>JBBHKE010001628.1:127292-144770 GCA_037447655.1 Zygnema cylindricum
TTTGAATATAGGTTTTTCAAATCACCGTGATGATTTGGTCACTATGTTCCCATGTAGGTATTCAGAGACACCCTTGTATCACTGGTTTAGTAGTGCCACTAAACTTTTTGGATATAAGTTTGTAGGCGGAAGCATGGTGGAATATTCTACTGGTATAGAAAATATGTTTGCAGATAATGCTTTGGCAGGAGGAAGATTTACAGATGCACAACAAGTTGTCATATTAATGAGAGGCTTACTTAGTGACTGTAGAAATGCAACAAATAGACTCGCTCAAATTGATAAAAAGGATTGGAACTTAATCCATGCAATCCACATAGTGTTAGATGAAAAAGATAGTAAAAAAAAAAATTGAAAGGAATATGAAGGTCTTTAAGTCACAGTTTCAAAAAATTAGAGGTAACAGTATGTCCGAAAATTGACCTAAAATTTGTTTTTACTGTAATGA
The DNA here is from genome assembly GCA_037447655.1 of Zygnema cylindricum. NCBI lineage: Eukaryota > Viridiplantae > Streptophyta > Zygnematophyceae > Zygnematales > Zygnemataceae > Zygnema > Zygnema cylindricum. Next base: position 127,741 of record JBBHKE010001628.1, read on the forward strand.
TTTAGGACATACCTTCAGGGTATGTCCATCATATAAAAGTGCATGCGTTAAAGGAAAATTCATAAATAGATGGGACAACAACCGAGTTTAACCCTCAATAAGGAGGGAAAGAAGTGCTTTTATGAGTGAGGGACAAGACTCAACCGATGACAAAAGGCTTACACCTTCCGTCGATGAATTCATTTACTTACCGACTATCTATGTTTTCCGGAATATGGTGAAAGAGGGAGGAAGGGGAAAAAAATTTGTCACCGAAAATGGAGTGGAGAAAGAGGTAATAGAAAAGGATTCGGTTACTATCAATGTTTCCTGTGACAAATTGGTAAGTAACACAAACTTACAAAAAAAAAAGGGTTATTGAAATAGGAGTTGAAGAAAGTGAAGGGCACCCAGAAGTGGAAGTAAAAGGAACTGGAAATAGTGTGGTCACCGAAGATAATGTGGAGAAAGAAGAGGGTGAAAAATATTTGGTTTTTGTGACTCTTTCTTGTGATAGATTGATGTGTGTAAATGACTTACAAATCGAAGAGATTCTTGAAGAAGGTAGAGTTAGAGAAGTAAACTAAAAATTGGCAGCAGAATATTCTTTAGATATGGAGAAAATTGAACTAAAAACAAAACTTAGTGAAGGGCAAAGAGAAGATGACAGAAAATTAGAGTAAGGGAGGAAGATGATGAGAGAAAAAATGGTGAATTCACATAAGATAGGGAATTAACATCGGAGGTGGAAAATAATGTGGGTTTAAAAATTAATGAATTTAGTGAAGAATCAGAAGAGATTGTTCAAAAAATGAGGTTAAGAAATGAAGTTTATAAGAGCGAAAAATGTCATAAATTTGGAGAAATTTGGAAAATAAGAGGGAATATTATGAAGAGGAAAGAGCAGCTAAATAAAAGGGGGATCGGAATGAAAGTATTCAGGATGCATACACTCAAATGGAGTAATAAATCTACGGAAAAGGACCAAAAAGTAGTAAGAAAAACCACACTTTATAGAGGTAATGGGAAGGCAAATAATAGCATAAGTATAAATTCTACTAAGAGACTCGAATCAAATAAGAAAGAAAGAAAAATATATAGATTAAATAAGAGCAGCTGGAAAAGAAACCTGCTCTAAAGGCGACCACACAAAAGATCGTAAAAGCCATTTTTGAGGTAGAAAAATCTACACCTTCAATGGGAAAAATCATTGTTTAAACAGGAGAAACATTGGAGTGGCTGATATGGTGACTAATATATTAAAATAATCTTAGATTACCAATATGTGACTGCTTAAAACTAAAACTAAAACATCCAAAACTTAGGAGGAGTGTTGTTTTTGAAAAGTTTTGGATGTTTAGTAGTGGAGGTTGTGAGAGGGAATTTCCGAACTTAAAATATTTTCTAAGTTCTTTCTTCAGTATGTACCTAAATTACAATTGACAGTTCTGTAGACTTAGTGCAGTACTGAGTCTAAAGCTTTAGGGGAGGGTTGTGATTTGAAAGCTTTCGTACTCAGTAAATAGGTCAGTGAGAGAGGGATTGGTACTTATAATATTTTTTGAGTATAAACACTTCAGTACTGACCCCTAATAGTGATACAGTAGTATGAAGACAATAGAGTATATCGTTCTTCTACACGGACACGCGCCGGCATATGAGGACGGTGAAATTATTTCGAAATGGCGCCGACACTCACATGCACGTGTCGAATATCGAACGAGCGGATTCGCAAAGTCGGACGAACGAAGTTTGACCAGACATCCGGTAAATGTACTCTACGAATTCAATATTGAATGTTGATTCGAATCGTGTCGACGGACGCGATTCGCGCGGACCACAAGTGACGAAATACGTCGTACCCACTCAGGTGCTTCGTACCACACTACAACAGTCGGCTAGACTTATATGAACTATGCTGACTAAGCATCGGTAAAAAAAATTGTATGGACGCGTATATGTAAATATTTGGAAAACATTTGTTTGAAGTTTAGTACATGAAAAAATAGTGTTTCACTGTTGCATTTAACGACAGGTTGCAATAAGGGTTTTGACGTACCTCAAGTACATTAGACGTACATTGTTTTACTATGTAAAGTTCTTAGTGAGAGGTGTTGCTCCAGGATTAGTGTTCAACCTAGTTAGTTACTCTACTAGTATAAACTTGTAGGACTTAGATTATTTTTATTATCACAGTTGAGTTTATCAAAGTAATGAAAAAATATTTTTGTGCAACTTTGACTAGTTAGTGTGATCACTCTGGTTGGTATCTTGATGTGAAACTTTGTGAAGATATTATATGATCTACAAACTATATTTGTGTGTAGCTTCATTAAGTTCTATTATTGTTTTCGAATTCTGTGAGAAGTCTACTTGGTTAGTTTGATAAGTTGTCAATTGTTTTTGGGAAACTCTGGAGGTCGTATCTTTTAGATTCCTTGGTAGATTTGGCAGTAATTTTGGGAGGTTACATTGTCTAAGATATACTCCATATTTGTGTAGTTAGAAATGTTTTTATTAGTTGTGGAGTAATCTATGTTGTCTGAAACAGAATTGTTTTGGGGTAATTTATGGGTGTTTTCCGTAAGTAATCCATGGCTGAAATTGGCTATAGACAACAGTTTGCCTAGGTGGTATATACTGTTGAAATTGTTATTTTTATATGGTATTTTCTAGGTCTGAACTTAGTACAAAATAGAAAAGGTGGACAGCCTGCCTCCGCCTCCTCTCTCTTCCCATTATACTTGCCGTAGGCACTGAGGGATAGAGAGGGTGGCTGAGCCATGGCTGTCCTAGCTTAAGCAGGCAGGGCTAAAGAGTGACTTATTTCACTCTCAACAAAAGGTTGAGTCCGGCAGGGCTCGATCCTCCACCCGGTAGAGCGCGGCTTAGCCGTTAGCTCTAACCAGTCTGTCGTAGAAATCCGTTAGCATATATTAGGTTTGATATTTACTTAAACAATGTTACGTCTATGAATTCGATTAACGAAATTACGAACGAAAAAACATGGAACCGAAGTATTATATAGTGCGAACATTATCTCGCACGCAAAAAAATGAATCGGACATTTGTTTTTGACGGCGGACATTTAATATCGAATCTGATCCGACGGCGTACATCAATGTTGAGATCACGGAATGGTCACTTTTGGCGTTTATGGACGTGGCGTGACGTGGCGCCACGCGGAGGGATCACATTTGGTCGCAGGAATTCCGGCGAACATAAGGACAAGCGAAAAGTGGACACGGGTCCACTTAATGGCATTGCCGTACATGGGCCGTACAGAAAGTACATCGGCCATAGTACTTTTCTCTACTCTACAGTGATCCGATTAGTTCGTAGTTCAATAGATACGGTTTGTGAGAGGGATTTAGGACTTAGAGAATTTTGGTAGATAGGAACCTCTCTCTCTTTGAGAGTTTGTATAAACTTGGCATTTTTGCCGACTCATAACTTATCGGCTGGTTGGCCGTTTTCACTGATTCTTCTTGCTACGGACTCAGGGGAGTCCAAGCTGCATAGGGGTGCAGTCAAATTGTCAGTTTGCCTTCTTGGGCAGCAGTTGTCGTGGCTTAAAGTGGGTTAGTTAAATATTATCTAGAGGCTTCCTGTATTCTGTAGTCCAATGGAGGACACAGAATTGCAGGTTATGGGCCCACCCTCTAGGGTGCCTACCTTCAATGGATCTGGGTTCATCAATTCAGAAGCCATGATGATGGGAGCTTTGTGTGAGAAACAATACTGGGGTATCGTCAGTGGACAAGTGAAACGTCCACCTTCACGAACTCCACCAGGATTTGGGGGAGTAAGGTTTTTTGCAACAACGGCTGCCTCAGCGGAGGAGGCAGATGATGGGGACAGCAGTGTGTCCGAAAAGGAGAAAGGGAAGGAGACACCCCTCACTCCTATTGTCACAGTATCGGGAGCGGCGACCGTGAAGACCGTGGAGAACGATACTCAAATGTGGAAGGATGTAAACATGGCTGCCAAGAACTTCATTATGAGGCACCTCACTCAAGGTTTGGCCACTCATCATCTTCACATTTACAAGGCCGAGGAGTTATGGGAGAGTTTGGTGGAGATCTATAGAGCTGGAACTATTCACGAGCTCCAGTTGGCTGAGCAAAAGCTATTGAGTTACACTTACAAAGGAGGAAAGATGTTAAATTACTGTTATGATCTTTCTTGTTTGTATATGGAAATGGAAAGTGCCGGGTGGACAGGTACAATGAAAATGAAAGTTAACACCCTTATCATGAAATTACATGGTGAGTTCGAAAACATAGTGTACCGAGTACAGGGAATGCCTGATAGTTCATGGAAATGGAACACAGTAGTCAGGATGATACTTGTGCAGGAAAACACAATGGAGATTAGGAGAGGCAGAAAGAGCATTCAAGCTCTAGCAGCAGGAGGGGACCGAGGGGGGAAGGACCCGAAGAAACCTTATAGAGGGGAGACAGATCATTCTGGGGGACAGAGGCCCCCAAAAGGTCTTTGTCATTATTACAAAAAGCCGGGACACTTTCTCGCAGATTGTGTGAAGCTATCAGAGCTGAGGCTCCAAGAGAGTGGAGGGGGTTCTTCCGGAGGGAAGAAAAAAGCACTTGTGGTTACAAAAGTGTCAGGAGAAACCGAGGACGAGTCCTCTGAGGAGGATGGGGAACTTCTTCTTGACAAGAGTTCAGGAGGAGAATGATATTCCTCGGAGGCAAAAGTGTGCCCTTGGAGCAATCCGGGAAGCTCCACAGGAAGGATGGATTATCGACTCAGGTGCATCCATGCATATGTGTCGTGATAAAGAACTCTTCACTAAGTTAAGAAAGATCCCTACTGTAGAGATAGAGTATGGGGATGGGAGAGTGGTTACTACAGATCTAGTGGGATCAGTAGATCTGAAAGTCTTAGTGGAGGGTAAGACTTCTATACTTACATTCTCAGATGTACTTTACATTCCTCAGCTGAGTAAAAATCTTGTCTCTACGTCTGTGTTAGATGACAAAGAGTTTGATACTTTCACTAGAAAGGGAGTCTTGACAGCTAAGTATGGGGATGAAGTTTACTTCACAACAAATAAGGGTAGCCAAGGAATGTTTAGGCTTAACTTGAGTAATGAAAAGAAGAATGCTTACTATGTTGGTGTTCCTAAGGTGATGATTTGGCATAAGCGGTTGGGGCATGTGCATTTTGATAGGTTAAGGGAAATGAAAAAGCTTGGGGTAGTAGACTGCATTCAGTTTGGGGATAATGAAATGATGGATGATTGTAGTGGTTCTGCTCAAGGTAAGGCTCACAGACTTCCCTTTCCCAAAGCCGCCACATATAGAGGTGAGAAAGTGCTAGATTTGGTCCACACATATATTTGGGGACCTGCAAAAGTACCTTCGCATGGAGGAAAGAGGTTTATGTTGACAATAACTGATGATTGGTCTAGATACTCTAGAGTCTACTTTCTGAAAAATAAGTCTGAAGCATCAACTTACTTTAAAGAATAAAACGCATGGAGCGAGAAGTTGCATGAAACCCTTATTAAGAGGATAAGGAGTGATAATGGGGGGGAATATACCTCTAACACGTTTGAGGAATATCTGAGAGATGAGGGAGTGCAACACTAGAAAATTGTACCATATAACCCGAAACAAAATGGGGTAACCGTACCTCATTTTCGCAGTAGTCGGTTACCTTATCCTAATAGTCTAGGTCATACGATAGAAAGTATGAGGTATGATAGTTATATAAATAGTTACATTTAGACTAATTCATTTAACGAGAACTTTATACATAATGCATAGAAACAGCTGTGTAAAGTACGAAGTACGGTACGGTTACGAAATAAATACCGCGCATTTTGTTTGACATCGGAAAGAATACCGCGCAGGTATTTATGACGGCTACAATTGAAATCCGGATTTGATCGGACGGCCGCGAAGGATGCCGAGATCGCGGAATAGGATTTTGGCGGTTTGCGATCACCGCCATATCGAATGACACGTGGCAAAACCACATTGGATTGCGGCAACTCCGGTGATTACGGAAATGAATCCGGATATGACATGTGTCGATATTTTGGCCATGTTGTACGATGGTCGTACAGAAAGTACACCGGCACCTGTACTTTTCTGTACGACACAATATTTTAATTGGTGTCGTACTTCAGTAGATAGAGTTTTAGAGGGAGATAGGACTTAGAAAAATTTGGTAGATAGGACCCTCTCTCTGAGAGAGCTTCTATACAAAAGGTCTTGTTTGACCATTCATAACAATCAATTTACTTGACCATTTTCAGTGACTCTTTTTGCTGCGGACTCAGTGGAGTCCAGGCTACACAGGGGTGTAGTCGGTCAGGATTTTTGCTTGCCAGGGTGGCTGCATTTCTAAGGGAAAGTCAAAGTGGGTGAATGTGTCCAAAACTCATATTCTAACTTTGCATTCTGTGGGGAACTGAGCACACAGAAAGTCTTATTTCACTGGAGTGAAGCTTTAATGGGTTTGTGATTGTCAAGGGGTCAGTCATTTGGGTTTATATCCACTTGGAGTCGGCACTATCTAGATAAGTTTCTTTTGGATCTGCGATTTCTGTGGGCAATGGAGCACACAGAGTTTCAGAAAACACGTCGCAGGTTTACCATCCACGCATTCTTAAAGTTGGTCGGATTTCATAGATGACGTTAGGACAACCGATTGCCAAGGTTACGACGCCGCATTTTTTCCCATCATCTTTTTGTCATACAACATGTAAGCTGGAGGCGTTTCTATAGCGCTATCAACATTATATCGGCGGCGTTAGTTTTGAAATAATCTAGCAATTTGAACCAACTTTTACATGATCCTGCTTATATTCCCGCGTTTTGAAATATTTTTAAATCCAAAGACATGCTAAAGTTAAAAATTTGAATTTTGAACGAAAAATTCAAAATGCTAAATCCCTCATTTATTACACCGCAAATTCACTTTTACTTGCGGCTCGTGTATTATATATATATGTATTTGTGATAATGGCAACGACACTATCGCTACTTCTTCCTCATTTGCTTGGGTTGCCGCTTTCTTCCTTTCGGCAGCTCCTATTTCTTATTTTTTAAGTGATATCAAGTGTTTGAAAGTATGTGGACCCTTATAAGAATTTGGGGAGCCAACCCAGGCAATAACAACAAGAATATCCATAACGCTCAGGTTGAACAAGAGGAAAATGAGAGGAACGATGAGGAAAACGCATTTCCGAACGTGGAAGACAGTGAGGCGGAAATCAAAACCTCGGTAAACCCGGCGGCCATTGTGGAAGGGTTTTTTCCGTCCTCGGCCAATACTAGAGGACGTCTCTCCCACCGTAAAGTTCAACACGTGTCGACTAAGGCAACTCGGATGCGAGTAATAAATTGGATGCTAAAGGACTATGAAAATAAAGATTCAGCTAATCTCATTCCAAGGACCATAAGGAAGTTTCTCGAGCATTTTACCGAAGTGTACGGAAGAAGTAAGCCATTTTCTACCAAACGTTCTCCCATTTAATAAATGATTTCGTTTCCTCCTTCCTTTTGTGTTATTATTCCCATTCACAATGCGTAGTTATATTTTAATTTTGTTGTGCTTTTAAATTATTTGTACAGTATTATTTTGGAACGTCGCCTTTCTCTCTCAAACTATACAGTGACTTCTCACTAACTCTCCATTAGTGCGTGTTTTTCTAGGTTGTCGACTACTATGCATTATTTTGTTATTTTTTAGTGTTGTTTTCCACGTGTCTTGCGATTTGCTTATGGCAACAGCGAACTAGCGATGACATGTCTTTGTCGCGGTGTATGCGACGATATCATGTCGTTGCTCAATGATGGGTATGACGAAATAATTAAATGGATGAGGATTGCAATTCTGTGTCCTGCATTCGACTACAGAATTCAAGAAGCCTCTAGATAGTTTTTAACTAACCCACTTCAAGCCACAACCACTGCTGCCCAAAAAGGCAAACTGACAGTCTGACTCCACCCCTTTGCAGCCTGGACTCCCTTGAGTCCGCAGCAAAAAGAATCACTGAAAACAGCCAACCAGCCGATAAATTATGAGCCGGCAAAAATGCCAATTTTATACAAATCAGCAAATATCGCAACCACTTCGAAAGCAAGGTTGTGGAACCTCCTTGCCTGAGGGCAAGGGAATTCCTCCAAAATAATGAAGATGCCGACAGTCAACAAGATAACATTTTCAACGAAGGGGGGATGAGCGGCAACGAGTTTTAAAGAGATTATATAATTGCCTATTGTTCTTTTCTTTTTATATATAAGTTTGGGAATGGTAGTTTAATTATAGAGTGGGAAACGCGGTTAAACTTGTGCTAGATTAATGTAGACAGTTGATAGAGTCCAATATTCATTGACTTCAGAGCATAAAACATATTTAGTATCTGTGTATGGTTTTTTTATGGGATAATACAATTTCGGTTTTTATGAAATTCTCGTGTCTTGTATATCGTGGAATTTGATGTGTTTTTATAAATTCTTATGTATTTACCTTCAGATGTTGTTAATTTGGTGTTCAAAATTTTAGTGTGCTTCTAATATGAAATTATATATTTTGTTGCAATGTACATCCTACCCTATTCAGCGACGACTATGCTTCGTCGTTTGTTCATCGTCCTTCTCGAAAATTGATAGATTGTTGGTTTCCTAAACAACATATACATAAAGTAATGTTTGCCCTTTCAGCGAAGAAAACTTGTCATCGCAGGATGGAAATTCAACGGCTAAAAACTTTCTTATCATATCCAACAAAGCAGAGGCTGTGTCGTCGCTAAATGGAAATCCAGCGACGAAACAACTTCATCATCATCTCCGAGAGTACAAAGGGTATTTTGTCGCTAAACGGAAATCTAGCGACAAAACAATTTTCTCATCGTCTCGGAAAAAACAAAGAGTTTAAATTCGCAGATTTCAAAATATAGAAACCTTTGTTACTATGTTTTTGTCTCTTTGAATTGCCTTTCAGCGGCGAGGTTGTTTCGTCGCTGGTTCATGAAGTTTCTATCATATTACATGGGTATTATTATATTAAAGACCAAATAAGAGGTTTTTTCATGTATAAAAAAAACACATAAAAACTAGACAATAACCATTAAAACAATAGTGAAAAATCAAACCAAAGTTTTCCGGATAGGACAAGCAAAGATGAAGAAAGATACGCGGTGAGAAATAAAATAAAAAAGTCATATTTGTAGCATATACATATGATTCACAAACGAAAAAATGCCAAGAACATATAATATATGTAAATACGATAGTGTCATCGATTCAACATGAAAGCAATTTAAAAAACACACAATGAAAAAAAATATATAAAAAGTTGACATGTATAAAATCATTCATTAACATCAATGGGAGTAGAAGTACTCAATTTATATATTTCATGATAAACTATTTTTACAAAGTTAAACTAAAACAAAAAATTATCTAAGGCATATTAATCTACAATAGTCAACAAAGCTCTAAATAGTATTGAATTCCTAACGTTTCTTCTTCTACCTCATAAATCCTCTTTACAGAATATTAAAACCTTCATATTTTATACACACTAACTAAGTATCAACGATTTGTGTTAACAAATATAGATCCATGAAAGGCTCTTCACGGTATAATCCAAGCACTTTCGTACGCTCGAATACCTTCAATATGGTATTTTCTTCTTCCTTACGATCGTTTGGGTGCTCTTCAATACAAAAGACACTCGGATATAAGTTCATACTCGATGACAATTTAAGATACACAAAAGAGACAAAGATAACAGATTAGTAGGGGGTATATGGGCTTGACAACTATAACACAAAAAAGAGGGACAGGGGGAGAGACTAAAGAAGTGTGCCTTATTCGGAGATGGCAATGAAATGTATGGAGACATAGCGACATAGTGATGGTGGATGGTTAACGACCAAGGAGATAAATAAAGCGTAGGGGCGAGAAGGGAGATAATATAGAAGAGGGAGTGACAAAAATTAAAGGAGGGCACGAGAAACAGAAGTAGGGGGAAATGATAAATGATAGATTGAAAGAGTTAGATAACAGGATGGAGAGCAATGATGAGAGGGAAACAAGTGTCAAATGATGAGCAAATATTCAAGAGGGAAGAAGGGAAAATTTACCGATAAGGTAGTGAGGGACGAAATAAGCGGGACACAAAACGAAAAAGAGAGTAAAATGGGGAAAAGGCGAGTCAGAACGAAAAACAAAGAGAGGATATGAGATAGAATGAGGGAGAGAGAGTGGGAAGAAGAGAGAGAGAGAGAGAAGAGTAAGGAAACGGAATGGGAAAAAATGTGGGAGACGGACAATTAGTAGAGGGAGAGGTTAAGAAATAAAGAGGAAGAGAGAATGAAGGAGGAAGAATAAGGAGGTAGAGAGCGCAAGAGAGATGAATAAACATGCTGAGCTGCGCACTTACCAATGATTTCCTAATAATCCCAGAAAAATGTAGCGATGATGTTGGCTCGGACTTCCTTGTTGTTCCGCCATATTACAGTCTACCCTACTACTGTTGTAAACCCTTAAAGAGGTATAGATTACTAGATGCTGCAAGACTAAGCGAGGCGCTAGGGCGATGATCCGCATCTTGCCCAAAAAATGGCGACGTCGTGTAAAAATGGATCTGCGAGATTCAAAAGCCTTCCACCGGAAAATGAGGACGTGGTTGGGAATTCTCTCACCACATAATCTTATTTTTGTGTTTTGTCCGCATATGCCGTTGGTTTGTTATCACTTCTCGTTTTCAAGGCGTCGCGTTTTTTCAATTCTAAATTCAGTAACTTCACTCTAATATTTACACAATATGACACTAATTTGTTGTCGTTTTGTGAAACATAACCTATTTTAAAGTCAAAATTAACTCTAATAAGCGTCTATTTTTTTCAAAGGTCTGGTATTATCGTTATGTCCACTTTTGACCCTTTAATAGTGTCAACATATACTCTATTACTCTCACATGTTCTCAAATAGAGTTAAAAAGGCACCGTATTACACTTAACATTCCGCGACTATCAACATGAGTAAGTATGAAACACTACGTTTACGTAACATGGACAGTTTTTAGCATGTGCACATGTTATCCATTCACACTGTCAGACACGAAAACGAACGTCTTAAGGTATGCGAACGCCTATTTTACAAACTCGACTCCGCTATTTTTCTAAACGCAGATTTGTATGCGACCGACATAAGTTAACCACAATTTCCGTACGGATTTCGGCAACGAAGTACACTGTTGTACGACCAAAATAATTCCGTACACCACACTATTCACGAAACAAGTACGGTAAAACCATTGACGCTAATTTACAAGAACCGTAATTAACGTCAAAGATAAATTGGATTCATTCACTGTATTTCGGGTATCAATGTCAAAATTTTGGCGTGCCGATATAGCGTACATAAGGCTAATAACGATTCACGGTGTAGTATATAGAACGTGCCGCTCGGAGAAGATGTCGGTGAGATGTCGGTGAGGCTGCCGAACCCTACGTGGTTAGTTCATTTCCTCGCGGTTCGCAATATTGTCGGAGACTGTTCCGCTCCCCGAAGAGGCGGAATCCGATTGGTCTGGTTTCCCAATACCTGGGAGGCTCTTGTAGCCCCAAACTTGTCGGGCCCGCTTTCCGAGCGTCTTGGAGGCTCCCGTACCCGCCATTTATCGACATTTGTGACCTTCCTAAAACAGTACACCGCGCATCGTAATTAGAGTAATGAAAAAATTAGAGTAAAAAAAGAGAAAAAAATAATTAGAGTAACTTACTCTAATTTATGTGATAGAACTGTTTCAGAAAGGAATTTACTCTAATTAATGCGGTGTACTCTAATTTGGCAAGTTAATATCCTCTACTGTAAATAAGGTATTCGTACAGAATCTGACAAAACGTACAGTTTATCGTCACTATGACGTTTTCACTACGCGGATTGTTTAAACGCAGTTACATGATAATGGCCTGTATTAAATCATTATTTGTACTTTTTTATATATAAAAGTACAATTTTGCACGGACGGACGTCATCCGTACTCCACACTATTTAAAACGAACATATATTAGAATTAAAAACGCTAATTAAACCTTACCTTAAATAGTATAATGAAAAAATTAGAATCATTTACTCTATTTGATGTGATAGAGTCGAAATTTCGAGCGACCGAATTAGAGTAATTTACTCTAATTACGATTCGCGGTGTACTGTACAGTATACGGAAAGGGCTCTCCGTGGCGTTCAATACTTTAAGTCAAATCAGGCTGATACGAAAGTAATGATTGACAGCAAATGTGAAAAGCGTACAAAACTGTTGAGGATCAATTTCTCGGTATCGTAACTCGTAACATTCTTGAATTCGTATCTTTTGGCGTCAGCTGTTCTAACTTCTACCTGCCCGGGTTTCTTCTGTCGGATGGCAGTTTTGCCGGTTACGGATGAGTTACGGATATGTGCCTGCCTTGGTAAATGCCTTCTCTAAACGTGCCAGAAAAAATGTAGCCTGCCATCAACAAAGAGAGAAACCTTTTTTAAATCTACTGTACTGGACAAAACTGTCTGGGTCAATAGGAAATACACGTGTGGGGTCTTCAATGATTGATGTCACTCCTGGAAATCCTGCTCTCTCATGTTGTACCCTACACAGACAATTGCTGGGAAATGCTGCAACATAATCTATATGGAAAAAGTCAGTAACCTCTGGACGTACTCCTTTTTGGCGGATTGGGATAGTCTGTAAACCTGAGTTTAATTAGGATCTTTATCATCGACCAAAAACATGTTGGATGTTTGTACGGACACGTTGGAACGAGAGGAACACTTTGCTGAGAGAAAAAAGTAGTGGTGAACATCGTATCGGGATGATGATGCCGATATCTACCGGTGTCGACATTCTCGATTCAAATGACATAAAATTACTTCGCGGCTCAACTATGAGATACCATACCAAGGTCATAATCATTATTAAGCAACACAAAGTATCTTATCGCCACATCGTGTAAGAAACATCCAGCATGCTATCAAGAGCGAGCTAATGAGCATTAGAGAACTTTATCGATTAGCCAATATATTGGTATGCACTGGGGCACGATACGAGTGTTGCTTATCGTAATTCGCGTTGCTTGATGCACTCTGTACAATTTTAATTAAACAAAAAGATATAAAAACGGGTTTTTTTAAGGTTAAAGTCTTTAGCTTTCAAACTAAGACTTCTTTGGAGGTCACGAACGCATTATAATTTGTTCATTTTTATTTTTTATACGTGTAACATACATCTCAAGTTTTTATCGCAAAGATTTGCTTATGGCTTAAACTTATTAACGTATTAAAGTTGCTTTGCAGTTATACAATTCGATATATGCCATTTCAGGGGCGTTTAGGGTGTGATAAGCTACTTGAAACAATGTTTAAGGGTTTTTTGTCGTGTTTGCTCTTTCACATAATTTTTAGTATTGCGTATCAAGTAATTTCCTATCGAGATGAGTTCAATATTGATATATCAAAATATGTAACGGTGAGCTGACCTTAGAGATATTCCTCCAAAACCAACAAAAAAAACGGGATGTACTTGGTAGGGGGTGGGTGTCCGTGCAACTACTATGCAAAAACAAAGTACGGAAAAAATATAGAAATAAAGTAAGAAAACAAAACGTTAAAGTATCGCCGAGAAAGGGATGGGGGGTTGTTTTGTTGTTATAGTCCAATCTGAACCATTTTACAAGGGTATCGAGATAGTTTTCGACCCGACGACTTAACGCGGTATACCGTAAGTTTATCGCGATATTCGCATAATCGGTAAATCGAGTCGATACATCGATTATTGCTATGTCAAAAGTATGTATCGAGAATTGACAAGAGTTTATAGATACGCAATTATAATTTGTACTATTTAGGTGGAAAAAAACATTAATTTAATCAAACCACTTGCAACAACATAAGGTGCACATGTCAGAAAAATATTATATTTCGTTAGTATAATTGAGACAGCGCAGAAATACAAAAAATAGAAAAGGGAAATCACGTAATGAAAAACAACAAGACCCAACACAAGTACAAAAACTTGCGGTTACATATCGATATGGAACATTACATTGTTAAGTGATATTCCATCCATAACTTTGATTTAACCTTGAGTTTTTCTGATCTAAGTGTAAAAGGATCACTAAATTGCACACGGCTTACAAAGTTATTGCACAGCGGAAGCATTCACCATTAATCACATATAAAACATTCACAGATCACATCGGCCAATACACAATTATATTATGCCGAAGCTATTCTGTACATAAATTCTCACACTTAATCTCTTACTAATCTCTTACAAAAAATTAACCATGTCTAACTACTACCTTAGTATACATAACACACAAAAGACTTTAGAATACACGGCACGGAAAACGTGCCTCTCAAACACCTCACTACAATTTAACAACTGGCAGCAAGACTGAAACAGTGTGCTGGTCCGCACACGCGGTACCAAGCAACACTACGAACCAAAACAACCGTATAACAAACATACGTTGGTACAGAAACAACAAATATACGTGACGCAAATCGATACACAAAACTTAGACGCTTAAACGAATAGCAAACCGATTTGCTTAAATCCCGATTCCACCAATGTCTTAACATTCTCCCTCTTATTGTGGAATACTCTCTCACTTCACAGCAAGCCTAGCTTAGGCCTACCTCTTACAAAGACATCCTGCATAGTTGGCTTAGTAAGCATGTCAGCTGCTTGCTCTAGAGTAGGAACAAAGACAAATTCAAGTTTCTTCTCTCTCACTAAATCTCGAATAAAATGCCACTGAATTTTGATATGTTTAGTCCTTTTATGAAATACAGGATTTCTGATCAGTGCCATATAACCCATGCTATCAGAAAATACTTTCATACATCCAAATGAAATGCCTTACTCTCCGAGCATTTCTTTCACCCAAACTGCAACTTTGACGCATGACATGCTGACATATATTCGGCCTGTGTAGAGCTTAGGGCCATAATCGGCTGGAGCCTGAACTCCATGATATAGCAACTCCACCGAATATAAATATATATTCAGAAGTTGATTTTTCGGTATCATAATCTCCTCCCCAATCCGCATCACATATTCGGCCTGTGTATAGCTTAAGGCCACAATCGGCTGGAGCCTGGAACTCCATGATATAAATGCATATCCGGAAGTTGATTTTCCGGGATCATAATCTCCTCCCCATTCCGCATCACAGTAGCCAAAACATTCCAAATCTTCATTTGATTGAAACACCGCTCCGAGACTGATCGTGCCAACCTAATAACGGAAGATACGTTTCACCGCCTTCGAATACGATTTCTTTCGTGCTTGGCAATGCTTGCTGACAAAAGAAACTGCAGCACAAACAGCAGCAGAAATATCTGAACGCGTTCCCACACTCAAATACATCAAACTGCCGATTGCTTCCCGATATGACACATTAACCGTCTCCAAATTTTCCAACTTATAATATTGCACTTTCGGATCTTAAGGAGTCGAAAGTGGTTTAGCATCAGACATAGAAAATCGTGCTAAAACCTCTTTGCAATATTGCTAATGACCGAGCTTGATGCATCCAGATGCATCGCGAATAACTTCAATTGTTAAAATATATTTGACTTCTCCGAATCCGTCACTTTAAAATGTTGTCGCATAAATGCCTTTAAATCCATGATCAAAATGAATCTATCCGAAGTCATGATGAAGTCATCAACATAATGAAAATATCACTTGATTCTCACCTTCACCATTCACATAAACACTGGAATTCGACGTAGACAGAACAAAACCGAAATCAATTAACACTTTATGAAGTCTCAAATACCACGTTATCGGGGCTTGCTTGAGCCGATATAAAGACTTCTGAAGTCTCCACACAATACCAGGTTGAGAAGCCACCCCCTCCAGAACTTTCATATATACTTTCTCTTTAAGCTCACCATTCAATAAAGCAGTCTCCACATCCATTTGATCGATGTGTTTCTTACTAGCGGTTGCCAAGGCCACAATTATTCTCAAAGAATCAAACATAACGACGGGAGCATAGGTTTCAGTATAATAAACCCCCCCTCGCTGCTGAAACCCTTTACACACCAATCTCGTTTTATACTTTATCACCTCACCAGACGCACCTGTCTTTGTCTTGAATACCCATTTGGCGTCAATAGCTTTCTTACCTGATGGTAATTTTTACCTCTTAAGAACTCCGATTATCAACAATTGATTTATATTATTTTTCCCAAGCAAACTTCCACTTAGTTTCCCACTCACTAGAATTGTGAGCCTCCGAATAAGATTGAGGATCTTCGGAACTAGAAATTGTGTCGTTAAAGTAATTAGAGTTCGAAACATCTCCACCAAGCCGATCATATGATAATCTGGCCGATTTCTTTCCCTTCGTCTCACGAGTACTTCACCAAACCACAGTCACATCTTCTTCTTTGTCATTTTCTTCCCTTGCTGACGGTAAGCTACCTTTTGATTTAAATATGGACTGATTTCTTACTGAAGACCAAAAACTCAAAATCCCATCACTTCGGACATCGGAATCTGATTTTTGAATTGGAACAAACTGATCGAACTTCACTTTGGTAAGAGGAAATTCTTCCTCATTGGAATCCGATTCCTGCAAATCCGAATTTTCTTCCACTTCATGTTTCTCTTCGAAATCTAAATCCTTTTGTACTTTCCCAGCCGATTCCGTTTCGGATTTAAGATCCTCGTGGAAATCAACATTCCGAGATTCAATCACCGCTCTCTTACTCGGACCATACACACATTACAGGCTCCCTTTGGTGCTATGCCCCACAAAGATTCCCGTCCAACTCCTTGCAGAAAATTTCCCCGTCCTTTGTGTACGATCAACATAGACGGTTGCCTTACATCCTTGAATGCGTAAGTGCCGAACGGACGACAAAATCCCACTCCACAACTCATCCAGGGTCTTGTCGCCCGAAATTGCAATCAACTGCCAGTTGCAAATGTAATTGGTGGTGAGAATGGCATCTTCCCACAAGAATAAATTTTGCCCACTACTATGTATCATG
>JBBHKE010001628.1:144966-162765 GCA_037447655.1 Zygnema cylindricum
CTCTTTTAAGGCTCAGAACAACGAGCCTGATTTATATTTTCTCTTAGTAACATTGTAACGTCATTGTCGTTAGTCAATAGTAAAGTTAAGAGAAAATTTTAAACTTTGCTGGAAGTAGACAGAGAAGTGAGGAGAGGATGAGAGAGGAGGGGACAGTGAGGAGAGGAGTAGAACCATAGGTGATTACAAGCTGTGCTTCAGGTTTGTATGAATCAATAACATCAGGAATAATCTTCCAGTGCTCAAGACGCGAGATCAGATTGTGCTCAACTTGGTGAGAAGCCATGGCTATACTTTTTGTGAGTTTGTAGGTGCGTTGAGCGAGAAGGAGAGGGGAGGAGAGAGTAGGAGAGGAGTGAAGAGACAGATGAAGGTCGTTTCAAATTTTAAAAGAGAATTGAAATGATAACTGATTGCTGTTACTGCAATGTTACAATGATTCTCTTTTATATTTAGTCCGAGCAACAAGACTCGGAATTTTCTCCGGTCAGTTGAAAAATTACATTTGTTGCAGACGGGTCAGCATTCGCCACGTTGAAACAAGGGGAGGATGTAATATTTGACAGCCACGTGGAGCAATTAAACAGGAAAGAAGCGACAATCTCAGGTCAAAGGAAGGTTTACATATCCACGTGGCGGTATATTTTTTTGTGAAGTGCAGGTTCACCTGAAGCATCTGTGTGGCGAAATTAACTTCTGTGACCACGTGTCAGTCTATCTATGTTTGACGTGGCTTTAAAATATGAACTTGGGCAGGAGGATCCGTCGATTTCCAATTTTTAAGAAGAAAACGACCACTAGATACAAGGCCGTACACTAGATCTGCACAGATCTCGCTAGGTTCATGCATTTGCACTAGACAATAGTACAGTTTGCAACACTTTTTGTCTTTTTCCAGAGTACGAGAAACCTATTATGACTTTATCGGTACCCTGACCTAAATGGATACACGTGTCAAAAATACATTATAAAATGCTTTGCTATAGACGTGTGAAACGTGGAAAAAAACAGAGAACCTTCGGCTACTGATGCGTAGCGTATCGTAAGAAGTAACAATTCGATACGCCACAAGCCAGTAACGTAGCGCAAAAATGTCAAATTTTTAAAAATGTAATGAACTTTACGACAGAGGTCACGATCGGGTACCCCGAAACCGTACCCTATTCGTACCCGTCAGGCCGCGTCGGATCCGGAACGGATTCCGGTGCCAAATATTGGCGGGCCGGCCGGATTCGGCCGAGTGATTAAAAATAAAAATGACTAACCGGGTAAGGCCGGGTAAGAAAAAAACGAGAATAAATGAAGGTTACTTACCACACTGTCCACACTATCCAACATTATTGTACTTTGTGATCCGGAACGGAATCGGGTGCCAAACTTTGGGGGTCGGTTGGATTCGGCCGGGTGATTCAAAAACAGAAAAAAAAACCGGGTACGGCCAGGTAAGCCCGGTAAAAAGAAAAAAATGTCGGATTCGAACTGTTAAAATTTTGAATTTTGAGACCTCTGCTTTACGATAAACTATGCATCGCCCGAGACGTTTCGACTCGTAATTTACTTTCTGCTTTTATAATGTTGTACAATACACACAAATTTGTTTTATTTTTTTGTACGTCTCCTCTTGCCGAGGCGATCCCGACCGTCACATCGTGTGTTCTCGAGTGCGGATAAACTCAGTATCTCCTCTAGAGTGCTAGATATATTTTGGCAGATACACCGCCAATCGTTATTAGCGTTATGTACGCTATATTGGCGCCCCCAATTTTTTAGGGTTTCACAGGAAATATAAATAACAACCCTATTTTTTTCTACGTTAATTAAGGTACTGGTGTATTAACGTTAATTATAATTTATGATATTCTTGAATAGTGTGGTGTACGGAAGTGTCAGTCCGTACAAAGTGGTACTTTGTTAAGTAAAAAAGTACAAAATATGTACTAAAATAGTCGCGATCGCACGTAAAACTACGCTCAAAATAAAATGCATAATGAATTGCGCCTATTTTAGTGTAAAGATTTTGATCGCATATTAATTATACGAGAAAAAACCCAAATTAGAGTTATGAATAAATTAGAGCAAAGAACGCGACGGAGTACGATTTGTCAAATTTTGTACTTCTACCTATTTTACTGTGAAGATCCTAATGGCAGATTCGTTGTACCCAAATCAACTTTATGCATCAATTAGAGAAAACTTTTTATTTCGAAATCATGAAAAACTTAAACTAGCGTTAATAACACTAATTAATTTTCAACACTAATAATTTCTAAACGCTAATCACGATTGGCGTAGTGCCATACCGCAAACTTGTTAACAAAAAAACAAGGTTGGGTCCGACAGGACTCGAACCTCTAACCGGCAGAGCGAGGCGTAGCCGTCAGCCTTAGCCGGTCTGTCGTCGAAGTCCGATAGAGTACATGGGGTATGATAAGTATTTAAATATGTCAGAGTTCACTAAATTACGATTCACGGTGTACTAGACATATTTAAAGTACTATCGTACGAAACTAGACGTACGATAATTGTAGACACGAAACGAAACGACAAATATATTACGAAACAAACATAATCAATGTTGTTCAAATCGTGCCATTTTTTCAAATTTTTTGATTCAAACATATAATTCGTGACGATTTTCAAAATCGCAAAAAATCTTCTACTGTAAATTGAAACTGAAAATTTACGGGAAAAGTACAATATTCCTTGTAAAATGTACGGTTTTTTACGGAAATGTACGGAATTTGAGGAAAATACACGTCGCTGTTAAATCGCGCGGTAAGTTTGAAAACCGTACGGGCGTCTTCTTCAATTTTTTTTGAAAGAAGCCGCCATGGAATGTTGAAAACGAAACCGAAAAATTTGCGCATGCCTGCCTTTGTACCGAGGTCTACTCTTTGTGATATAAAGTTTTAAACTTGAAGTTTTAAACTTGTTCTCACGTTCACTGCTACCGGTTGATGCAAGAATTCCGACACACATAACGAGTGCCATACATATTTAAATGTTCATAATTGTTTAGCGCTCATATAATGATAAATTTACAAACTACTCTATATGTAACTTTTTCTGTTTTATATGTACAAAATTGTACGGATGAAAATTCATTAACGCTTTTTAACGATTTGTTCAAAAGGTTCAATGCGTTCGTTATGTATAATTCGCCGCGATTGAAACGTTCGCACTAATCGCTATGAACAACTATGAACATAATACTACAGTACTGTACTTTATCAAAAGCGTTCGTGAAACTACAGTATAATGCGAATCGTAATTACAGTAAATAACGCTAATTCGGTCGCCCTAAATTTCGACTCTATCACCATAAATAGAGTAAATGATTCTAAAATTTTCATTATACTATTTAAGGTAAGGTTTAATTATCGTAAAAAAATCTAATATAGGTTCGTTTTAAATAGTGTGGAATACGAACGACGTCCGACCGTGCAGAATTGTACTTTTATAAGTAGAAAGGTACAAATAATGATTTAATATAATCGCGCTCGCACGTGAAATCGCACTAAACAAAATCAATCACATCGAAAAAAAGTCGTTCGCATAACTCTCGTCCGTCGACAGCATCGTCGTCTGTGTGAACATTAACTGACATTCACCGCGACAAATAGTACTAATGTCAAATTGATGTCAAAACTATATGGACTAACAGATTTTGTACGTCTATGTA
Source organism: Zygnema cylindricum (assembly GCA_037447655.1). Taxonomy (NCBI): domain Eukaryota; kingdom Viridiplantae; phylum Streptophyta; class Zygnematophyceae; order Zygnematales; family Zygnemataceae; genus Zygnema; species Zygnema cylindricum. The sequence continues at coordinate 148,649 of JBBHKE010001628.1, forward strand.
ATTTTTGTGTTCATAATTTCAGCGCGGATAATTATTGCCAACATAACCCAATATAGAGTACTTAAATAAATTAGAGTAAACTTCCTCTGTGAAAAAGTTATATCACACAAATTTGCGTTCATAACTCTAATTGTTTTTTTTTGTTTTTTTACTTTTATTTTTTCTTTACTCTAATTACGATTCGTGTTGTACTTTCGTTTTGGCTTGTCGTTTTGCAATGTTTTAAGTCCTTAGTAAAAATTAGTGTTCTAGGCTAATCCGCGGACAGGCGACAGATTTTTAGACGTTTTTTGGCGGCGCACGCTCACACGTGCCATGCCATGGCTGGTGTGTTATTAAAGGGAAACTATGTACTTGTGTAGGACAATCAATTGAAGAAATACATGGAAGAATAGAAGAGATAAAGGAGATAAATCAAGCCGATTCCGCGTGCATACGATTATTTCAATGAATCAATGGTACAATTATTAGTGTTGTGTATCAATAAGAAACTTATCGCGATAACACCGATACCGATAGTTATCGGTTATCGAGCGGTCAGAGGTCCCGATATATGGGTCTGAGACCAACAAATTCCATATCGGCGATAACTTCAAAAAATATGGCATGCATACAATAGTACTTTATAATATACTGTATTATATTATTTTCATTATATAACGTGGAATGCCACTTATGAGAATTTTATTATATAACGTGGAATGCCACTTATGAGAATCTGTTTCGTATCTATTTAACTGAAAATTTTTACGGACAGCGCTGCACATAAACGTAGACAAATATAAATTAATACTTTATAGTTATATAACTATATTACTGAAACGAAAAAAATACAATACATTGTAAAATTTGTGAATCAAACTTTTTCCAAAAAAAGACGAACAGACTGAACGAAGCAGATGAACACACCTGTCAGACTGGCGCCATTTCCAGACGCCATATTTTGAATATCTTATTTCAGGCAATACTAGTTTTTTATAAAATACTAAAAAACTAAAATAATATATTTATTCATTCTATGGATTATGAGGAAATTGTACGAGGAGAGGAAGATGGGAGACAGATTTTTGATGAGGAGGTAGAAGACATTCAAAATGTAAAAGAATTAGAAAAATTACAAAAAATTAAGGAAGAATGCAAACATTTTAAAGGGTATTTGCACCTAGCACTCCAAAAATCGTTGCGTATACTCCAACACGGAGGTTCATTGCTTCAAAATCGCGATCTTATCCCTTGCAGCCTTAACCGTATTGACGGGTTGCCAAGAGTCACGGAGGAGTTGAATGAAAAGGGCCCAAACAGACGGTATCTCATCGTTTTCTACCATCATTCTCCACCATGCCCCCGCTACCCCTTTTAAAAGACCACCCGCATAATGAATCTTCTCACGGTCCGACAGGCTAGGGAAATTCTCAAGGTAATTTACAAGGGAGAAAAGCCACGCATCAAGATTCTTATGTCTGGCCGGGTCAAACTCATTGAGAAGTCTTAACTCCGGTCTCCTTAAGTCTCTCTCCATGCCTCCAGGAGGTCGTTCTCCCAAACGAGATTCCAGTGTTGTGACAGTGTTGCTCAATTGCGCATTTTGTAATCTCACGTTTTCTAACTCCCGGAGAACCTGCGCTAACATTTCTGTGGTGGACACACCGTGTTCAGTCATGCTGTCGAGTCACGAGGACAAAGACCGCCTCGTAGCAACATCAAGACCACACCATAAAGACAAGTAAAGGTTGCGCTTTATTACTCGGGAGAAGATTAAAAAATTCAATGCTCGCTGCGAAGGTCTACTCAAAAAAGTCTCCTGCTGACTAGGCCTAGTTCATTATTTAAACTAACTAGCTGGTAGTCAACCTGCTGACTAGGCCTACTTCACTATTTAAACTAACTAGATGGTAGTCAACCTAGTACTATAGAACTCTACACGTGGACCTTCACGGTCAAACCAAGACAAATCTCACAATTTCCTTCTACAACAATACCGTTCTATCTACATTCAGTGGCGTTGCTATACTGCTAAGCTGCGTTGCTCTGCTGCGCTGCTATGTTGCTACGCTACTAAGTAGCTACGCCGCTAAATTGTTACGCTGTTATGTTGCGCTTGTCTGGAATCGCAACTGGGCTGCTCTGACAACGCAACTATAGCAGCCTAGTTGCTAGCTACTAAGTACCCAACTCTGTAACCCTGTTACACTTGTCAACTACCACCTGTGCAACTCTTGCGTTTCTCAAAAATTTCCATGGCGTTGGAGTCAATCGAGCGCATACAACCATGGTTAAAAGCTTGTTCTACTTTGAAAGAAATGGACCTCGACTTTTGCTATCATTATAAAGCTACCTTTGAAGCTCGAATTACCATCAAGTTTATGAAGGATGTGACGAGGATGATATATTTATATCCGACCGTCAAGTTCAATCTCACGAGAGAAAGTGTTTTTGATAGATATTGAAGTATTGGTCAAGGAAGTTTGCAGTACTATGTTGGTTTTTCCCAAGGAGGCTTGAAATACTTGTTAAACCTTTTGTAATTTGCAGTTTTTTCCTAAATTTTTTTTCTATGGTTCTTATGTTTCCTTTTTGCCAGTCTTTTTTCTTTTCTGCGTCTCTTAGTAATTGATCAATTTGTAAAAGCTTTCAAATTTAACTGATAAAAAAGTTTTCCTTTGTATAACAATGATGAAAATTTTCACGTTTTTTTGCATAATTGATTGTTCACGTTCTGACATTGGTATAGTTTTGTAGACCATCAAACTTCTTTACGATTTGTTTAAAATTTAATAAGTTTGGAACAAATCAAATTTATTACTTCGTCTCTTTTTATTTTTTTAACATTGGCAATATTTTACTAGAATTTTGTCAGATATTATTTTATTTCCATACTTCATACGATCGACAATTAAATAAATGTTCCTTTATTTTTGTCAAAATAAATCTCTGAAATTACATTTTAAAAACTACAAGCTTAACATAGATTTAAATAGGTGGTGTTTGATAAGTACTATCTTTATGTTGGTAAATACATGTATGTCACTTAAAATATGTTGTGATATTCAACCACGAAATCTATACATCTCAAATGCATAATCCATAATCCCTCCATGACTGTCAACAATTGAGCAACAATATGTGTTGTACGCCATAGCTTTTAGGCTCATAGCGAATCAAATAGGTTCTTAAAAAAAAGAAGGAATAAAAAAAGAGGGGAAGAGAACGGTTGTTATTCTAACTCGCATACATGACTTGATGCGTGTTTTAATACTAAGTGACCTTGGTGTGACCTAAAACTCTCAGACCTCGATAAGTCCTCAAAATGGACAGCTTCCAAGAAGGCTCTAGGATAACAGTGATCCCTTTGTGTTTCAGCAAGAACAACTACCACCCTCGCACACAAAAACTTTGACTACCTTAACCCTTGTGAAGGCAAGACTCCCCTGAGTCGATAGCAAAAATAATCTGTGAATTTGCTCCCCTGAGCAATAAGTTATGGAGGGTCAAAGTTAACATTTTGTGCAGAAGCTCTTTGGGAGAGAGGGTCCTATCTACTAATTTTTCTAAGTCTTATCTCTCTCACAGACTCTATCTACTGATGTACCGAGCCAATCATATTGCACTTCCGTACACAAAAGTACAGTTGTCGGTGTACTTTCTGTACGGAGATTGTACGACATAGCCTTAAAGACGACACATGTCATATCCGCATTCGGTGCCGTAATCCCCGGAGATACCGCGATCCAACGTAATTTCGCCACCTGTCATCCGATGTGGCGATGACCATAAACCGCCGAGAATCTCTTCCGCGATCTCGGCTTTCTTCCCGGCCGTCCGATTGAATGCAGATTTCAATCGGAGCCGTCATAAATACTTGCGCGGTATTTGTTTCGTTAAAGAAACAAATGCGCGATACTCGTTTCTTATACATACCGTAATAAGCACTTTTACATTACTGGATCTATGTATCCCGTAAACAGTTTCAGTTAAATGAATTATCATACGTGGAAATGTTTAAATAAATATCAAATCATATAGTACCTAACACTATCTCTAGACTTAACGGATAAGGCTACCGGCTACCGGCTGTTTACAGACCGACAGGTACCAGGCTTAAATCCTGGGTGCAACATATATCTTTTTAGTAAATAAACCCCTAATGGTAAATAAACAAATATATTTCTCGTAAACCTCTGGATAGCCTAGGTAGCCATGGCTCTAGCTTCCTCTCCAATTTCTCAGTGACCGCGACAAGTGTGAGATTTGGAGAGAGAAGTTAGAGATAGACTGCCTCGGCTTCTTTCTATATTTCTATTTAGACCTAGAAAATACTTAAAAACAGACCATCAATTTCTACACTCCCCTTATTTTCTAGTCAATCTTTAATTTCAAACCACACTTCTCCCTGTAGAAAATTAGCTTAGGGGAAGGCACAGGTTTGGTCATCATATCTGCTACCATCTCACTATCTGGTCGGTACTCTAAACTGATTATTTTGTTTTCTACTTTCTCTCTAACAAAGCTGAGTCTAATGTCCATATGTTTGGCTTTAAAATGATGTTTAGGATTGGCAGAAATAGCGATTGCTGCCTGATTATCACAAAAAAAATTATGCACACCACTCCTAAGGTGAACAAGCTCACCAAGCAAAGACTTGACCCACATCAATTCTTTTACAGCAGAGCAAGAGGCCATATACTCAGCCTCCATGGTGGACTGGGCAATAACCTTTTGTTGTTTGCTACTCCAACAGCAAGCCCCATCACCCACATATAATACATATCCAGAAGTGCATCTCCTCATCGGAGCATCACCATAACTGGCATCACTCCAAGTAGTGATGTCAGTATTCTCCCCACCCAAATACAACCATAGATCCCTAGTTCCTATCAAATATCTAAGGACTCTCTTAGCTGCCTCCCAATCCTTCTTAGTGGGAGCATTTAGACTTTTACTCAGCACTCCTACAGCTGCAGCTAAATCCGGCCGGGTACAATTCATAAAATAGATTAGACTTCCCACTACTTGCCTGTAAGGAATAGACTGCATGAACTTCTGTTCTTCAGGAGATAATTCCTCGTCTAAGACTATGACTCCTTCTTCCTCACTCCCCTCACTTCCCTTCTTCAACTCCATTGGAGTTGTACAACTTTTAGCTTTATCCATTTGAAATTTTTCAAGCATGTTCCCTATTGCTTCCTTTTGAGTCAATCTTATAATTTTCCTTTTTCGGTCTCTCTCTACTTGAATTCCCAAAATATATTTTGCTTCTCCCATATCCTTCATTTCAAATCTCCCCTTAAGATCGGTTTTCAGTTTATTAATTTTTTCCATTGATTTACTTAAAACAAGCAAATCCTCAACATAAATTGCAATATATATAAAACCTTCCTCATCTTCGAAAACATAGATTGAGTGATCTGAGCTCATCCGGATATATCCCAGACCGGTAAGAAACTCATCAAGCTTCTTATTCCACTGTCGAGGCGCCTGTTTCAAACCATAAAGATATTTAATCAGCCGCCATACCTTGCTCTCCTCTCCTTCCTCCACAAATCCTTCGGGTTGTCGCATGAAGATCTCCTCTTCCAATTCTCCATGCAAAAAGGCATTCTTGATATCCATCTGGTGCACCTCCATGTCTTCCGCTGCTGCCAAACAGAGAAGTATGCGGACGGAGGGAAATCTGACGACCGGGGCAAAGGTTTCCTCATAGTCAATTCCCTCCTTTTGGGTAAATCCCTTTGCCACTAATCAGGCCTTGTAGCGCTCAATCCTGTTATCTGGATTCAGTTTTAATTTGAAAACCCACTTACAACCGATAAGTCTTCAGTTAGGTGGACAATCCACCAGCTCCCAAGTATTGTCTGCCATAATTGAGGCCATCTCCTCATTGAAGGTTGTCTTCCACCGGTTCCTTTCTGGACAAGTCATCGCCTCTCCATAAGTCTGAGGTTCATCTCGATGAGATAGTTTTGTTACCTTGTTATAAACCTATTTTTCTTGCAATCTTTTGCTACTTCTCCTTCCCCCCTCAAAATCTGTGGCCGGAATAGATGGTTCTCGTGGATTCTTTCGAGCAATCTTGGCTTCTCCCCTATCCCTTGATTCCGAATCAATTTCCACCACGTCTTCCGCTTCGGGTAAAGTTGTCACTAGAGTTTCCGCAACCAAGTCCTTTTCGGTCTGATTTGTACCTGCAAGAATGTCATCTTCTCTAAAACCTGGATAGTTAGGAAGCTCAAAGTCATCTGAATTTTCTGACTCAAATCTGATTTTTACTGACTTTGTATACTTGAAGGGATCCACAGACTTTCCTTCATCTATAACTACTAGATGCTTTACTAATATTATATCTTCCCTTTTTAGATCATAAATTCTATATCCTTTGACATCCTCATCATATCCTAATAAGTATCCCGGTTTTCCTTTAGGATCTAGCTTCCAATTAGACCGATCTGTATCTAGACTGAATACTTGACTGCCAAAAACCTTTAAGTGAGATATGTCCGGTTTCCAGCCTGTCCATCTCTCATATGGTGTTTGATCTTTTATAGCTGAAGTAAGAACTCTATTTTTGAGGTAATTTGCACAGTTCATTGCTTCTTCCCAAAACATTTTTCCTATCTTTTTATCTGACAACATACTTCTAGCACTATCACTTAGTGTTCTATTTAACCTTTCAGCTACCCCATTCTGTTCCGGGTTTTCTAGAACTGTCTTTTGGTGTTGGACTCCATCTTCCCCGGGAAAATCCTCAAAGTGGTTAGAAGTATACTCTCCACCATTGTCATTCCTTCCTCTCTTGATTGGAGTTTCATGGAGTTTTTCGCTCCATGCTTTAAATTGTCTAAAATAATCCTGAGCTTCTAACTTGTTTTTCAAAAAATACACCTTGGAATACCAAGACCAATCATCAGTGATAGTCATCATAAATCTCTTCCCCCCCCGTTGAGGGCACTTTAGCCGGTCCCCAAATATCTGTGTGTACAAGATCTAGATTTTTTTCTCCTTATAGGTGGCAGTTTTAGAAAAGGGTAATTTGTGTGCTTTACCTTAAGCACATCCACTACAATCACTTATAATATCACTCTCACTGAACTGAATCCCTTCCACCACTCCCATCTTTTTCATCTCTCTTAACTTATCTAGATTCACATGCCCAAGCCTCTTATGCCACATCATAATATCATGAACACCAGCATAATAAAGTTTCTTTGTTTCATTACTGAAAATCAGCCTAAACATCCCATGGCTACCTTTCTCAGCAATGAAATAGACATCCTCCTCAAAACTAGCAGTAAATACTCCTTCCCTAGTGCTAGTAAAAAAACCCTTATCATCTAATACAGATGTAGAGATGAGGTTTTTGTTCAGCTTCGGAATAAACAATACATCGGAGAATGTTACTATGGATGTCTTTCCTTCTACTAACACTTTCACATCTACCGATCCTACAAGAGTAGTGGTGATTATCCTCTCATCTTCGTACTCTTTCTCTACAGTGGGAATCTTTCTTATCTTAGTGAACAGGTGCCTATCCTTACACATGTGCATGGAGGCATCTGAATCTATAATCCAGCCTGCTTCACCTTTCAATCCACCGTAAGCATATTTCTGCCTTCGTGGAATTTCGATCTCGTTTTTCGCCTCCAACTCCTCATCCAGAAAGAGCTCAACGTCCTCGTCCTCGGATTCCGCCTCATGTACCTGTGTCACAAGGGCCTTTTTCTTTCCTCTCGGGGTTCCACCATTCTGCCCCTCCTTTAACCGAAGTTTGGTTAGCATAGTGCACTCTGCCATATAGTGCCCCGATTTCTTACAAAAATGACATAAACCTTTGGGAGCTCCGAACTCGTCGGTATGATTTTTCTGCTCCCTCCCCCCATAGTTTCCGACCGGTTTTTTGGGAATACTTGTTCCTTCAATCGGTCGCAGTTGCCAAGGCTTGCCCACTCTTCCCCCCCCTACGGATCTCAATCGTATTTTCCCGAACGAGAATCATCCCTACCACTGAGTTCCATATCCACCTTGAGTCCCGCAAGTCCTGCACACGGTTGACTATGTTTTCGAACTCATCGGGTAACTTCATCAGTTAACAGTTAACCTTTTCTTTTTCACTAAAATCTTTTCCCGAACTCTCTAGCTCCATGAAGACTGTAGCAAGCTCATTGCAAAAATCCAGCATCTTCCCTACTTTGTTTACATACTCCTTAACTTTTTGATCAGCCAACTGTTGTTGCTGAATCGTACCACTTCGGTACATCTCTATGAGAATCATCCAATGATCGGATGCCCTTTCTACCTGCAAATGAGGACATGCAAGTCCTTGAGTATAATGGCGTTGGATGAAGTGTTTTGCCGCCATATTGTTGAAGTCCCAGGTATCAGTATCATTCTCCTCGTTCCTCGGAATAGGTGACATGAATGCTCAACCAGTTGCTATTGGTGTGGTCGTCTCCTTCTCCGCTCCTTTGTCCACCACCTCTCCTTCCTTTGTCTCCTCCGTTGAAGGTGGATCTGCTTTCTTGGTGAATCTGCTTCCTCCAAACCCTGGAGGGATTCCAAGACTTGATGGACGCCCCACTCGTCCACTCGCTATCCCCCAAAACCTTTTTTCGTATAGAGCTCCTATCATCATCCTTTCCCAGTATATGAAGCCAGTTCCATTAAAGATTGGTACCTTAGAGGGTGGGCCCATAACCTGAAACTCTGAGACCTCCATAAGTCCTCAGAATGGACAGCTTCCAAGAAGCCTCTAGGATAAACCCGACCCCTTTGTGTTTCAGCAAGAACAACTGCCACCCTCGCAGACAAATACTCTAACTACCTTCACCCGTGTAAAGGCAAGACTCCCCTGAGTCGATAGCAAAAAGAATCTTTGAATTTGCTCCCCTGGGCAGTAAGTTAAGGAGGGTCAAAGTTGACCTTTTGTACACAAGCTCTCTGGGAGAGAGGGTCCTATCTACTAATTTTTCTAAGTCCTACCTCTCTCACAGACTCTATCTAATGATGTACCGAGCCAATCATATTGCACTTCCGTACACAAAAGTACAGTTGCCGGTGTACTTTCTGTACGGACATTGTACGATATGGCCTTAAAGTCGACACATGTCATATCCGGATTCGGTGCCGTAATCCCCGGAGATACCGCGATCCAACGTAATTTCGCCACGTGTCATCCGATGTGGCGATGACCATAAACCGCCGAGAATCTCTTCCGCGATCTCGGCTTTCTTCCCGGCCGTCCGATTGAATGCAGATTTCAATCGGAGCCGTCATAAATACTTGCGCGGTATTTGTTTCGTTAAAGAAACAAATGCGCGGTACTCGTTTCTTATACATACCGTAATAAGCACTTTTACATTACTGGATCTATGTATCCCGTAAACAGTTTCAGTTAAATGAATTATCATACGTGGAAATGTTTAAATAAATATCAAATCATATAGTACCTAACACTATCTCTAGACTTAACGGATAAGGCTACCGGCTACCGGCTGTTTACAGACCGACAGGTACCAGGCTTAAATCCTGGGTGCAACATATATCTTTTTAGTAAATAAACCCCTAATGGTAAATAAACTAATATATTTCCCGTAAACCTCTGGATAGCCTAGGTAGCCATGGCTCTAGCTTCCTCTCCAATTTCTCAGTGACTGCGACAAGTGTGAGAGTTGGAGAGAGAAGTTAGAGACAGACTGCCTCGGCTTCTTTCTATAATTCTATTTAGACCTAGAAAACACTTAAAAACTGACCATCTATTTCTACATGACCATAGAAATTGTTGTCGTTTTTGCCATTGTTTTTACTATCGTCTTTTCGACTTTTTCCCAATCACGGTTGTTGATACTATTGTCAACAATATTGGTTGCATTGTTGTCAAGCTATCAAATATCTGTACTCTTTCATATTATATTTTTTGAGAAAATAAATATAGTTTGGGCTCAAATATTTTCTTTTATTTTTGAATTTATATCTATGATTATTGCTTGCTGCGAAGTTGTTTTTAATGCGACCCCATGCATTACCATATCGTGGTTTTAATAAAGATTTTTTATTTGCTTGTTTAATGAAAAGTATAAGACATCATTAAAAAAATGTACAAATAGAACATGCGAATGGAAATAGTTGTTTTAACAATAGTAAAAAAAACAAGCAATATTAGTGGACCTTAAACAAATAGCAACTCGGTTCTCTCTTTTTGAAAATATCTCTCAATTCACCAAACACCTCCTTGAAAAATGCCAGTTTTAAAGGGTACTACAAACGAGCATCGAAAAAGGAACAATTCTTCACAGGATAAACAAAATAAATACTTAGAAAACCATTAGGAACTTTCAATGAATAGGACAGATGTCGAACATTTTCAAAAATCCTTGTAGGCGTGTGGCCGCCTATGCCACCCTCGAACCGAGCCTCGCACCGAGCCTCGCACCGAACCTCGCATGGACCGGGGATTATCGATTCGCATGGGCGGCTTCCCACCCCTATTGCGATAAAGCATACCGCGTGTCCTCCCTTGCCCATAATCTAGAATGGACAGTTACGTTTCTATGTACTCGCCGTCTGTCCACACTAGTTACGAATCCAATTCTTCTACCGTCGTTTATACACATCCTTGCTTTCAGAATCTTGGAATCTGCTTCGAAACCCTAAAAGCTGCAAGTCTTGTTGTCTCAACTATTTTTGGACTGCTTCCTTTCTTCTGCAAACTAGAATTTTCGCCATTGTTGTCGATCCTACGTCTTCCATTTGTTATTGCTAAAAGCAAAAACAGATTAGAATGGGAGCAGTTGATAGCGTTGACTTTGTAGAAATATGTCCTCTTCCCCTTCTGTCAGAGATATTTTTCCAAGCTTCGTACGGAGGGCAAATTAAAACTCTCTTTTTGTTTTCAACTCTGTCAACTAAGTCTGTTGAAGTAGTAAGACGAGTTCGTTCTTTGAATCTAACTAAGTTCCGACTTAAAAATTTCGATCTAGAAGAATATGAGATCCTTTTAGCTCATGCAGTCGAACTCACACCGAATATTGAAGAAATAACATTTGGTAGACTAGTTGGCCCTAATAAAACTGTCCTTTTATACTGGTCAAAAATTGTTAGCACCAAACTAGTCACGTTAAATGCACGAGATTTCGATTTCACGACAACCAGGATGAATGCTTTAAAGAAATTTAAGAATTTGAGACGTTTATCTTTCTACTATTGTTCGATTGATGTATCACAATCCACTTTTATCGATACAGTTGAAGAGTTTTCTTTTCGTATGGTAGTCTTTTTCCCCAACGAATTTGGAATTTATACTCCAAAAAATTCCTCGGCTTCGAGTTCTCCACTATGAGGATAGTTACGGTTATTCCTTCAGTATCAAGTCACAGTCCTTGACCTCACTAACCATCAAATCAACGGCAAATACTATCGATATTGATACACCTAATCTTTTGGCACTAGATTTACATTGTCTGTCGGCAAACATTACTTTTTGCAAAGTCAAAAACTTGCTTAGTATGAGACACTCGAGTTCAGAGGAGCCGCCGATTGTTACTATGGAGAATCCTTTGCCTTCGCGACTTATAGATCTTTGTTTCTTTGATTCTCCAAGCAATACTTCGAGAGTCTTATAAGAAGCAGTTCTGCCAACTTAAATTCCGTAACAATTACAAACTTTTGTACTACCTACCCTCCTTGTCCACTACCACATGTGCAACTCTTGCGTTTCTCAAAAATTTCCATGGCGGTGGAGTCAATCAAGCGCATACAACCTTGGTTGAAAGCTTGTCCTACTTTGAAGGAAGTGGACCTCAATTTTGGCTATGATTTTGAAAATACCTTAGATGTTGGAATCACCATCGAGTTGATGGAGGTGGTGACGATGATGCAATATTTGTATCCGACGGTCAAGTTCAATCTCACGGGGTTGTGTTTTGTATGGATATTGACATAATATCGTCAAGGAAGGTTGCAGTACGGTTATGGTATTTCCCAATGTGGCCTGAAATACTTGTTAACCATTTTGTAATATGCATTTTTTTCCTCAAATTTTTTTCGTTGGTTCTTATGTTTTATTTTAGCCAGTTTGTCTTTTCTGCGTCGCTTATTATAAATTGTAAAGACCTGCAATTTTAACTGATAAAAAAGTTCTTCTTTGTATAACAATGATGCAACTTTTCACATTTTTTCATTTTTTTTCATAATTGTTTGTTCACATTCTTACATTGGTATAGTTTTGTCCATCAATGAATTTGTTTAAAGATGTGAAGTTTGAAAAATCTGCATTTGTTAGTTCGTCTCTTTTTTATTTTTTTCGATTTTGGGAATATTTTACTGGAATTTTGTCAGATATTATTTTTTCTCCATACTATATACAATTGACGTTTAAATAAATGTTCTTTTATTTCAGAATAAATCCGTGAAGTTACAATATTAAAACTAAATACTTAAGAAAGACTTAGAATAGATGGTGTTTCATTGGTACTGTCTTTATGTCCGTAAATACATAGATGTTTCTAAAAAATATGTTGTAATATTCAGCCACAAAATCTATACATCTCAAATGATAATCCATAATGAATCCATGACCGTCAACAATATGTGTTTGTACACCATAGCTCTTAGACTCGTAGCAATACAAAAAAAGAACCGGATTATTGGTATTGACCTCATTTCTAAGATTCTAAACACCACAATTTGATGGACAAAATGTTGCCGCATTCTCACATACATGACTTGATGCCGAACATGGTTCTGTGCCCTACACTCTTTTAATCTAATCATGCTTAATATGGTAAAACTCTAATTCCAGGTGACCTTGTTGAGGCTATAGATCTTATTATCGTTTCTGCCATTGTTTTCATGGTCTTCTTGACTTTTCCCCAATCATGGTTTCCCAACTCGCTTTTTGTTTTTGAGAATCTCTCCCAATTCACCAAACAATTCCTTTCATGTGTCATTTTTTAAGGGTACTAGAAGCACGCAACAAGGAACAACTTTACACAGGAAAAGAGAAGATACTTTAAAAACCATAAGGAACTGTCAACGAACAGGACAGATACCAGAAATTTTCAAAAACTCAAGAAACAGATGACGATTAAAAAGGTTGACAGCGATTAACAGTCACATGGTGATCCACGAAAACCATTCACCCTAAGGCAGCAAAGAAACACTATACCCATAGAAACAGTATACACTTATCATGGTATGAAATCAGCACAGTTCTACCAAAATAGTTTACAGCATTCATGATAGCTTTCCGTTTTGATAAAAACCGAATGCTTTTGTCACTTCCTTGCACTTTCAAATGGTTTACTTTACACTTGAATATTTTCGACCGGTCCAATTTCCTCCACCAGGAATAAATAAAAGAAAAAATATTAAGTTTAGATGCAACTATTTTCCACAATTAGCGAGGAACCTGACATGTCTATCGTGGTTTTATGTCGATATCGGTTAATTTACTATGGACAGAAAATGTCACAAAAGTGCCTAAAACAATATCGAGACTTAGAGCAAAAAAAAAATAACACGACAGAGCAGATTTTCAAAATGTCTATATACTGCTTTAGGGTTTTCTGAATACTGCCGAACCTGATTTTCCTTTGAAAAATAACATGTGAAGGAAGACCACAAGTTAGGGTATAAATTTCATTGGCCAAAAAACTGACCCCAAAAAAGGCTCTGGTACAGTAATGTCACTCGAGGCTTCGTTTGTTTCTTCCTTCTCCTTTTTATTTTCTTTGCCAAACAATATTTCCTCCAGAACCTTCAAATCGACCACCTAATCTACTCTAATTTAGTCTAATAAGGGAGTTAAGAGCCTGGAAGGGCTTTAGGGAGGTCCGTGACAGAACAAGGATTGGAATGATGAGTGAAGGAAACCATAACCTACACAAGACAAAAAAAACATATTATCAGTTTTATTTTTTAAGTAACAAGAGACAAAAAACAATCACCAAAACCATAACCTACAAAAGATAACGAGAATACAAGTTATATTTTGGTAAACGATAAAAAAGGAACAACAAAATTTGACGACAGAACAGGACTGCATTTGACTGATTTCACCAAAACAGGATAGTACCAAACTCGAAAGAAACGATTAAGTTAAAAACCGAAAAAAATCCTCTTTTTCG
>JBBHKE010001628.1:162775-238271 GCA_037447655.1 Zygnema cylindricum
AAGGACAAGGAGTTGTACGTGAAAAAGGAGAGGATACCCGATGCAGAAGGAGAGGATACCCGTTGCAGAATCACACGCTAATTACGTCGGTTACAACCGTAGGTAGTACGGAGGGGAGGAAGATCCTCAGTGCGAGAGTTGGGAGCCAGTGGATCAAGAAACCCTTGACGTTTAACCTTCCCATTATAAAATAAATACAACAATACACCGATGATGTGAGTCACTTCTACTTTTACACCGATGATGCGAGTCACTTCTACTTCTACATCGTGCTCATCAGTAGTGTCTTTCGAAAGCTGTATGTTTCATTGATCATTTGTGAGAGCTTCTTGCTTGTACTAATTCTGTGATGACTACTCGTGCTACATCTTCATCTTCACTGAGCGTAGTAGCCACATTTTCATCTTCACTGAGTGTAGTAGCCACATAACAACATAAATAAAATATTACCCTTCCAATTTGCAGTTCCCAAAGAACTAGGTGACCGAGGGTTGAGAGCGTGACTCCTAGAAGGAGGGGAGGCATGATGGATGCCAACATTGGCTGCATTAATCGCACACTAAGACGTTGCCCATAGGAGAGGAAGACGTAGCCCATAGGAGAGGAAAAAGTGCATGTTGAGGAACAGGAAAGAGGGTCGAAAAAGTAAGTTAGGTGGAAAGTGTGTTCGTCTTCCAATCACAAAAGATAGCAAGGGGCTACATTGATTTGATTCTCTTTGATTTTCCGGCCATCTTTTCCCTCCAAGGTAATGACTAATTTGTTAGAAACATCCACCACTCTCAAAATTTTCTTTGAACAGAAATATCCAGCGTGTCTTTTTTTTATGTTGCATCCTATACACAAACTCCTTGGGCATAAATTATCGTTGCCGCGGGACATAATTCGCGCTCCGAAGTTTGGAATACCATAGCTGATCTTGGTGCTCAGCTTTTTGTAAGTTCCCCATGGCGAGTGGTATTTCCTGGTGAAATGCATTGCCTCTATCGACAATCATTTTCTCGACTGTCCCCTTGTTATCCATCTCCAAAAAGACAACTGCTTGGGCAGAGGCAGCGTCGCGTAGGATGGGATGTCCTCCAAACAAGACAAAATAAGGACTATAGGAATGGAGGGAAGCCTGCTTGCTGAATATGTACCCCATGGCAATCCAAGGAACCCTTTTGTACCACTCCCCCAAATCTTCTCCAACAACATTTTTTCGCACTGACCGCTTCACTTTCTGTATGCACCTTTTGCCTAACGATCGGCTTGGGGGTGGTCACGGTTGGTCAGCTGGTGGTGAATAAAGCACAATTTCAAGATGTTGGCAAATTTTCCGCCAAACTTTGAGCCGTGGTTAGTCATGATTTTTGTCGGTGCCCCGAATTCGGAAAACACTCTTTGCACGAATGCGTCTACAATATATTTGGACTAATTCTGGGGTAGAACCACCAATTCTCTCCATTTTGAAAAATGTTTTATCATGACCAATACAAAGCGGTTCCCTTTTGTGTTGGTTGGGAGAGGTCCCAAAATGTCCAGCGACCATCGATAAAACATTACCCTGATTGGAATAGAATGTAGCTCGGTCTCTCCCTTTTTGCAAAGGTAGCGTTCAGTCGGTCACAAGGAGGGCAAGTTTGTACAATTCAGTTGACTTGGTCAAAATAAGCGAAAAAAAAGAGTTTCTCTGTCTTCTGGGGGAGGATCACTTTTTTTGTTGAATCTGCCCATCTTTGAATAAGGATGCCCTTTTCCCACTCATATGTCGCCATGCGTGTTTGCACACATGATAATTGAGCTTCAGATAAATAGCGAAGAGGGGAACATTGCTGGAGGGACTTGAGAGAACCGGGAGGATCACCTTCCTTGTCGAATTTGCCTATATTCGAATAAGGATGCCCCGTTCCCACTCATATGTCGCCATGCGTGTTTGCACACATGATAATTGAGCTCCAGATAAATAGCGAAGAGGGGAACTTTGCTGGAAGGACTGGAGAGAACCGGGTCGTTAGAAATATCCTTACATCTGGCCCCTATTGTGCCTACCCCTCCACATCTGCAAGAAAAGTAGACAGTTCTCCCCCATATTGGGGAAGCCAAATAAAGGTAGAGGAGGCCCGAATAAGTCCCAAACTAATATATGGATCCTCATCATGCCGGGCCCAAGTAGAATCTCGAGTGGAACAGTCCCGGTTTCAATTCAGTACATCAACATTTCCGTGGATTGGCGTAATTTAACGTTGCCAACCATTGGTGTACAAACCGCCGTACGGTTGGTGTAATATAAAGTTGTCAACCAAAAATAAAATAAACCAGATGCGCACGCATAGCAACGTGCGCTAAAAAAAGGGGATAAATTTGACACGTAAATTAGTTTAACATGTACGGATATTTAAATTTCGCGACGGCGTACAATTTCTAATATTTTGTACGGACATTTATATTAATGTATATAATCATACGGAGAATATTCTATTTTTGTTGTTCCCAAAATAGCATTAAGCCGAAATTCGAATACACCTTTTAAAAATAAATCAAATTGTTAATCATCATCAATTACTGTAAATTTCTTCAAAACTATTTAAACTTTGACACTAATTACGATTCGCGGTGTAAATTGCCATGGAACCGTCCACTGTATGGACCGTCGTACCACTGGCGTAATGTAACGTTGCCAACCGTCGTTGTACAGATCATCATACCTTTGGCTTAATGTGAAGTTGCCAACCGTTGCACTACAGACTGCCGTATTATTGACGTAATGTGACCTTGCCAACTGTTGCACCACAGACCGTCGTACCGTTAAACTCTATGAACGACTACATGGAATCATACGGGACCATCCAAGGAAAAGGTACGAATGTTCACTTTTTGTAACGAGCATGAAAAACAAGCATAGAAAAAGGGCATGAAAAATAAGCATGAAAAAAGGGCATGAAAAACGGGTATAAAAAAATGGTATGACCATCGCGCATGATAAACCGAAAAGGGTACATGCCCGTGTGATGGACGTTGATGGCCAAATAGATGCTTCAAACTTCAATTGAAGAAATACGATATTGTTCAAGTGAGCTAAAAAAATCACTCTATGTTTATTGTTCCATGTAATTTTTGCTTGAACATGAACCAATAAAGTTAATTAGTACATAGAATGCATGATGGTACGGAAATGAAATTTGGGTTTACCAATAAAAAGAGAGTTTATTGCTTTCCAGATGTTCATTGAATCATGTTATGCTTGATGGTGTATCATGTGTTGAGGTGAGTATGCCTATTTTGATTGAACAGAAATCGACAAGCACATAAACCACATGATGTTTTTACCTTTCGGAAATGCGTATAGGAGTGGCATTTGGGCCCAAAGATGCTTCAACTTACTACCAAACCTGGCACAATATAACGTTGTCGTGCGTCCGTAGTACAGACCGGATACGGTTGACATAATTTGATGTTGCTGATGCAATTTTGTGTCCTCTATTAGACTACATAATTTAAAAAGCCTCTAGATACCTTTTAACTAACCCACTTTCAGTCACAATCATTGCTGCCAAAGGCGAAAAATTGACACTATATCAACACCTCTACGTGGCTTCTGAAACTCTAAGACCTCCATAAGTCCTCAGATTGGATAGCTTCAAGAAGCCTCTAAGATAACCTTGACCCCTTTGTGTTTCATCAAGAAAAACTGCCACCTTGGCAGAAAAAAACTTTGACAACCTTCACCTCGTAAAGGCAAGACTCCCCTAAGTCAATAACAAAAAGAATCTCTGAATTTGCTCCCCTGAGCAGTAAGTTATGGAGGGTCAAAGTTGACCTTTTGTATAGAAGCTCTCTGGGAGAGAGGATCCTATCTCCTAATTTTTCCAAGTCCGATCTCTCTCACAGACTCTATCTACTGATGTACGGAACCAATCAGATTTCTCCTCCGTACGGAAAAGTACAGCCGCCGGTGTACTTTATGTAATGAAATTGTACAACATGGCCTAAATGTCGACAAATGTCATATTCGGATTCGGTGCCGTCATCTTTGGAGATACCACGATCCGATGTAATTTCGCCATGTGTCATCCGATGTGGCAATGACCACAAACCGCCGAAATCTTCTTCCGCGATCTCGGCGCTAATTGCAGCCGTCCGATTAAATTCACATTAGATCGTAGCCGTAATAAACACATGCGCGGTATTTGTTTCACTTACTAAATCAATGCGCGGTATTGATTTTTTATCCGTACCGCAATTTGTACTTTTACACTACCGGTTCTATGTATCCCGTAAATAATTATAGTTAAATGATTTATCCTATGTATTAATGTTTAATTAATTATCAAACCATATAGTACGTAACACTACTTCAAGACTTAACGGCTAAGGTTACCGTCTATCGGCAGCTTGCCGTCCGGCAGGTACCAAGTTCAAATCCTGTGGCCGCCACATATCTTTCTACTTAATAAACCCCAAAAATATATTTCCAGTAAACTGTAACTCTGAGACCTCCATAAGTCCTCAGAGTGGACAGCTTCCAAGAAGCCTCTAGGATAATCCTGACCCCTTTGTGTTTAAGCAAAAATAACTGCCACCCTGGCAGACAAAAACGCTGACCAGGTAGACTGCCTCGACTTCTTTCTTATTTCTATTCAGACCTAGAAAATACATTAAAAACCATTAATTTCTACAATTAGATCTAACTAGGTTTTCAAATTAAAACTGAATCGTGACAATACTATTGATCGGTATAAGCCACGGTTAGTGGCCAAAGGATTTACTCACAAAGAGGGAATAGACTAAAAAGAAACCTTTGCTCCAGTCGTTACATTTCCCTCGGTCCGGATACTTCTTAGTCTGGCAGCTATAGTTACATGGAAGTACATCAGATGGATTTCAAAACTGCCTTCTTGCATGGAGAACTAGAGGAGGAGATCTTCATGCGACAGCCGGAAGGATTCGTGGAACACGGAGAAGAAAGTAAGGTATGCCGGCTGATCAAATCTATCTATGGTTTGAAACAGGCACCCAAACAATGGAACAAGAAACTTGATGAGTTCCTTACTTGTCTAGGATACATTCGGATCAGTTCAGATCATTCAATTTATGTTTTTGAAGATGAGAAACGTGTCATCTTTATTGCAACTTACGTTGATGATTTGCTTGCTATGAGTGAGTCAATGGATAAAATCAACAAACTAAAAGCAGATCTGAAGGGAAGATTTGAGATGAAAGACATGGGGGAGGCAAGATATATTTTTGGAATACAAGTAGAGAGAGAAAGAGAAAAGAGAATAATTAGACTAACTCAGAAAGAGGCTATTAGAAACATGTTGGAAAAATTTCAGATCGACAAAGCCAACAACTATACAACTCCCATGGATCTAAAGAAGGGAAGTGAGGGGAGTGAGAAAGGAGACATCATAATTCTAGATGATGAACTAGGTCCAGAAGAGAGGAAGCTTATGCAAACTATTCCACACAGACAGGTAGTGGGCAATCTGATTTATTTTATTAATTACACCAGACCGGATTTGGCAGCAGTTGTAGGAGTGCTAAGTATGAGTCAAAATGCTCCTACCAAAAGGGATTGGGAAATAACTAAGAGGATTATTAGATATCTCATAGGAACTAGGGAACTATGGTTGTATCTAGGTGGGGAAAATACTGACATCACCACTTGGAGTGATGCCAGCTATGGGGATGCTCCGATGGGAAGATGTACATCTGTGTTGTATGTGGGGAATGGTGCTTGTTGCTGGAGCACTAAGCAACAAAAGGTCATTGTTTAGTCCACCATGGAGGTTGAGTATATGGCATCTTGCTCAGTTGTGAAGGAATTGATGTGGGTCAAATCCTTGCTTGGTGAATTGAGGCATTTTAAGAGCGGAATTCAAAAAATATTATGTGATAATCAAGCAACAATTACAATTGCTGCTAATTGTAAACATCACTTTAAAGCAAAGAACATGGATATCACACTTAGGTTTGTCACGGAAAAGGAGGAGAACAAAATAATAAGTCTAGAATATAGACCAGACAGTGATCTGGTGGTAGACATGATGACAAAGCTTGTGCCCTCTCCTAAATAAATTTTTTGCAGAGAAAAATGTCGACTTAAATTTAAAAGCGACTAGAAAATAAAGGGAGTGTTGAAATGAAAGGTTTACTTAGTTATTTTCTAGGTAACTTAATTGATTTAAATAGGAGCAAGAAAAATCAGAGGCAGGTTGCTTCTAAGTTCTTCTCTAGCCCCCATACTTGCCGTAGTCAATGAAGGCTATAAAGGAAGCTAAAGCCATGGCTGCATATGCTTCCCTTAGAATTTGAAGGCAGTCATCCCTAAACATCCCTAAATTAAGGTTGATATCAATCGGACAGCGGAGTAAAAAGTCGGGATTACGGAATGGACGATTTGGCAGTTTGCGGTCACACCCATAACAGGTGACACATGGAAACATGACATTGGAAAGCAACATCTACGGTACATACCATGGCGAACCCGGATATGGCAGGCGTCATCTTCTTGGCCATGCTGTACAATGGCCGTACGAAAAGTACTCCGGGCCAAATACCTTCTGACTGTACAGTAATTTCATTAGCTCCGTACTTCAGTATAGAGGGATTAGAGAGGGGTTTAGGACTTAAGAAAATTAGAGGTAGCCGCCTCTCTCTCTCAGAGAGCTTTTAAATAAAATGTCATCTTTGACCATTGATAATTAACTGCTCAGAGGAGCAAATTCAAGGATTTTTTTTTGCAACGACTCACGAGAGTTTGCTCTTCCAAAGGGCGCAGTCTTGTCAGTCTGTATTCTATCAGGGTGTTGTTAATACTCACACAAAGACTACGAGATTGAGGTTATCCTAGAGGCTTTTGCTAAGCTGTCTACTCTGAGTACTAATAGAGGTCTCAGAGTTGTATTTCCTTCATCCATGACAACTAGATGTTTTACCAAAACTATATCTTGTTTAGCTAAGTCATAAACTCTATATCCCTTGACATCCTCATCATACCCCAAGAATATCTTGGTTTCCATTTAGCATCTAGTTTCCAGTTTTTCTTATCTGTGTCAACACTGAAAACTTGACTAGCGCATACTTTCAAGTGAGAAATATCCGGTTTCCTTCCAACCCATCTCTCATAAGGTCTCATTTCTTTAATGGATGTAGTGAGAACTCTATTCTTAATGTAGTTAGCACAGTTCATGGCTTCTGCCCAAAATCTTCCTCTTATTTTCTTATCTGCCAACATACTACACACACTATCTCCAAAGTCCGATTCAACCTTTCTGCTACCCCATTTTGTTCTAGATTATTCGGTTCAGGTTTTTGATGCTGAACTCCCTCATCTCTCAAGTATTCCTCAAACTTGTTAGAGGTGTACTCTCCCCCATTATCACTCCTTATTTGCTCAATGGGGGTTCTGTGCAACTTCTCACTCTAGGCTTCGTATTCTTTGAAGTACTTTGGTGTTTCAGACTTTGTTTTTAGGAAGCAGACTCTAGAATATTTGGACCAGTTATCAGTAATTGTTAGCATATACCTCTTCCCCCAAACCGAAGATACTCTTGCTAGTCCCCAGTGCAACTGTGAGACCTCCATTGGTACTCAGAGTAGGCAGCTTGCTAAAATCCTGTAGGATAACCTCAGTTGTTTAAGCTTTGACTAAATATTGCTGACACCTTGAAAGAATACAGACTGACCAAACTGTACCCCTTGAAAGAGTTGACTCCCTTGAGTATGCCACAAAAAGAATCCTTGAATTTGCTCCCCTGAGCAGTTAATAATCAATGGTCAAAGATGACCTTTTATACAAAAAGCGCTCTGGAAGAGAGGCTGCTACCTAATATTTTCTAAGTCCTGAACCCCTTTCTTATCCCTCTACTACTGAAGTACGGAGCCAATCAATTAAGTGTAAAGTACAAAAAAATACTTGGCCCGAAGTACTTTCTGTACTCCAAGTGTACGACATGGCTAAGAAGGTGACGCCTGCCATTTCCGGGTAAGCCATTGTATGTCTCAGAGATGCCGCTATCCAATGTAATGTTGCCACGTGTCACTTGGCGTGGGTGGGGCCGCAAACCACCAAATCGTCAATTTCGCTATACCGGCTTCTTTCTCCGCCGTTGGATTGATATCGACCTTAATTTATAGCCGCTAAAATACAAGCAGTACTTTTAGATGTGATTTTGTCTAACTATAAAAGTACTTGTGGTCCGTTCGTCAGTTAAATGAACTTTCCTATTTGTATATCTTTAAGTAGCTATCATACCCTATATACCTTGACGCAGGTGCTAGGCTATATGGTAACGACGCTAGTCTATTCAGACGGACGGTAGGTACCAGGATCAAATCATTGGTCCGTTAACCTTTTTGGTAAGTTTAACAAACGACTGCGTTTTGACTCTAGGAGAACCATAGGCAGCCATGGCTGTAGCTTCTGCTTCAACCTCCAATGACTACAAAAAGTATGGGGCTAATGAGAGAAGTTAGAAGCAGGCTGCCTCTGCTTGTCTTTCCTCATTTTAGATTACTAAAGAAACCTAGAAAATACATAAGAAAAACCTTTTAATTTCAACACTCCTATTTTTTTCTAGTCATGTTTTAATTTAAGTCTTCACTTCTCTCAGCAAAATATTAATTTAGGAGAAGGTACAGGCTTTGTCATCATGTCTGCCACCATTTCACTCTTTGGTCTATATTCTAGACTTATTATTTTGTCCTCCACCTTTTCCCTAACAAAGCTAAGTCTGATATCCATGTGCTTTGCTTTGAAGTGATGTTTAGGATTAGCATCAATTGTAATTGCTACTTGATTATCACACCATATTTTTTGAATTCCAATCTTAAGATGTCCAATTCACCAAGCAAGGATTTGACCCACATCAATTCTTTCATAGCTCAGCAAGATGTCATATACTCAGCCTCCATAGTGGATTGAGTAATGACCTTTTGCTGCTTACTGCTGGTTTCATAGCTTTATCCTCAGTAGATAAGGCTGTGAGGGGAGGTTTGTAACTTAGAATATTTTTGGGTCATTGAAGTTGTAATACTTACCTTGTATAGTGTGATAGTGGATGAGTAACTCTGAGTGTAGTGTACTGTCTAATAAACACGCGTCCGTATGAGGGACAATCAAGAAAATGAGGAATGAATCTTGACACATGTAACACATCGAACAAAGTTAAATCGGCGCATCAAACGGACGAAAAGCAATACTAGACATATAGGAAAACAATTGTGAAGAATAAATACAGGACGACGATATGAACTGAACTAACGATTACGATTTGAGTGTGGACCACAGGTGACGAAGAACTTCGTAAGCACTCCAAATATTCGTACAAGATTAACCACAGTCGGTTGGACTTATTTGACTACTGCTGACTAAGCAGCAACATTGTGTGTACGGCGTCAAATGAAGAAAACATGAACAAAAGGTTTCTGGAGTTAAGTGAATTTAAATTTAGTATGACACACCTTGATTTAGGTTAGTGGTAAACATGATTTTTTGGAAGTACATTAGGTACTCTGTCGTACTATAGTATAGTACGACTATCCGAATACTTCAATCTGATTAGTCAAAAGGATCAGTTGATAGACACTCAGTGTATAAAAGTTTAGGACTTACAAATATTCTGTTAACCAGTTTTGAGATAATGCAAGTCTGAATGCAATTATTGTGAAACTTGCAGATGTCATATCTTATGGTTTACTGATCAATTGTGCTGTAATTTTGGATATTGACAGTGTGTATGCTGGTGATATTCTATGCTGAATTTGGTGTAATTTGTACTTTTGGATCAGGTTTTATAGTGAGTGAAACATCAGTGTTTGATTGGTTTCTTGGTTAGCTTATGTGTAAGTTATGTCTACTTCTACCACTACTGCTGCAGCTCCACCTGTACTTGTAGTCATAGAACAACACTTACTACTCTAGCAACAAGCACCATTCCCCACATACAACACATACTCAGATGTACATTTTCGCATTGGAGCATCCCTATAGCTGGCATCACTCCAAGTCGTGATGTCAGTATTTTTCCCACCCAGATACAGCCATATATCTCTAGTTCTTATGAGATATCTTAGGACCCTCTCAGCAGATTCCCAATCCTTTTTGGTAGGAGCATTCAAACTCCAACTTAGCACTCCTACAGCTACTGCCGAATCCAGCTGGTAATATTTATGAAATAAATCAGACTGCACACTACCTGTTTGTATGGGATGTCTGTATGAACTTCCTCTCTTCTGGACCTAGTTCATCATCTAGAATAAAGATATCTCCTTCCTCATTCCCCTCACTTCCCTTCTTTAGATACGTGGGAGTTGTACAACTGTTGGCTTTGTCCATCTGAAATTTTTCGAACATGTTTCCAATTGCCTTTTTCTGAGTTAGTCTAATTATTCCCTTTTCTCTATCTCTCTCTACTTATATTCCCAAAATATATCTTGCCTCACCCATGTTCTTCATCTCAAATCTTCCCTTCATATCTGTTTTTAGTTTGTTGATTTTCTCCATTGACATACACAGAACATGCAAATCATCAACGAAAATTCGAATAAAGATGACACCTTTTTCATCTTCAAAAACATATGTGAACTGATTTGAATGTATCCAAGACCAGTAAGGAACTCATCAAGTTTCTTTTTCCATTGTCTGGGCGCCTGTTTCAAACCATAGAAAGATTTGATCAGCCGGCATACCTTACTTTCTTCTCCTTGTTCCACGAATCCTTCCGGCTGTCGCATGAAGATCTTCTCCTCTAGTTCTCCATGCAAGAAGGCAGTTTTGATGTCTATCTGGTGTACTTCCATGTTTTCTACAATTGCCAGACTCAAAAATATCCTAACCGAGGGAAATCTGACAACCGGAGCAAAGATTTCTTCGTAGTCTTTTCCTTTTTTCTGAGTAAAACCTTTAGCCACTAACTGGGCCTTATACTGCTCAATAGTATTGTCAGGATTCACTTGAAAACCCACTTACATCGAATTGGTTTGCGCTTAGGTGGACTGTCCACCAATTCCCATCTATCAGCCGCCATGATTGAAGCCATTTGTTCATTGAAGGCTGTCTTCCACCAGTTTCTCTCCGAGCAATTCATTACCTCTCTATATTTTTGAGGTTTATCCGGGTGAGAAAGTTTAGTTACCTTATTGTTAACTTGTTTCTCTTGAAGCCTTTTGCTGCTTATTCTTCCTCCATCTAAATCTGCGGCCAGAATAGATGGTTCCCTTGGATTATCTCGAATCACCGCGGCTTCTCCCTTGTCCCTCGGATCCATATCAGTTTCCACCACGCCTTCGGCTTTAGGTATAGGTGTCATCGATGTTTCCAAGTCTTTCTCGGTTTGTTTTGAGCCTGCAAGGATATCGTCCGACCCTGCAAGAGTATCATCTTCTTGGAGACCCGGATAGTTAGGAAGGTTAAAGTCATCAGAATTGTCTGACTCAAATCTTATTCTGACCGACTTTGAGGATTTGAAAGGATCTACTAACTTCCTTTCATCCATAGCTACTAGGTGTTTTACTATAATTATATATTCTCTTTTTAGATCATACACTCTATACCCTTTTACATCCTCATCATATCCTAGCAAGTACCCGGGTTTCCGTTTAGGATCTAGTTTCCAGTTAGATCTATCTGTATCTAAACTGAAGACTTTACTACCGAAAACCTTTAAGTGAGATAGATTTGGTTTTCGGACTGTCCATCTCTCATATGGAGTTTGGTCTTTCACCGCTAATGTAAGTACTCTATATTTCAAATAATTAGCATAATTCATAGTTTCGGCCAAAAATCTTTTTCCTATCCTTTTATTTGACAACATACTCCGGTCACTATCATTTAGTGTTCTATTCAATCTCTCGGCAACACCATTCTATTCTGGGTTTTTTGAAACTGTCTTTTGTTGTTGCACACCATCCTATCTTAAGAACTCCTCAAACTGATTGGATATATATTCTCCTCCATTATCACTTCTTACTCTTTTTATTGAGGTCTCGTGAAGCTTCTCGGCCCATGCTTTAAATTGTTTGAAATACTCCGGAGTTTCTGATTTGTTTTTCAAAAAGTATACCCGCGAGTACCGAGACCAATCATCCGTAATGGTTAGCATAAATCAAAACCCTCTAGGTGATGGCACTCTTGCCGGTCCCCAAATGTCCGTGTGTACCAAGTCAAGACTTTTTCTCCTTTATAAGTTGCTTCCTTTGGAAATGGTAACCTCTGTGTTTTACCCTGAGCACACCCACTGCAATCACTTAAATTCTCATTTTCCCCAAAGCGTATCCCTTCAACTACTCCCATCTTTTTCATTCCTTTTATCTTTTCTAGATTCACATGCCCAAATCTCTTATGCCACAACATAATATCATTGACACTAGCATAGTAAAGTTTGAGTTTGTCATTACTTAAAGCAAGCCTGAACATTCCTTGGCTACCTTTCTCAGCAGTGAAGTACACATCTTCCTCAAAGCTAGCTGTAAAAACTCCTAATCTGGTGTTAGTTTCAAATCCTTTATCATCTAATACAGATGCAGAGATAAGGTTTTTGTTTAACTCCGAAATGAACAACACATCGGAGAACGTAACTATTGAGGTTTTTCCTTCCACTACGACTTTTAGATCTACCGATCCTAAATAAGTAGTGGTATCTACCCTCCCATCCCCATATTCAATCTCTACTGTAGGAATCTTTCTCAGCTTAGTGAATAGATGCTTATCCTTACACATGTGCATGGAAACACCTGAATCGATAATCGAGCCCCCTTCACCTTTCAGTCCACCGAAAGCACATTTCTGCTTCAGTGGAATTTCGACTTCTGTCTTGGCCTCCTATCCTCATCCAAAAAAAGTTCGTCATCCTCCTCATCGGATTCCTCCTCAAGTACCTATGTGACAAGTGTCTTTTTCATCCCTCGTGACTGACCCCCGATCCGTCCCTCCTTTATCCGAAGCTCGGTTAGTTTGGTACATTCCCCCATGGAATGCCCGGGTTTTTTGCAGAAATGACAAAGCTCCTTTGTTTCCCTTGTTCCGGACTCATCAGATTGAATTGTCTTGTCTCCCACTCAATGACTTCCAAGGGGTTTTCGTGAATCTTTGTTTCTCCAACTTGCTCTGGCCTCCAAGGCTTGTCCACTCTTAACTCCCATCAGGATTTCGATTATATTCTCTTGGACGAGAATCATACCAACTACCGAATTCCATATCCACCTGGAGTCCGAAAGATCTTGCACCCGGTTCAAAATGTTCTTATACTCATTGGGTAGTTTCATGAGAAAGCACTAAATCTTTGCCTTCTTGGTTTTTGACTTTCCGGCACACTCTAACTCCATGAAGAGTATAGCCAGCTCATTGCAGAAATCGAACATCTTCTCTCCTTTGTGAAAGAATCCATTGATCCTTTGATCTACTAGCTTTTGTTCCTGAATAGTACCGCTTCGGTACTCTATAAGCGCATCCCATAGATCGGATACCCTTTCCACCTGCAAATGAGGACCTGCGAGTCTTTGTGTGAGATGATGGAGGACAAAATGCTTAGCCGCCATGTTGTTGTAGTCTCAGGTATTAATGTCATTCTCCTCATTCTTCGGAATAGGAGAAATAAAAGCAGATCTGGTTGCTATAGGTGTGGTTTTTTCTTTTTTTTTCCCCTTTTCCATCACGATGCTTTCTCCGTCTTATGAGTCCTTTGATGATGGTGGATCTCGTTTCCTACCAAATTTGCTTCCTCCAAACCCTGGAGGAATAGTAGAACCGATGGGGGCTTTACTCGCCCACTCACAATACCCCAAAATCTTTTCTCACATAGGGCTCCCATCATCATACTCTCCCAATAGATGAACCCATTCCCATTGAATATGGGCACCCTAGAGGGTGGGCTCATAACCTGCAACTCTGAGACCTCCATTGGTACTTAGAGTAGGTTGCTTGCTAGAAACCTCTAAGATAATCCCAGTTGTTTAAGCTTACACTGAATATTTCTAACACCCTGACAGAATACAGACAAACCAAGCTGCACCCTTTCTAAGAGCTGACTCCCCTAAGTGTGCCACAAAAACGATCCTTGAATTTGCTCCCATGAGCAGTTAATTATCAATGGTCAAAGATGACCTTTTATATAAAAAGTGCTTTGGGAGAGAGGCTGCTACCTAATATTTTCTAAGTCTTGTACCCCTCTCTTATCCCTCTACTACTAAAGTACGGTGCCAATCATTTAAGTGTACAGTACAAAAAAATACTTGGCCCGGAGTACTTTCTGTACGGCCAGTGTACGACATGGCCAAGAAGGTGACGCCTGCCATTTTTGGGTTAGCCATGGTATGTCCCAAAGATGCCGCTATCCAATGTAATGTTGCCACGTGTCACCCGACGCGGGTGGGGCTGTAAACCGCCAAATCGTCCATTTTGCGATGTCGGCTTCTTTCTTTGCCGTGCGATTGATATCGACCTTAATTTATAGCCACTAAAATACAAGCAATACTTTTAGATGTGATTCTATCTAACTATAAAAGTACTTCTGGTCCGTTCTTCAGTTAAATGAACTTTACTATTTGTATATCTTTAAGTAGCTATCATACCCTATATACCTCGACACAGGTGCTAGGCTATATGGTAACGACGCTGGTCTATTCAGACGGTCGGTAGGTACCAGGATCAAATCATGGGTCAATTAACCTTTTTGGTAAGTTTAACAAAGGAATGCTTTCTGACACTAGGAGAAGCATGAAGAGCCATGGTTCTAGCTTCTTCTTCAGCCTCTAGTGACTACGACAAGTATGGGGCTAAAAAGAGCCTTTTTGGTAAGTTTAACAAAGGAATGCTTTCTGACACTAGGAGAAGCATGAAGAGCCATGGTTCTAGCTTCTTCTTCAGCCTCTAGTGACTACGACAAGTATG
The DNA here is from genome assembly GCA_037447655.1 of Zygnema cylindricum. Lineage (NCBI taxonomy): Eukaryota > Viridiplantae > Streptophyta > Zygnematophyceae > Zygnematales > Zygnemataceae > Zygnema > Zygnema cylindricum. The sequence goes on from JBBHKE010001628.1 coordinate 177,648, forward strand.
GGGCTAAAAAGAGAAGTTAGAAGCAGGCTGCCTCTGCTTTTTTTTCCTCATTTTGGATTATTTAAAAAACCTAGAAAATACATAAGAAAAGCCTTTTAATTTCAATACCTAGATATCAGTGTGGACCAGATATAGTACTTTATCACCTCTAAACGTGGCAGTTTTGGGAAAAGGGAGTTTGTAAGGCTTACCTTGGGCAAAGCCATTACAATCATTTATCATTTTATTATCCCTTAACTGAATGCCGTTTACTACACCTAGTTTTTTCATTTCCCTCGGCTTTTCAAAATGCACATGCCCCAGCCGCCTATGCCAGAACATCAAGCTCGGGACACCACGATAGTAAGGTCTCTTCTTTTATTTACTCAGGTCAAACCTAGAAATTCCTTGGCTATCCTTATTTGTTGTAAAGTAGACTTCATCTCCGTACTTAGCAATAAAGACTCCCTTTTTAGTGAAGGTATCAAAATCCTTATCATCTAATACAAAAGTAGACACAAGATTTTTATTCAACTGAGGAATGTAGAGCACATCTAAGAAAGTGAGTATAGAAGTCTCACCCTCCACTAAGACTTTCAAATCTACTGAGCCCACTAGATCGGTGGTAACTACTCTCCTATCCCCATACCCTATTTCTACAGTATGGATCTTTCTTAGCATAGTGAAGAGGTGCTTGTCATGACACATGCATGGATGCATTTCAATTGATGATCCATCCTTCCTCTAGAGCTTCCTGAATGGCAACAAGAGCAGACTTGTGTTTCCGAGGAATCTCCTTCTCCTCCAAATTCTCGTCAAGATTAAGTTCTTCGTCCTCCTCCTCAGAGGACTCCTCCTCCCCGGTGTCTCCATTCACTCGTGTGACCACAAGTGCCTTCTTCTTCCCTTCGGAATAACCCCCTCCACGGTTTTCTTGGAGCCTCAGCTCCGACAGCTTGATGCAATCAGCTATGAAGTATTGCGGCGTTTTGTAGAAATGGCAAAGAAAATTTGGAGGCCTAGGTTCTCTAAATTGGTCCTTTTTCCCTTTGAAGCCATTATACGGCTTCTTCGGATCCTTCCTCCACCATTCTGTTCCGGCAGCTAGAGCTTGAACGCTCTTACCTTTTCTATAGATCTCAATAGTGTTCTCTTGCACAGGTATCATTCGGACCACGGTGTTCCACTTCCAAGAACTGTCATCCATTTCCTACACTTGGTACACTATTTTTTGATACTCCTTAGGTAACTTTATGATGAGGGTGTTAACTTTCATCTTTATTTTGCTTGTCCATCCAGCACTTTCCATCTCCATGTACAAACAATAGGGATCATAACAGTAGTCTAACATCTTCCCTCCTTTGTAAGTATAACTCGTCAATCTTTGTTCAACCAATTGGAGCTCCTGAATGGTACCGCCTCTATAAATCTCCGCTAAAGTCATCCACAACTCCTCGGCCTTAATGATATGAAGATGAGAGGTCGCCAGAGTTTGAGTGAGGTGCCTCAAAATGAAATGCGTGGCATTCATGTTGGTGTACTCCCACATTTGAATATCATTTTCCTCAGTCTTCTCGGCCACCTCTCCAGGTGTCGTGGCCATTGGAGTGAGAGGTATCTCCTTTCCTATTTGGACACACTGTTGTCTCCATAATCTATCTCCTCCGTTGAAGCAAATGCTCTTGCAGAAAGCCTCACTCCTTCAAAATCTGGTGGGGTTCCCTGAGATGGACGTGTCACTTGTCCACTAACAATACACCAGTATCGTTTATCACACAATGCCCCGGTCATTATGGCTTCCCAATAAATGAACCCAGATCCGTTGAATATGGGCACCCTAGAGGGTGGGCCCAGAACCTGTAATTCTGTGTCCCCCATTTAGACTACAAAATTTATGAAGCCTCTAGGTAGTTTTTTCACTAACCCACTTTCAACTAGAACAGCTGGTACCCAATCAGGAAAATAGACTTTTTGACTGCACCCCTGTGCAGTCTAGACTCCCATGAGTCCAAAGCAAAAAGAATCACTGAAAACGCCCAACCAGGCGATTAAATTTCAAGTGGCAAAGATGCCAATATTTATACATGCTTATTGGGAGAGAGGCGGCTACCTCCTCAATCCTCTAATTCCTAAACCTCTCTCAGAACCCCTTGTTGTTTTGAAATGTTAGTTTTGTGCGTACGCCACATTTTGTGCGCACGCGACGGTTCGTGCGTAGATTATTACTGGAAATAGTGTTGTGGTACAAATAGAGGTTTGAATGGATTTTTGGATTGGGGGGGAGTAATTGAACGATTGTAATTAAAAGGACGTGAGGGAGTATTTGAGTGGCTTGTAATACGTTTGCAAATGGATGGCGGATCGCGAAAAGATCTGATGTAAAATGTACGAAATGTTGAATATGTACGCCGCCGGTGCGGAGCGTCTTATTTGGACAGGTGTACTTTATTTGCGACAAGCGCATTTATTGCAAAGGACGCAGGTTCATTACATAAAAGATTTTAATGGTACGGTTTAATTTCGGTAAGTGGGTCATGGTACGTTTGGAGGGCGGAAGGCGTCCGCCGATATTTTGAAGGGATCGCAATTTTGATGACGTGGCATAAAGTGGACTGTACGTATGTGATGTCGATTCTCTACTTGGTTTCGTCCACAAGTGACTAATCAAGTTGATACTCAGTACACGGATTTTACGGAAGTGTCAATGTAAATATTTGGGTCGAACAATTGTTTTGTATTTTTGTGAATTAATTTTTAGTGTATTTTTACTCACTCTGGCATACCTTGAATTATTCGGGTATACCAACATTAATAAAGGTAGGTAGCGTACGGCTGGTATGCCTCCGTACATTCAGCAGTAAGCTCTTGTATATATTGGTAGGACTTAGTCATTTTAGAATTTAGGAACTTTCTGGACCAAAAACTGTTTATACAGATTCCTGGTAATTTTATCTGAGGCTCAATTATAGATCTGTTGGCAGAATTATCTGAAATTCTGCATGCATGTTCCTATTTATATTGGTAACATTGTCACAGAATTGCAAGCTTATTGTAAGCTTAGTCTGTGGTTTACTTCATTGTGAAGTTAGTCGGTTTTATCAAAGTTTTCGCAGACTGTTTTTCTGCAACTTTGACTAGATGATGTGATCACTCTGTTTATTATTTTTGTCTCAAACTTTGTGAGGTCATTTTATAGTCTAGAAAATGTTTTTTATTGTAGTTTCATCTTGTTTTGTTTTTTCTAAAGAATTCTGTGTTTATTCAAAGCTGGCTATTTTTGGGTAGTCTGTGGTGCTTCCGAGGGTAAATCCATGGCTGAAAATGGCTATGGACAACACCCCTATCTATTGATGTACGAATCAACCAGAAGACGGTACAGGACAAAAAGGTACTAGAGCTGATGTACTTTCTATACAGCCTGTGTACGAGAAGGCCATGGAGTGGACGTTTGTCTCCTTCAAACTTCTCCTCGTGCTCCTGGGATTCTCGTTTCAAAATTATATCTTGCCACGTGTCGACATATCACGTCAAGTTTGAAAATTGCCAAGGCGGCCATTCTAGGATCGCGGCGATGATGAGGGCCGTCGGATCCAAACTTGCTTTTAATGCTAGCCGTTCAAAATAACAAATGTCCGATAAATTTGTTTCGTGCATACCAAAAACGCAACTAGTTTATATGTCCTCAATTTGATATTGCTCTAATCAATTAAATAACTAGCTAATGTTTAAATAGCAATCAAACCTTATGTATCCTAACGGACTACTTCGACAAACCGGCAAGAGCTGACGGCTACGCCTCGCTCTGCCAGTCGGAGGTTCGAGCCCTGCCGGACTCAACCTTTTTGTTAAGAGTGACTTAGGTCACTCTTTAGTACTGCCTAAGGAGCTAAGGACACCATGGCTCCACCGCCCTCTCTCTCCTTCAGTGACTACAACAAGTATTAGGGCTAAAGAGAGAAGGTGGAGGCAGGCTGCCTACGTTTTTTTTAGCTATTCTAATCAATTAAGACCTAGAAAATATCTCCCCTAAATCTTGTGATTTTAACAGATATGAGACCTGCAAGTTTCCTAAAAAATTCCCTTTAGATTCCCAATATTCCAAAACTAAATCAAAAATAATTATAAGTCCTAAAACTTTATATACAGAGTGAGAATCTACAGCTCACTGACCAATCAGATGACTACACCTGGAAAAGTGGTACTGTACTCTAGTACGACAAGGTACGTTAAGGTACTTCCAACAAAACCTAACAGTAACTAGCCTATAAACTAAAGAGTGAAACACTATTTCATAATGCACTATGCTACAGATAAATGTTTCGTCGAGTTTTCCTAGTCTGGAGCCTTACTCATATTGTTGCTTGCTGAGTCAGCAAGTGTATAATATGTCCAACCTGCTGTTGGAAACTAGTACAAATATCTGGACTGCTTACGGTGCATCTCGTCACATGTGGTCCCAACTCAAATCTCAACCGTCAGCCTGATAGAGATCGACGTCCGATGTTTGCTCTATACAATTGTGTTCCTAGATGTGCGGTTCATTTCACGTCTGCGCGATTTGCTTAAGTCACTTGTTCGATAGGCACCATGTGTCCGGGTCCATTCCGTATATCCTGTGTTTGTCTGAAATGTTGACGCGTGTCTCATAAAACCGTACATAATACTCTTAGAGTAATACTTCACGTCACACTATTCAAGGTAAGTATTACATTTAACATTCCCAAAAATATTCTAAGTATTATTTCTCCCCTCACAACTCTATCTACTGAAAATAAAGCTTTTAAAAAAAAAACACTCCCCTAAAGCTGTAGACTCAGTAACTCGCTTAGTCCATCAGCTTGTGTGAAAACCTGTAATTGAAGTGTAGGTAGAGCTTTAGTTAGCATATCTGCAACCATGTTTTCATCAGGTAAATAACACATTTTAATGACCTTTGCTAGCACTTTTTCTAGGACAAAATGCAGTCTCACATCCATGTGTTTACTCTTAAAGTGGTGGTTAGGATTGGAGGCGATGGCAATAGCTGCGTGGTTGTCACACTAGATGACTTGAGGACCAGTTTGCATATGTTCTAGTGCCTACAAAAGTGCCTTTACCCATAGGAGTTCCTTGAGGGCAGAACTTGCTGCCATGTATTCTGGCTTCATAGTTGATTGAGCAGTGACCTTTTGAAGTTTGCTGCTCTACAACAGATCCATTTCCAATCTACAACACATATCCAGTAGTTGATTTCCTGCTGGGCATATCACCATAGCTTGCGTTGCTCCAAGTCTGCAGTTTGACTACTCCTCCTCTGAGGATAAGTTTGAGATTCCGGGTCCCTGCTAGATACCTCAGAACCCTCTTTGCAGCTTCCTAGTCTGACCTTTTCAAATTCTGCAGACTCCTACTCAGAGCTCCAACAGCAGCTGCCACATCCGGTCTCGTGCAGTTCATAAAATAGATAACACTGCCAACTACTTGTCTTTATGGTTTTGAGGCCATGAATTCTTCCTCCCGTGACTCTAGACTATCATCAACAAGAATGCCAAATTATGAATCACCTCCCTCTAACTTCTGTCTGTATTCCATAGGAGTGACACACCCTTTAGCTTCTTTCATATCAAATTTTTCAAGCATGGAACCGATAGCCTCCTTTTGAGTTAGCATAATCAGTCTCTCATTTTTGTTTCTCTCTACTTGTATCCCTAAGATGTATTTGGCCTCGTCAAGGTCTTTCATCTCAAATTTGGACTTCAACGCCCTTTTTTTTACGATTTACTTCATCCATAGATTTGTTGATTAGCAACAAATCATCTACATACACAGCAATATACAGAACCCCATCTTCCCCTTGCAAAACAAACACAGAGTGATGTGAACTGATCCTCTTAAAGCCTAATTTGGTGAGGAACTCATCTAATTTTAGGTTCCATTGTCTACGGGCCTGTTAAAGCCCATACAAGGATTTCATTTGTTTGAATACGAGCTATTTCTTTACTGTTCTACATACATCTCTGGTTACTGCATATAAATAGTTTCTTCTAGCTCTCTATGAAAGAAAGCGGTCTTTACATCCATTTGATGCACTTCCATATTTTCAGTTGCTGCTAAACTTAAAAGAATCCTGACAGTAGGAAACCTTACCACTGGAGAGAAGGTCTCCTCAAAGTCGATTCCTTCTTTCTGATTGTAACCTTTGGCCAATAGTCTGGCCTTGTATCTCTCAATGGTACCATCCGGGTTTAACTTAGTTTGTGAAATTCTGTGGTCTTCATTGACCCACAGAATGAGCAGCCTATGTAAAGCCTCTAGGATAATATTTGCCCCTTCTACTTTCCCGCTGAATAAGCGCCGCCCAGGCACACAAATATTCAGACCACTCTCACCCTTGTGAGGACAAGACTCCCCTGAGTCAAACGCAAAAAGAATCACTGAATTTGCTCACCCGAGCAGTAAGTTATGGGTGGTCAAAGATGACCTTTATAGTTACAAGCTCTCTTAGAGAGAGAGGTACCTAAATATTACTAAGTCTCGGTCTGCCTACTCACGACTACCTACTATTAAACCCTAGTCCAATAGGAACACTATAAAGTACAAGAAGGTACAATGGGCGATGTACTTATTGTACAACTATTGTACGACAAGGTCTACAAGGTGACACCTGTCATATCGGAAGCCATGGTTCCTCCTCCCATCTTCTCCGGTATCAAATAATGTGGCGCCACGTGGCACCGCGTGACGCTATATCCGTATGCCGCCAAAAAGCTCACTTCGCGTGGCGGCTATAATGCCGACCGTCCGATCAAAACATATTTTACACGGTTCAGATTCGCGTACATGCAGAAATTGCTCCTTTTGGTTAGTCTGCTGCTAATTAGCTGTTTCGTTAATGTTTATATATTTATGAAACGCGTCACGTGTATCGTTTCGTAACGCCTTAATGGTTAAGGCGTTAGGCTACAAAGAATCTAGAGGTCACGGGTTCAAACCTAGACCTAGGCATCATTTTAGCCAAAATACCCTTAACTGCAAAAACTGCCACTTTCTAAATATGGCGGCAGCCATGGCGCGCCTTTGATCCTTACTCTCTTTCTTTAAAACAAAACTAAATAGAGAAGTGAACTATTAATTACCTCTTTTCAACACTCCCCTTAATTCCTAGTCACTTTTCAATTTTAATCCACAGTTTTCTCTGCAATAAATCAACTTAGGGGAAGGCACTGCTTTTGTCATCATGTCTGCAATCATTTCTCTATCAGTTTTATGAACCAGTTTAATAATTTTATTTTCTACCTTCTCTCTCACAAAGCTTAGTCTAATATCCATATGCTTAGCTTTGAAGTGATGTTTCGGATTAGCTGCAATCGAGATAGCAGCTTGATTATCACAAAAAACATTTTGAGTTCCAAACTTCATGAACCCAAGTTCTTCAAGAAGAGATTTAACCCACATTAATTCTTTGGTGGCAGCACAAGAAGCCATGTATTCAGCCTCCATAGTGGACTGAGCAACTACTTTTTGTTGCTTGCTACTCCAACAACATGCACCGGATCCAATTTGCAACACATATCCAGTCGTACACCTCCTTAAAGGCACATCTCCATAACTGGCATCACTCCAAGTGGTGATATCAGTGTGCTCCCCTCCCAAATGCAACCATAACTCCCTTGTCCCCACCAGATACCTCATCACCCTTTTGGCAGCCTCCCAATCTCTCTTTCTTGGTTCATTTAGATTTCTACTAAGGACACCTACAGCTGCAGCTATATCCGGACGGGTACAGTTCATAAAATAAATTAAACTGCCTACAATCTGCCGATAAGGGATATTTTCCATAAATTTTCTTTCTATCTCGTCCATCTCATCATTAATGATGAATATTCCTCCCTCTTCACTCCCCTCACTCACTTTCTTCAAATCCATGGGAGTAGAACATCCGTTTGCTTTCTCCATTTGAAATTTTTCTAGCATATTACCGATTGCTTCTTTTTGAGTGAGTCTTATAATTCTATTCCCTCTATCTCTCTCCATCTGAATTCCCAAAATGTACTTTGCTTCTCCAAGATCTTTCATATCAAAACTGCTTCTAAGATCCCGTTTTAGTTTGTTAATTTTATCTAAGGACTTGCTTAAGACCAACAAATCATCAACATAAATAGCAATAAATATCACTCCATTCTCATCCTCAAATAAATATATAGAGTGATCTGAACTAATTCTGATATACCCCAAACCGGTCAGAAATTCGTCGAGCTTTATATTCCACTGTCGCGGGGCTTGCTTAAGCCCATAGAGTGATTTTATCAGTTTGCAAACTTTGTTTTCTTCCCCACTTTCCACGAATCCTTCCGGTTGCCTCATGTAAATTTCTTCTTCCAACTCTCCGTGCAAAAAGGCAGTTTTAATATCCATCTGGTGGATTTCCATATCCTCTGCTGCGGCTATACTTAAAAGGATTCTAACAGAAGGAAATCTGACTACAGGTGCAAAGGTTTCTTCGTAGTCTATCCCCTCTTTTTGTGTATAACCTTTTGCAACTAACCTAGCTTTGTACCTCTCAATGGTATTATCCGGGTTTAATTTAAGTTTAAACACCCACTTACATCCGATCGGTTTTCGGTCCGGTGGACAATCTACCAACTCCCATGTGTTGGCTTCCATGATAGAGGCCATTTCTTCATTTATAGCTGTGATCCACCGGCTACTTTCTGGAGTGTTTATGGCCTCTAAGTATGTTTGAGGTTCATCTGGGTGAGACATCTTTGTGAGTTGGTTATTTACTTGTCTTTCTTGAAGTCGTTTACTACTTCTTCTTCCCCCTTCAAAATCGGACGCCGGTATGGAAGGCATCCTTGGGTTTCGTTTTGGGAGATTTTCAGCTTCCCTATCTTCCAATTCCGGTGTCTCATCAAATTCCTCATCGGTTTCCACTTCGTATTGTGGCGTTGCCTCGGATGTTGTCCTTTCCTCCTTCTCCTTTGTTAAATCTGCAGATTTTTCTTTTTCTCCCTCTTCCTTCTCTTCATTTTCAAAGTCAAAGTCAGAAAACTGATCCGTTTCAAATCTGATTTTGACTTCCTTATTATATTTGAATGGATCAATGGACTTCTCTTCATTCATCACCACTATGTGTTTTACCAAAATTATATCTCTCTTTTTCAAGTCATACACTCGGTATCCTTTTGTGCACTCATCATATCCTACAAGATATCCTGGTTTCCCTCTTCCCTCTAACTTCCATTTAGTCTTATCGGAATCCAAACTGTAGACTTGACTTCCGAACACTCTCAAACTAGACAAATCAGGCTTTCTTCCTGTCCACCTCTCATACGGAGTTTCCTCCTTATTTGCTGAAGTTAGGACTCTATTTTTGATGAAATTAGCATAGTTCATAGACTCAGCCCAAAACTGCAGCCCTATCCTCTTATCACTTAACATATTTCTAGACATATCTCCTAAAGTTCTATTAACTCTTTCTGCTACTCCGTTTTGTTCCGGATTATAGGGAACAGTTTTCTCATGATGAATTCCTTCTTCTTTAAGATATTCTTCAAAATCCCTTGAGGTGTATTCTTTCCCATTATCACTTCTTATCTCTTTTATTGAGGTTTCATGTAGCTTTTCACTCCATACTTTATACTCTTTGAAACATCTTAATACCTCTGACTTATGTCTGAGAAAGTATACCTTCGTGTATCTAGACCAATCATCTGTGATAGTTAACATCCATCTCTTCCCCCCCATGTGAAGCATACCTAGCAGGTCCCCAAACATCAGTGTGAACTAGATCTAATACTTTCTCTCTCCTAAATGTGGTTGCCTTTGGAAATGGAAGTCTATGAATCTTCCCTTGGGCACATCCACTACAATCATCAAAGGTCTCATCATCTTCAAAAGTAATACCCTCCACTATTCCCTTTTTCTTCATTTTCTTTAATCTATCTAGATGCACATGCCCCAACCTTTTATGCCAAAGCATCATCTCACTTGCACACGAGTAGAGAACACTTTTTTCATTGCAAAGAACAATTCTGAACATTCCTTGACTGCCCTTCTCAGCTATGAAATAAACCTCATTATCAAAGCTTGCTGTGAAGATTCCTTTCCTAGTTCCTGTTTCAAACTCCTTTTCATCTAGGACAGCTGTTGAGACTAGGTTCTTGCTAAGCTGTGGAATGTAAAGAACGTCTGAGAGTGTTACAATTGAGGCCTTTCCATCAACTAGAACCTTCAAGTCAACAGTTCCAACAAGACTTGTGGTTTCTACTCTACCATCTCCGTACTCTATCTCAACTGTTGGGATCTTTCTCAGTTTAGTGAACCACCGCTTATCTTTGCACATATGCATTGAAGCCCCTGAGTCTATGATCCACCCATCCTCGGGTGGATCCCTCTTACCTCCGAAAGCACACTTTTGTCTCCGTGGAATATCGACATGCTTTTCAGTGTTTTTCGGATTAAGGAGAAGCTCCTCAAGCTCCTCTTCAGGTTCAGTTTTTTCTTCCACTTCCTCATCAAGAACTTGAGTCAGGAAAGCCTTTTTCTTTCCTCCGTCCTTTGAGGTTCTTTGACCATCTTTCAGTCGAAGATCTGCAAGTCTGACACAATCTGCCATGTAGTGTCCCGGTTTCTTGCAGAAGTGACATAATCCTCCTCGAGAAGTTCCTCTCCCCTGTCTTTCAAATCTGCCACCTCCTTGTCCTCTTCCACCAAAGTTTCGATAGGGATCTTTCCCTCTCTCCTCATCACGCTTCCGCCAATCAGCTCCTGCAGACAATGCTTGAACACTTGGACTCCCTCTCCTAAGCTCTATGGTGCTTTCTTTCACTAAAATCATTCCCACAGTGTCATCCCAATTCCAATTGCTATCTCCTATGTCCTGCAATCGGTTAATGATATTCTCATACTCTTCAGGTAGTTTCATTATTAGTGTGTTCACTCTTTGTCTCTCAGACCATGAGTTACCTGCACTCTCTAACTCTCCAAACAATGCTCCTAAATCATTGCAATAATTATCCATACTTCCTCCCTTATAAGTATAAGCTGCAATCTTATTTTCTGCCAACTGTTGCTGCTGCAATGATCCACTCTTATATTTGTTAACTAGTGATATCCAAATCTGAGATGAAGATTTGACATGCATAAGGGGAATGGCAATGCCCTTTGCTACACTTTTAAGAATTAAGAGCTTAGCAACCTTGTCTTTGTAGTTCCACTTTTCATACTCCGATCTTTCGGTCTGAACCCTTGTCGCCGTTTTTGGTGGTGCTGCTGCCGGTATCGCCTTCGGCAATGGTGTCACTTGAGTTGCAACTCCTCCCTTTTCTCCTTCCATGACAATCTCCTCTCCTTCCTCATCTTCATCCTCGGTGATGGTGGCAGCTGTTTTACCAACTGTAGAGGCGGAGGTGCCAGAAAAACGTGTCCCTCCAAACCCAAGTGGAGGTGGGCATCGAATTTGTCCAGACACTATGCCCCATAGATGCTTCTCAAATAGTTCTCCCTCCATCATCATTTCCCAATAAAGAAAGTCTGATCCATCAAATATGGGCACCCTAGAGGGTGGGCCCATAACCTGAAATTCTGTGGTCTCCATTGACCCACAGAATGAGCAGCCTATGTAAAGCCTCTAGGATATTATTTGCCCCTTCTACTTTCCCGCTGAATAAGCGCCGCCCAGGCACACAAATATTCAGACCACTCTCACCCTTGTGAGGACAAGACTCCCCTGAGTCAAACGCAAAAAGAATCACTGAATTTGCTCACCCGAGCAGTAAGTTATGGGTGGTCAAAGATGACCTTTATAGTTACAAGCTCTCTTAGAGAGAGAGGTACCTAAATATTACTAAGTCTCGGTCTGCCTACTCACGACTACCTACTATTAAACCCTAGTCCAATAGGAACACTATAAAGTACAAGAAGGTACAATGGGCGATGTACTTATTGTACAACTATTGTACGACAAGGTCTACAAGGTGACTCCTGTCATATCGGAAGCCATGGTTCCTCCTCCCATCTTCTCCGGTATCAAATAATGTGGCGCCAAGTGGCACCGCGTGACGCTATATCCGTATGCCGCCAAAAAGCTCACTTCGCGTGGCGGCTATAATGCCAGCCGTCCGATCAAAACATATTTTACACGGTTCAGATTCGCGTACATGCAGAAATTGCTCCTTTTGGTTAGTCTGCTGCTAATTAGCTGTTTCGTTAATGTTTATATATTTATGAAACGCGTCACGTGTATCGTTTCGTAACGCCTTAATGGTTAAGGCGTTAGGCTACAAAGAATCTAGAGGTCACGGGTTCAAACCTAGACCTAGGCATCATTTTAGCCAAAATACCCTTAACTGCAAAAACTGCCACTTTCTAAATATGGCGGCAGCCATGGCGCGCCTTTGATCCTTACTCTCTTTCTTTAAAACAAAACTAAATAGAGAAGTGAACTATTAATTACCTCTTTTCAACAGTTTGAATACCCATTTGCTGCCGATGGCTTTCTGGTCCGAAGGGAGATCGACCAGCTCCCATGTTTGCGATTACATGATAGGCTTTATTTCGTCGTTTGCCGCCTCTATCCAGTGATTTCTTTCAGGTGAGGAGAAGGCTTCTCGGATAGTTTGAGGTTCTTCCGGGTTAGCAGAATAAGCAAAGTGGGAACTTGACTGAAGGCGGCTGCTAGATCTCCTTCCCCCCGGAAAATCTAAGGCAAAGACCGAAGGATGTCTCGCATTCTTAGTTGGTCTGGTCATCCGTTCTCTTTAATCTAGGAGCTGCTCAGTTTGCTCCATTTGATTTGTAAGAGGCACCTGAGGATCAGAAGAAAGTTGTTCTGCAATCGGGTGTTGAACAGCTCAAAAATATACTGTCTTTTGCGTGTCAAATATAACATATTTTTGTGATATTTGTGCTACATGGTTTTCTATCTTTGTAAATAGATATGCGGATTCATTTTCATCTTTCAGAATTATATTTCTGGAAACTACTATCTTTTTCCTATCTAAAACATATACTCTATATCCCTTAGAAATTTCAACATACCCTACTAGAATACCTGGCAAACCTTTCGCTTCCAATTTCCAAGTATTCGAAGAAGTGTCCAAAATAAAACATTTACTTTCGAAAACTTTGAAATGACTAACATCTGGTTTTCTACCTGTCCATATCTCAAAAGGCATAGTGCAAACTGACCTAGATCATATCCTAGTTTTAATGTAAACTGCAGAATTGAGGGCCTCAGCCCAGAATTAAATATCAACATTTTTGTCTATTAACATTGATCTAGCACTTTCTACAATAGTCCTATTCAGTCTTTCTGAGACGCCATTTTGCTGTGGTGTGTAAAAGACCATGAGCTGGCAACTGATACCCTCATCCAGAAGAAATTTGTCAATCTCCTTTGATATGTACTCTCCTCCATTGTCCGATATGAGCTCCAACATCGAGCACTATGCAATTTTTCCGCCCAAGCCTTGTAGTCTTTGAAGTGTCCGAACACTTCACTCTTTTCTTTCATGAAATATACCTTCGTGAACCTGGAGAAGTCATATGTATTCGTGACCATAAACCTGACCCCCCCAGCAAAGGGCACCTGAGCTGGTCCCAAAACATCAGAATGTATGAGCTGCAAAACTTTCATAGACCGATGTTCCGATACTTGTGGGAAAGGTTACTTGTGAATCTTTCTTAGTGAGCAACCATCACATGTTTTAACTGGCTGATTAGTAAGAGACACACCTTCTATTTTACCAGAATTAACCATTTTTTGCAAGCTGTCATAGTGAACATGAACTAGTCTTTTATGCCATAATTCAATTTCACAAAAACAACACTTGAGTACATAACATCGTTTTCTTTTGTATTAGCCATATCCATACAATACATCTTGCTTGCATCTCTAGTTCTTTTGACTGCCACCTTCCCCTGCATGCTTACAACTTGCCTACCACCCTTAAGGGTGACCTCAAATCCTTTGCTCTCAACTAGAAAAGTAGAAGATAGATTCTTTTTGAAACCCGATACATACAAGACATTGTGAAGAGTCCTTTTAACTGACTTTCCCCATATGTCTACCAGCAAAGACACATCACCCTGAGCACAAGTCTGAACACTTATGCCATAGGCATAGTAGATGTTCCTTGCTGTTGTGGACTTGAGATTTGAAAAGAGTCTTTTGTTCCAACACAGGTGGGCCGATGCCCCAGTATCCATGATTCAACCTGCTTCCTTTGAGCCCTCAATTTCTGCCGCCATTGCAAATAAGTCTAAATCATCCTGCTCATTGAAAGTTATAGACACATCATTCGAAATTACAGATGAAAAAAAAGAGTTTTTTTGCAGGTGATTAATAGGAAAGTTCTGATTAAAATGACTTTGCTGCCAACCTGGCCTGTATAAACCTGCTTCATTCGCCTTTTTGAGCTTAGGACAATGCCTATATCCATGATCCTTCTCTGAAAAATAAAAACAAGTAGTGAAAGATCTACTATTGTGCCCTTGATTAAACTGTTACAACTGACCCTGGTTCAAGTTAAACCGATTCCTTTGCTGAATAAACTGATTTCTTTGCTGGTTAAACTGTTATTTTCTTTCAAAGTCTTTGTTAAAAGCCTCTACTTGGGTTTCTCCATTAAGCATCTTAGACGTAGACTCTTCCTCTAAGATAATATTGATAGCTAGTTGAAGTGTCTAGCTAGCATTATCATGCTTTTTTAATTCAGCGATGCATCTTTCATACTGCTTGGAAGACCTCTAATAATCAGAGCAGCTTGCTAATAATCAGAGCAGCTTGCTAAAACTCAGGAAAACTCCCACCAGCACAATCATGAGAGTCAATGAGAGCTCGAAAGTTATCTGAATACTTGGCTATTGATACCCATTAGTATGTGAAGTCTCGTATTTTTCCTGCCTTGAACATTCGCTTTTTCATAAGACGCCTTTAGCGATTTCTTGATGTCAATCGCCTTCTTCATTTTGATTCTCGACATAACCATGTTTTCCGAGAGACACAATTTTATAGCGTTACGAGCCTGCGAATTCTTTTTCGCCCAAGTTAGATTAGCTTTATCAAGTGATCCATCCAAAATCTCCAATAAGCCTGCAGTTTCAAAAAAAGACTCAATCATATCCGCCCAGTACGTATACTTATGCCCATTAAAGAGAAGAATTATTGGAGACAGGCCCATAAACTGTTGTTCTATGACAATTGGTGTAGATGGTGTTGCAACTATAGTTGTAGAAGTAGACAAACTTAAGCAGATGCTAACAAGAAATCCTATCGAACAGTGATCTTTATCACACTGTAAAAACTGACTCACAAGTCAAATTTACTCAAAATTCTGCATATACGATATCACCATACACATTGTTATTTCCAAAAGTTACAGACAAATTTACTCAGTTAACCATAAGATATAAGACCTGCAAGTTTCCCAAAAACGGCCCTTTAGATTCCTAATATCCCAAAACTGAATCCAAAATAATTATAAGTCCTAAATCTTTAAATACAGAGTGAGTATCTACTGCTCACTGACCAATCAGATGATTGCACCTGGAATAGTGGTATTGTACTCTAGTACGACAAGGTACGCTAAGGTACTTCTAAAAACCTAATATCAACCAGCCTATAAACTAAACACTGAAACACTATTCCATAATGCACTACGCTACAGATAAATGTTTCGTCAGGTTTTCTTAGTCTGGAGCCGTACTCATAATGTTGCTTGCTGAGTCAGCAAGTGTATAATATGTCCAACCTGCTGTTGGAAACTAGTACGAATATCTGAACAGCTTACGGTGCATCTCGTCACATGTGGTCCCCACTCAAATCTCAAGCGTCAACCTGATAGAGATCGACGTCCGATGTTTGCTCTTCACAATTGTGCTCCCAGATGTCCGGTTCATTTCACGTCTACGCCATTTGCTGAAGTCACTTGTTCGATAGGCGCCATGTGTCCGGGTCCATTCCGTATTTCTTGTGTTTGTCTAAAATGTTGACGCGTGTCTCATAAGACCGTACCGAATACTCTTAGAGTAATACTTCACTGTCACACTATTGAAGGTAAATACTACATCTAACATTCCCAAAAATAGTCTAGGTATGTTTTTCCCCTCACAGCTCTATCTACTGAGAATAAAGCTTTTAAAAAAACAACAAACTTGGCTACCGAATACTTTAAGATAAAAGATATCTGGTTTCTTTCCAACCCATCTCTCATAAGGTGTCATTCTCTTTATAGCTGAGGTAAGGACACTATTCTTAATGTAGTTGGCACAGTTCATGGCTTCTGCCAAAAATTTCTTTCCTATTTTCTTGTTTACCAAGATAGTGCATGCACAATTTCTTAGTGTTCGTTTCAACCTCTCAACTACCCTATTTTTTTCCAAGTTATATGGTACTGTTTTCTGGTGCAGAACTCCCTCATCTCTGAAGTATTCCTCAAACTGGTTAGAGGTTTATTCTCCCCCATTATCATTCCTTATTCTCTTAATGGGGGTTTCATCCAGCTTCTCACTCCATGCTTATATTCTTTGAAGTAAGTTGTTGTTTCAAACTTTTTTTTTATGAAGTAGACCCTAGATTATCTAGACTAGTCATCGGTTATTGTCAACATAAACCTCTTTCCTCCAACTGAAGGTACTTTTGCAGGTCCCTAGATATCTGTGTGGACCATATCTAGTACTTTCTCACCTCTATATGTGGCGGCTTTTGGAAAGGGAAGTCTGTGAGCCTTACCTTGGGCACATCTACTAAATCATCCGTCATTTCATTATCTCCAAACTGAATGCCTTCTACTACACCAAGCTTTTTCATTTCCCTCAACATATCAAAATGTACATGCCCCAATCGCTTATGCCAAATCATCAACTTTGGAACACAAACATAGTAAGCATTCTTTTTTTCATTACTCGGGTTAAGCATAAACATTCCTTGGCTATCCTTATCTGCCGTGAAGTAGACTTCATCCCCATACTTTGTTGTAAAGACTTCCTTTCTAGTGAAGGTATCAAACTTTTTTTCATCTAACACAGACGTAGAGAGAAGATTTTTACTCATCTGAGGAATGTAGAGTACATCTCAAAAGGTGAGTATAGAAGTCTTTCCCTCCACTAAGACTTTTAGATCTACCGACCCCACTAGATTTGTTCTTACCACTCTCCCATCCCGATACTCTATCTCTACAGTAGGGATTTTCCTAAGGTAAGTAAAGAGGTGCTTATCACGACATATGCACGGATGCACTTGAGTCGATAATCCATCCTTCCTGTGGAGCTTCTTGAATTGTTCCAAGGGCACACTTCTGTTTCCGAGGGATCTCCTTCTCCTCTTTCTCTCGTCAAAGAGAAGCTCCCCATCCTCCTCTTTAGAGGACTCGTCCTCGGTCTCTTCTCTCACTTTTGTGACCACAAGTGCCTTTTTCTTCCCTCTGGAATAACCCCCTCCATGGTTCTTTTGGAGCTTCAGCTCCGATAGCTTGAAACAATCTGCTATCAAGTGTCCCGGCTTTTCGCAAAAGTTACAAAGACCCTTTGGGAGCCTCAGTCCTCCAGACTGATCTTTCTCTCTTTTGTACGGTTACTTTGGATCCTTCCCTTATCATTTTCCTCCTGCACCCTGAGCTTAGATTCTCTTCACCCCCCCCTAATCTCAATTGTGTTCTTCTGCCCAAGTATCATCTGGACCATTGTGTTCCACTTCCATTAACTGTTCGTCATTTCTTGTATTCCATACACTATGTTTTCATACTCGTTGGGTAACTTCATTATAAAAGTGTTAACTTTCATCTTAATTGTACTTGTCCACCCGACACTCTCCATCTCCATAGACAAACATGAAAGATCATTGCAATAGTCTAACATCTTTCCCCCGTTGTAAGTATAATTCCCTAACTTTTGTTCAACCAACTGGAGCTCATGAATAGTACCGGCTCTATAGATTTCTACCAAACTCACCCACATTTCCTCGGCCTTGTAAATGTGAAGGTGAGGGAAGGCTAAAGCTTCAGTGAGGTGCCTTAAAATGAAGTTCTTCGCAGCCATGTTTTGTTGAAGGTCATAGGCATTAAGACTCGGCTGTGATCCACTCCCACTAGGAGTCACACTTGCACCAGCAGGAGCAGGTGGAGCACTAGGGCTAATAGGAGCACTTGCAATAGGAGCTGAGCCATTATCAGACATTTTAGTGGAAGCAAACCCAAAGAAATATGCCTAGAAGACTAGATCTATAGTGTAAGATATGTAACTCCAAACGAAAGAGGTATTTCAACCAAACAATCATGTACTACAAGCAAATTAGAGACAATAGAGCATAAAACACCTTAAACTGCACTCAGTGCTCTCATTTCCTTAATTCTTGTGTAAAATGTACATTCTGTGTTGAATTGATCAATCCTAATTGAACTAAATACTTAAAATATCTCGAAAACATCTAAAAGATCTAAAAAACATCTAAAATATCTACAAAACATCAAAAAACGTATGTACATGGTTCACTAGACACCCTACTGAGAAAATCTAAGTGTTTGGACCAGAATTGTCCACTAACAATATCTATACCCTAAAAATCCGGATGATTCTTATCACGTCTACATAAATTGGCGGCCCAACACACTAATTTACCAAAAGATATCAATTCGTGTAGATACTACAAAAAATCATCTACACTAAATTTGGTCAATATTGAACAGTTGGTATTCTAAAAATATTCTAAGTCTTAGACTCAAATTTCTAAGACTTACTAAAGCTTACTTTTCAATACTCCCCTTAAGCTTTAGAAGACTTACTCACTTAGACCACATGCTTTTCTGCAGTACTCCAATTTAGTAGCGGGAAGGGCTTTTGTCAACATATACGCAACCATTTTCTCATCACGCAAATAACAAAGTTTTACCACTTTTGCAAATACTTTCTCACGTACCAAATGTAGCCGAATGTCCATATGCTTACTCTTAAAATGGTGACTTGGGTTTGTAGCCACAGAAATGGCTGTCTGATTGTCGCACCACATTACTTGTGTTCCGTGTTGTGTAAACCCCAATTCTTGAAGGAATGCCTTAATCCAAAGCAATTCCTTTAAGGCTGCGCTTGCAGCCATGTATTCGGCTTCCATAGTCGATTGTGCCGTGACTTTTTGAAGTTTACTACTCCAACTACAAGTTCCACTTCCAATCTGAATGACATACCCAGTTGTAGACTTCCTACTAGGCACATCACCATAGCTAGCATCACTCCAAGTATTAATACTAACCTTGTCCCCTCCCAAAGTAAGCCAAAGATTCCTAGTCCCAACAAGATATCTTAAGACCCTTGTTGCTGCCTCCCAATCTCTCTTTCGTGGATTTTGTAGACTTCTACTCAACACACCAACAGCTGCAGCTATATCGGGCCTAGTGCAATTCATGAAGTAAATCAAACTTCCTACTACTTGCTTGTAGGGTACTTGGGACATAATTTTTTGCTCTTCTGCACTGAGTTCCTCATCTATTATGACTCCAAACTCATGCTCCATTCCTTCAAGTTTTTGCTTATACTCCATAGGAGTTGCACAACCTTTGGCATCAGCCAAGCCAAATTTTTCCAACATGTTTCCTATTGCTTCTTTTTGAGTTAGCCTAATGATTTTCTTTTCTCTATCTCTTTCAACTTGTATTCCAAGAATGCATTTAGCCTCACCCAAATCCTTCATTTCAAATTTTGAATTAAGAGCGTGTTTTACTCTAGCAATTCCTTCTTTGTTCCTACTAATTAGCAGCAAATCATCAACATACACAGCAATGAATATCACCTCATCAGGATTATCACCACACATCACATATACTGAATGATCTGAGCTTATTCTAGTAAACCCTAATCCTGTCAAGAACTCACCTAACTTTCGGTTCCACTGCCTAGGGGCCTGTTTTAGGCCATACAATGATTTTAAAAGTCTGCACACAAGATTTTCTTTTCCTACTTCCTCATAACCCTCAGGCTGCTTCATATAAATGACCTCATCTAAATCACCATGCAAAAAGGCAGTTTTGACATCCATTTGGTGGATGTCAAAATCCTCTATATCAGCTAATGTAAGTAAGATGGGGACAGATGGAAACCTTACAACCGGTGAAAAAGTTTCTTCATAATCTATCCCCTCCTTTTGATTATATCCCTTAGCAACCAAGCGAGCCTTATACCTGTCTATGGTATTATCTGGGTTCAATTTTAACTTAAACACCCATTTACTTCCAATAGCATTTCTTCTTGGAGGAAGTTCCACCAGATCCCAAGTTTGGGCCTCCATGATGGACTTCATTTCCTCATTGATGGCTTCCACCCAATGTTCCCTTTCATTACTCAAAAGAGCTTCTTTCAATGTTAAAGGCTCTTCTATGTGTGTAGAATGAGCAAAGGCTGCATTTTCTCCCTGAGTCGTGCACTTCGCCTCACTCCACCTGGAAATTCTGTCGCTGGTATAGATGGTTGGGTCCTCCTTAATACATGTGATTCTTCTTGTGATTCAGTTTCAGCTTGAGGTAGAGGAGATTTTACAACTTTTTCGGGCATAACACTTCTTGTTTCTGGTGGAGAAGATGATTCCAAGTCATTTTGACTTAAACTGGATGCATTTTCTACATTTTTCTTAAAAATCATGGGTTTTTCCTCTAAAAAGATATAATCAACACTTTTATCTTTCTTTTCATTGCTACATTGACTAAATACATCTACTCCTCTTCCCTCATCCTTCACTATGATGTTTCTGGCTACCACAACTCTATTTCTCTTAATGTCATATACTTTATAACCCTTGGCATGATCATCATACCCTAAAAATATACCTGGTATGCCTTTTGGCTCTAATTTCCATTTTTGTGGATCATTATCTAGCAAGAATACCTTATTTCCAAACACTTTGAAGTGACTTACATCTGGTTTGTGTCCTGTCCATATTTCATAAGGATTTTTATCTTTTATTTCCCTAGTTTCTAGCCTATTTCTCACATAGGCTGCACAATGCATAGCCTCTGCCCAAAATTTGTAATCTATGTCCATATCAGCCATCATTGTCCTAGCACACTCTGATATGGTCCTATTCATCCTTTCTGAAACACCGTTTTGTTCCGGAGAATAAGGAACGGTTAGTTGACGTGAGATTCCATGCAATTTTAGGAATTCTGCAAACTCATTAGAAATGTACTCCCCTCCATTATCAGATCTGAATCCCGCTATCTTTCTCTCATGTAGATTCTCAACCTAAGCCTTATACTCTTTAAATTTTGAAAAAACTTCATCCTTACTTCTCAAAAATAAACTGTAGTAAATCGACTATAGTCATCAGTAAAGGTAAGCATAAACTTAGCACCTCCCACAGATGGATACCTAGATGGCCCCCATACATCTGAATAAATTAGTTCTAGAACCCTGCTACTTATATGATCAGTTTGCGAAGGGAAAGGCAACTTATGAATTTTTCCCATTGCACAACCATCACATACATTTGATGCTGGTTTTTGACTAATTTTTACACCTTCCACCATTTTTTGATTTACCATCTTTTCTAATCTATCATAATTCACATGTCCTAAACGTTTATGCCATAAATCACAATCACTAATTACACTTGAGTACATAACATCATTGTCATTATCATTTGCAAGACTCAACCGATACAAATTGTTACCTCCAGCAAATCCTTCTGCAACTATTTTCCCATTCTTACTGACTGTTTTCTTTCCATTCTCAGATATTGTCTTAAAACCTTTCTTTTCTACCATTGACGTAGAGAAAAAGTTTCTTTTAAAAGCTAGAACATGCAACACATCTTCCAAGACCCTTTTCACAGGTTTTCCATCTACATTCAACATAAGTGACACCATTCCATTTGCTTTTGACTCAACAAAGGTATCATCACTAAAATAAATTTTGATGGGTGAAATAGATTGAATACTCTCAAATAGATGGCGATTGCGGCACATGTGGGCAGATGCGCCGGAGTCCATAATCCATTCGTCTTCCTCCTCGCCTTCCGTTGCTTGTGCCATCGCAAAGAATTTCTTTTCACTGTTATCGGGAAAGCTGCTTACATCCTCCTCCTTAAGTTCATAGAAAAAAGCAGTTGGTCAACCACCTGATTGAGAAGGAACCCGACTTTCATCCCAACCAGAGCGAAAATTTCCTGTGGCTTTCGCTCTCTTGTAAGCATGACACATTATGAACACATGCACTTTTTCATCACAATAATAGCAGGTTAATGGCGACCTTCTAGGACCACTACCTCTACCAGTGCCACTGCCAATCTTAAAATCCGAAAACTGGTTAGCTAATGCCTGAACAGACTTACTACTACCTCTTTGTGACATTTGGTTAGCTTCTTCACTCAAAATAAGTTGAATTGCTAATGCTATGTTCCATTGACGCTGTGGAATAGCCCTAAGCCTATCCATGGCTCCCTTATATTCATCGGGCAAAGTTCTCATCAACAACATAGCCTGCTGAGGTGGTGAAAAGTCCCCACCTACACTAGTACTCTGAAAGAACAACCTTTTCATACCATGACAATGATCTGACATACTACCTCCAGAATACTTAAATTCAAAAATCTGAGTGGCTATGTTTGTCTGGACGGTAACATCTAGCTGAACATACATAGCACGTATACTAAACCAAACATCAGATGCTTTCTTCATCTCAAGATACGACATTACCAAATCTTTTGTCATAGACTGCTTCAATACGTTGAGGCAATGGAGATTCTTCTTTCTCCAATCCAGCGCAGTCACATCCGCTGTTCCTTCCACAATGGGTGACAAGTCCCTCTCTCGAAATATGAGCTCAACATATCTTCCCAATATAAGAAGTCAGTTCCGTCAAAAATAGGCAATTTGGGCGGTGGGCCCATAACCTGTTGAAGGTCATAGGCATTAAGACTCGGCTGTGATCCACTCCTAGTAGGAGTCACACTTGCACCAGCAGGAGCAGGTGGAGCACTAGGGCTAATAGGAGCACTTGCAATAGGAGCTGAGCCATTATCAGACATTTTAGCGGAAGCGAACCCATAGAAATATGCCTAGAAGACTAGATTTATAGTGTAAGATATTTAACTCCAAACGAAAGAGGTATTTCAACCAAACAATCATGTACTACAAGCAAATTAGAGATAATAGAGCATAAAACACCTTAAACTGCACTCAGTGCTCTCATTTCCTTAATTCTTGTGTAAAATGTACATTCTGTGTTGAATTGATCAATCCTAATTGAACTAAATACTTAAAAGATCTCGAAAACATCTGAAAGATCTAAAAAACATCTAAAATATCTACAAAACATCAAAAAACGTATGTACATGGTTCACTAGACACCCTACTGAGAAAATCTAAGTGTTTGGACCAGAATTGTCCACTAACAATATCTATACCCTAAAAATCCGGATGATTCTTATCACGTCTACATTCATTGGCGGCCCTACACACTAATTTACTAAAAGATATCAATTCGTGTAGATACTACAAAAAATCATCTACACTAAATTTGGTCAATATTGAATAGTTGGTATTCTAAAAATATTCTAAGTCCTAGACTCCAATTTCTAAGACTTACTAAAGCTTACTTTTCAATATGTTTACATCTTCCTACATTTGAGTGTCGTTCTCATTGGTCTTCACGGTCGCCGCTCCAGGTGTCGTGGCAATAGGAGTAAGGGGTGTCTCTTTCCCTTTCCCTTTTTTGGACACACTGCTGTCCCTATCATCTACCTTGTCCACTGAATCAGTCGCTGCTACAAAAAACCTTACTCCTCCAAATCCTGGTGGAGTCGAGTAGTCGCTGCTACAAAAAACCTTACTCTTCCAAATCCTGGTGGAGTTCCCGAAGGTGGACGTTTCAGTTGTCCACTGACGATAATCCAGTATCGTTTTTCACACAAAGCCCCCATCATCATGGCTTCCCAGTAGATTAACCCAAATCCATTGAAGGCAGGCACCTTAGAGGGTGGGCCCATAACCTACAATTTTTTTATCCTCCATTGGACTACAGAATTTAGGAAGCCTTTAGATAGTTTTAACTAACCCACTTTAAGCCAAAACCACTATTGCTCAAGAAAGCAAATGGAGTGTCTAACTGCACCCTTGTGCAACCTGGACTCCCCTGAGTTAGTAGCAAAAGAAATTACTAAAAACGCGACCAGCCGATTAGTTATGAAGTGGCAAAAATGGCAAGTTTATACACAACCCTCTAAGGGAGAGAGGTCACTACCTACCAAATTCTCTAAATCCTAAACCCCTCTCACAACCCATTTCTATTGACGTACAAACCAATCAAACAACTGTAGAGTACAAAAAGGTACTACGAGCGATGAACTTTTTGTACAGTCTGTGTACGGCAAGGCCATTGAGTAGACGCATGTCCACTTTTAACTCGTCCTTCTATTCTCTGGAATTCCCACTACCGAATGTTATCTCTCCACGTGTTGCCAGGTCACGCCACGTCCACAAACCACCAAGGTGACCATTTTGGGATTTGGGCAGCAATATGTGCCGTCGGCTCGCAAACCGACATTCAATATTAGTCGTCGAAACAAATGTCCAATTCATTTGTTTTGTGCGAGATAATGTTCGCACTATGTGTTACTTGGTTCTATGTTCTTACATTTGTCATTCCCTTAATCAGATTTAGGATAAAAACACAGTTTAAATACATATCACACCCTATGCATGTTAACGAACTTCGACGACATACTGGTAGATCTGACGACTACGCCTTGTTTTGACGGTCGGAGGTTCGAGTCCTGCCGGACTTAACCTTTTGTTGAGAGTAAGATAAGTCACTCTTTAGTCGTGCCTGTTTGAACTAGGAAAATCATTGCTCAACCACCCTCTCTATCCTTCAGTGACTACAACAAGTATGGTGGGTAGAGAGAGGAGGTGAAGGTAGGCTGTCTGCCTTTTTTCTTTTTCTATTGTACTGATCTCTTTAGACCTAGAAAATACCTTATAAATCTAATAACTTCAACATCATGGACACTTCTTTGGAAAAATCACTTAAACCTCACGGTTCTCAAGCACTCTCGATAGTCCACCTGGGCTATCGTTCTTCGGACTTGTGACAGGTAATCACCCAAATAAGACGTAGCATAGGAAAACACACTGATTCATACAAATTCACCGATGAATTCACCTACCC
Source organism: Zygnema cylindricum (assembly GCA_037447655.1). Lineage (NCBI taxonomy): Eukaryota > Viridiplantae > Streptophyta > Zygnematophyceae > Zygnematales > Zygnemataceae > Zygnema > Zygnema cylindricum. The sequence goes on from JBBHKE010001628.1 coordinate 202,758, forward strand.
TATGGCAACCAAGTAGGATGATGGTATGTGGATGGGATCATAAGTTTCGCCCATCAAGTGAATGTTAAACAGATGATCACCAATGTCGGACAGCATAGGATAGAGATAGGGTTGGGCCACATGGCAACATTCACGTGAGAGAGGGTTTGGGCATCCTAACTTAGGGATTATCGTGTTGCACAAAACTTGCCTTTGAAGTTCAATTCCATTAAGCAAAATTTGATCTCCACGCCTTTTGTTTTGTATCCTTTCAACATGCCATGGTGATTGGCCGTACGCATGCAATGGTAATGGATTTTTAGCATGTATTGTTATTTATGTGTTTGGATAACTTCTTCCGTTTGACTTGGGATTATATGGTACAAGAGAGAAAGGGAACTTTGGCCGGTAACCTTACATTTTGCCTTCGCTTGTTGGGACTCCTTAAGGCTATTTGCAAATAGTATGATCGTGACAAAATTGGAATGATTGGAGTTCAATCTCAGAGCCATAAACCATTAATACCTTTTGCTAATGCTAACATAATCATTTAGATTGGATCCCCATTCGGGCAGTCTGGCGCTTAATCAGATCACCTGGGTGTTCCATTTTCTTTACAGGAAGTAAGTTCCTCAAGTTGTGTGAACGTCACTTTAAAGACACATATCTTAGAGGGTGTGCCTATGTATTGAAGTATCAAGTTTTTTCAGTCATTCTCCTCCCAAATTTTGTCTCCAACAAGAAAATATTTTGCGTACAGAAAAAAATGCTTTTACCATAAGGGTATGCCCCTATGTTCTTCTAACTTAACAAACTTACTTTGTATTTTAACGCGGATTCGCTGGACCGGGATTTCAAGTGTCCTTATGTGTAAGAACGAAATCGTAACTTACGTTTGTGACGATTTTATACGTCGAGAATACTTGTGACGAATGTCTACGTTTACAATTTCTGTTATCGCACGTTATATTTGGAACTGCTTGTGACGTCGCATGTTTACCGTGACATTGTAGATGTTGAAATTTATAGATTTCTATAGTATTTTCTAGGTTTAAATATGTTTTAATAAAAGGAAAAAGGACGGACAGCCTGCCTCCACCTCGCTCTCTAGCTCCCATACTTGTTGTAGTCACTGAAGGTAAGAGAGAGAGGTTGATCCATGGCTGCCTTTAGTTCAACAGACAGCTATTTTTAGTAGGTTACTAAAAATATACTTGACGGACGAGAGATTTGATCCCGGTACCTACGGTTCGTCAAGTTGACCGGTAGCGGTCAGCTTTATCCTAATAGGCTAGGACCAATGTTAAGTGCTATGGTATGTGATAGATATATATTTAGTTAGGGAGAATTAAATCCATTTAACTAGAACTGTGTACGACGCACATAGATTCAGTTTTATATAGTACGTCGTACGACGCTAATTCAAAACGGATACCGCGCATTTTATTTCGACATCGGAACAAATATCGCGCAAGTATTTATTACGGCTAAGATTGCGTTTCGCATAAAATCCAACGGCGCACATCATCGCCGAAATCCCGGAGTGGTCACTTTGGCGTTTTGTGACGTGGCATGACCTGGAGCCACGTGGAGAGATGACATTCGGTCATAGGAATTCCGAGGAACGTACGGACGAGTGAAAAGCGGACACGCGTCCACTTAATAGCCTTGTCGTACATAGGCCGTACAAAAGGTACATCGGCAGTAGTACTTTTGTGTACGATACAGTAATCTGATTGGTCCGTACTTCAGTAGATAGGAGTTATTAGAGAGAATCAGGACTTAGAAAATTTTGGTAGGTGGTCATCTCTCCCTTTGAGAGTTTGTACAAATTGGCATTTTTACTGCCTCATAACTTATCGCCTGGTTGGCCTTTTTTCAGTGATTCTTTTTTCTACGGACTCAGGGGAGTCCAGGCTACACAGGGGTGCAGTCAAATTGTCAGTTTGCCTTCTTGGGCAGCAGTGGTTGTGGCTTGAAGTGGGTTAGTTAAATACTATCTAGAGGCTTCCTGTATTCTGTAGTCCAATGGAGGACACAGAATTGCAGGTTATGGGCCCACCCTCTAGGGTGCCCACCTTCAATGGATCTGGGTTCATCTATTGGGAAGCCATGATGATGGGAGCTTTGTGTGAAAAACGATACTGGGGTATCGTTAGTGGACAAGTGAAACGTCCACCTTCGGGAACTCCACCAGGATTTGGGGGAGTAAGGTTTCCTGCAACAACGGCTGCCTCGGCGGAGGAGGCAGATGATGGGGACAGCAGTGTGTCCGAAAAGGGGAAAGGGAAGGAGACACCCCTCACTCCTATTGCCACAGTATCGGGAGCGGCAATCGTGAAGACCGTGGAGAACGATACTCAAATGTGGGAGGATGTAAACATGGCTGCCAAGAACTTCATTCTGAGGCACCTCACTCAAGGTTTGGCCACCCCTCATCTTCACATTTACAAGGCCGAGGAGTTGTGGGTGAGTTTGGTGGAAATTTATAGAGCTGGAACTATTCAGGAGCTCCAGTTGGCTGAGCAAAAGCTACTGAGTTACACTTACAAAGGAGGAAAGATGCTAGATTACTGTAATGATCTTTCTTGTTTGTATACGGAAATGGAAAGTGCCGGGTGGATAGGTACAGTGAAAATGAAAGTTAACACCCTTATCATGAAATTACCAAATGAGTTCGAAAACTTAGTGTACCGAGTACAGGGAATGCCTGATAGTTCATGGAAATGGAACACAGTAGTCAGGATGATACTTGTGCAGGAGAACACAATGGAGATTAGGAGAGGAGGAAAGAGCATTCAAGCTCTAGCAGCAGGAGGGGACCGATGGGGGAAGGACCCGAAGAAACCTTATAGAGGGGAAAGAGATCATTCAGGGGGACAGAGGCCCCCAAAGGGTCTTTGTCATTATTGCAAAAAGCCGGGACACTTTATTGCAGATTGTGTCAAGCTATCAGAGCTGAGGCTCCAAGAGAACCGTGGAGGGGGTTCTTCCGGAGGGAAGAAAAAGGCACTTGTGGTTACAAAAGTGTCAGGAGAAATCGAGGATGAGTCCTCTGAGGAGGATGGGGAGCTTCTTCTTGACGAGAGTTTGGAGGAGAAGGAGATTCCTCGGAGGCAGAAGTGTGCCCTTGGAGCCATCCGGGAGGCTCCACAGGAAGGATGGATCATCGACTCAGGTGCATCCATGCATATGTGTCGTGATAAAGAACTCTTCACTAAGTTAAGAAAGATTCCTACTGTAGAGATAGAGTATGGGGATGGAAGAGTGGTTACTACAGATCTAGTGGGATCAGTAGATCTGAAAGTCTTAGTGGAGGGTAAGACTTCTATACTTACATTCTCAGATGTACTTTACATTCCTCAGCTGAGTAAAAATCTTGTCTCTACGTCTGTGTTAGATGACAAAGAGTTTGATACCTTCACCAGAAAGGGAGTCTTTACAGCTAAGTATGGGGATGAAGTTTACTTCACAGCAGATAAGGGTAGCCAAGGAATGTTTAGGCTTAACTTGAGTAATGAAAAGAAGAATGCTTACTATGTTGGTGTTCCTAAGATGATGATTTGGCATAAGCGGTTGGGGCATGTACATTTTGATAGGTTAAGGGAAATGAAAAAGCTTGGGGTAGTAGATGGCATTCAGTTTGGGGATAATGAAATGATGGATGATTGTAGTGGTTGTGCTCAAGGTAAGGCTCACAGACTTCCCTTTCCCAAAGCCGCCACATATAGAGGTGAGAAAGTATTAGATTTAGTCCACACAGATATTTGGGGGCCTGCAAAAGTACCTTCGGTTGGAGGAAAAAGGTTTATGATGACAATAACTGATGACTGGTCTAGATACTCTAGAGTCTACTTTCTGAAAACAAAGTCTGAAGCATCAACTTACTTCAAAGAATATAAAGCTTGGAGTGAGAAGTTGCATGAAACCCCCATTAAGAGGATAAGGAGTGATAATGGGGGGGAATATACCTCTAACGAGTTTGAGGAATATTTGAGAGATGAGGGAGTGCAGCACCAGAAAACTGTACCATATAACCCGGAACAAAATGGGGTAGCTGAGAGGTTGAATAGAACACTAGGAGATAGTGCATGCAGTATGTTGGCAGACAAGAAAATAGGAAAGAGATTTTGGGCAGAAGCAATGAACTGTGCAAACTATATTAAAAATAGAGTCCTTACCTCAGCTGTAAAGGAAGTGACACCTTATGAGAGATGGGTTGGAAGGAAACCAGATATCTCACACCTTAAAGTATTTGGTAGCCAAGTTTACAGTCTTGACACGGATAGGAAAAACTGGAAACTAGATGCTAAGGGAAAACCTGGATACTTTGTGGGATATGATGAGGATGTTAAGGGATATAGAGTCTATGACTTAGCAAAGAAAGATATCATTCTGGTCAAACACTTAGTTGTCATGGATGAAGGGAAGTCATTTGACCCCTTCAAATATACAAAAAAGATAAGGATCAGATTTGAGTCCGAAAATGAGGAGAACTCAGTCGTTCCCGAAAAAGACATGAGTGAAACTGTGATTACAGATTCAGGGGAGATCGAAGATATAGGAGACTCACCGGAAACCTCACATACTCCTATGGACTTCGAGGAGATGGAAGAAGCGGGACAAGATACGGTTTTTATGGACAGGGGAGCCGATGAGACAGTGAGAAGAAATCCAAGACTTCCATCCATTCCAGCTTCGGAGTTTGAGGGAGGAAGGAGGAGCAGCAAAAGGATACAGGAAAAACAAGCTGCCCATAAGGTAACTAAGCTATCTCACCCAGATGAGCCTCAGTCTTACTTAGAGGCAGTGAATAGTCCAGAGAAAGAAAGATGGATTAGGGCCATAAATGATGAGATGGCTTCTATCATGGAAGCAAATACTTGGGAACTAGCGGATTGCCCTCCAGACAGAAAACCTATTGGATGTAAATGGGTATTTAAACTAAAACTGAACCCAGATAATACAATTGAGAGGTATAAGGCTCGATTGGTAGCGAAGGGGTTCACCCAAAAAGAGGGGATTGACTATGAGGAGACCTTTGCTCCAGTTGTTCGGTTCCCATCAGTAAGGATTCTCCTCAGTCTGGCCGCAGCGGAAGACATGGAAATTCACCAGATGGATATTAAGACTGCTTTTCTTAATGGTGAGTTAGAGGAAGAAATTTTTATGAGGCAACCCGAGGGGTTTGTGGAAGAAGGAGAAGAGAGCAAAGTGTGCAGGCTCATAAAGTCCTTATATGGACTGAAACAGGCTCCCCGACAGTGGAATAAGAAACTAGATGAGTTTCTCACCGATCTGGGATACATCCGGATCAGCTCTGACCATTCTATCTATATGTTTGAAGATGAGAATGGTGTCATTTTTATTGCAATTTATGTGGATGATCTGCTGGTGTTAAGTAAGTCTTTAGAGAATATCAATAGGCTAAAGAAAGATCTTAGGGGCAGATTTGATATGAAGGATTTAGGGGAGGCAAAATATATTTTGGGGATCCAAATGGAGAGAGATAGGGGGAAGAAGATTATCAGACTTACTCAGAAAGAAGCAATAGGTAATATGCTTGAGAAATTCCAGATGGAAAATGCTAACAGTTGTACCACTCCCATGGACTTGAAAAAAGGAAGTGATGGGAGTGTAGAAGGAGGAGTGATGATCTTAGACGATCAGATGAGTCCAGAGGAAAGAGAGTTCATGAAGTCTATCCCTTATAGACAGGTCGTAGGAAGCTTAATCTATTTTATGAACTGTACCAGGCCGGACATAGCGGCGGCAGTTGGTGTACTCAGTAGGAGTCTTAATGATCCTAGGAAGAGGGATTGGGAGGCAGCCAAGAGAGTCATGAGATATCTGGTGGGAACTAGAGAGTTATGGTTGCATTTGGGAGGGGAGCACACTGACATCACTACTTGGAGTGATGCCAGTTATGGGGACGCACCTATGAGACGATGCACTTCTGGGTATGTGTTGTATGTTGGGGAAGGTGCTTGCTGTTGGAGCAGTAAGCAACAAAAGGTGGTTGCTCAGTCTACTATGGAGGCTGAGTATATGGCGTCTTGTTCTGCTGTGAAAGAACTAATGTGGGTGAAGTCATTATTGCAAGAACTGGGATATATGAAGGAGGGAGTGCATGAAATCTTTTGCGATAATCAAGCTGCAATCGCAATCGCAGCCAATCCAAAACATCATTTCAAAGCAAAACATATGGACATAAGATTAAGCTTCGTAAGAGAAAAAGTTGAAAACAAAATTTTAAATCTTGTGTATAGACCTGATGAAGAAATGGTGGCTGACATGATGACCAAACCTGTGCCCTCTCCTAAACTAAAATATTGTCGGGAAAAATGTGGGTTGAAAGAAAAAAATAAAATTAGACTAGAAAATAAGGGGAGTGTTGAAATTTATAGATTTCTATAGTATTTTCTAGGTTTAAATATGTTTTAATAAAAGGAAAAAGGACGGACAGCCTGCCTCCACCTCGCTCTCTAGCTCCCATACTTGTTGTAGTCACTGAAGGTAAGAGAGAGAGGTTGATCCATGGCTGCCTTTAGTTCAACAGACAGCTATTTTTAGTAGGTTACTAAAAATATACTTGACGGACGAGAGATTTGATCCCGGTACCTACGGTTCGTCAAGTTGACCGGTAGCGGTCAGCTTTATCCTAATAGGCTAGGACCAATGTTAAGTGCTATGGTATGTGATAGATATATATTTAGTTAGGGAGAATTAAATCCATTTAACTAGAACTGTGTACGACGCACATAGATTCAGTTTTATATAGTACGTCGTACGACGCTAATTCAAAACGGATACCGCGCATTTTATTTCGACATCGGAACAAATATCGCGCAAGTATTTATTACGGCTAAGATTGCGTTTCGCATAAAATCCAACGGCGCACATCATCGCCGAAATCCCGGAGTGGTCACTTTGGCGTTTTGTGACGTGGCATGACCTGGAGCCACGTGGAGAGATGACATTCGGTCATAGGAATTCCGAGGAACGTACGGACGAGTGAAAAGCGGACACGCGTCCACTTAATAGCCTTGTCGTACATAGGCCGTACAAAAGGTACATCGGCAGTAGTACTTTTGTGTACGATACAGTAATCTGATTGGTCCGTACTTCAGTAGATAGGAGTTATTAGAGAGAATCAGGACTTAGAAAATTTTGGTAGGTGGTCATCTCTCCCTTTGAGAGTTTGTACAAATTGGCATTTTTACTGCCTCATAACTTATCGCCTGGTTGGCCTTTTTTCAGTGATTCTTTTTTCTACGGACTCAGGGGAGTCCAGGCTACACAGGGGTGCAGTCAAATTGTCAGTTTGCCTTCTTGGGCAGCAGTGGTTGTGGCTTGAAGTGGGTTAGTTAAATACTATCTAGAGGCTTCCTGTATTCTGTAGACCAATGGAGGACACAGAATTGCAGTAGACGTACCGCCTTCCAGCCTGTGCCGTTTCGTGGTTGAAGAAGATGCGCTTTGCCCCTGTGTCTGTTGTCTGGTCGACGTGAAAGGCTTTGAAATTTTGAGACCCCTGCAAAAAAAATAATCGTATTGAATGAAAATACTGGTATGAAATGAAAGAGCTTTGAAAGATAATTCTTTAGGAAAAGAAATCGGGATGCTATGGCAGAAAATTTATTAAATCAGTGACGTCAACGTTGTTACAAGTGAGCATGACATCAAAATGTCACAAAACCCTACACTTCTACAATCGTCGCCGTTTTTGTAGACGTCACCAACAGTCGAAAGATTCGTAGTTGTCTTCAATCGTTGGAACTTGTACCTACGTCTACAACCGTCGCATTTAAAAGTTCCGATTTTATCGCCAAACATTGTAAATTCAGAACACTTAGAAAAGTTGTACGGAGAATCTCCACTAAAATCCAAAGTACTTCTTCAAATTACCTCTTACATGGGCACATACCCTTAGGGGGTGTCCGCATGTATTGAAGTATCGACTTTTCTCTTTCGTTTTGCCCTAAAATTCGGGGAACTTTGAGAAAAACTTTAGCCGTACGAGAAAATCATTTTTACCAGAGAAAATCATTTTTACCAAAATATAGTGAACGTCAATTCTATACTTTAAATGTACTGCGGTTACGCATTTTGGCGTTTTCCTCTTTTCGACCCTCGGGCAAGAGAATCCACCCTATAAAAATACTTCATCCAAAATCACCACGAGGGGGTATTTTTAATTAAAGTACCGCCCAAATAACGAATGAAAAACGAATCACGCACGCGCTACACGAGTTGGAAAATTTTTGGATGAGGGAGAGTCCTCGCTGTTTTTCTCCGTGCCCGTCACACGCATGTACACAAATAATTTTGCAGGGGTCTTGGACCTCCACTTTCATTTATGGGTCCTTTGCATATTTTTTTGCCGTCGTCGCCTCTCCCATCTCCTTGTCACACAACCACTTTTATCTCTCAATTTTTAGAATGAGATACGACAATATTGGTATTATACTGAAAGGTCTTGGATTTTATTTTTTTTTGACAATTTTGTTGAAATGTCTTTTTTACTTCCTTGTCTTAGTCGCCACTCTAAGTCTATATACATGTTGTGGTTAGTGAGAATTAGGCAAGCCTTCAGGCAGCTAAAGAGACAAGTAGCAGATTGACCTCTAATAATAAGATATGTGATTTGACCAAGATTTGATCCTACACCTACATAGTCAGTGCCACTCAAACAACCGTCCGCCTTATCCGCTTAATCGTAGAAAAATAGTTACATACATGGGGCGTGATAATTATATAAACCGCAACGCGACGCTTAATTCATTAAACGGAGGGAACGGACGAAGTGAAACACGGAAATTGGATGAAATGCACGGACACGGATCTGACCCTATAAATTACCTTGATCGAACAACCGTTATTGCAACCACCAACCCAGAATCAACTTTTGGTGGCTATCAAAAACAATGTTACGCAATGCCACGTGGAATCATTTCATTGGACACCAGGGAAGACAAGATGATGAACCATGGCTCCCGAGCTGACAAACGTCAACTAGAATGCCATGTCGTATAATGGACGTACAACAAGTACATCGGCCATTGTAACTTCTTGTACTGTACAGTCCTGTACACTCCTCTCATTGGTCCAAGCTTTAGTAGTAGGTTGATGTGAGTAGAGGTTTCGAGACTTAGTAATTTTTGAGGCGCCTCCCTTCAGGTGACCTTTTGTATAAATAGGCTATCTTTGGCCACAAATAACTTACTGCTCAAGGGAGCCTAAGCAAATTCTGAGATCCTTTTTGCCTCTGACTCAGGGGAGTTGAGCCCTCACAACCCTGAGGATGGTCAAAACACTTATCTAATTGGGTGGCTTTTATTTGGTCTGAAAGTCAAAAGTGCAAATTCTATCCTAGAGGCTTCATATAAGCTGAATACTCTGTGGGCCAATGAAGGTCACAGAGTTACAAGTTATGGGCCCACCCTCTAAGGTGCCCAATTTCAATGGAACGGGGTTCTTATACTGTAAAACTATGAAGAGAGGTGATATTTTTGAAAAACGTCTATGGGGCATTTTCAGTGGTCGTGGGAGGCGACCATCTGCAAATCTAGGAGTTCCACAAGGTTTTGGAGGAGCCAGATTCTCAAGAGGGTCTGTCGAGGCAGACGAGGTAGATGGTGATGGAGAGAGCATCGTGTTGGACAAAGGAAAAGGAAAAGAGAAAAAAAAAACTCACACCGATAGCTAGTGGATCTCTACTAGTAGGGGCTGTTCTAAAAACAGAGGCGAATGATACTAAAATCTGGGATTTTAACAACACAGTGGAACCTCATTTTATTCTCAGGCGTCTTACTTAAGCAATTGCTACCCCTCACCTAAATGTGGACAAGGCGGCCAATTTGTGGGAGAATCTTGTAAATATTTACAAGAGTAAAACGATGCAGCAACAACAACTCGTTGATCAAAACCTGCAAGCATATTTCTACAAAGGAGGAAAGATGTTTCACTTTTGTAATGATTTCTCCAGATTTTTTATAGAGTTGGAGGGAGCTGGTAAACAACAGACCGAGAAAAAAAAGGTGAATACTTTGCTCATGAAACCGTTGGATGATTATGAGAACATCGTTTACAGGGTTTAGGATGTGCCAGACAATACATGGGGCTGGAAATCCGTTGTTGGAATGATTTTGGTTAACAAAAACATAATAGAGATTGGGAGAGGAGGCGAGAGTGTTCAAGCATTGGCTGTTAGAATTGATTGGAGGAATAAGGATTATAAGAAACCTTATGGTTACTTTGGTGGAGGAGGCAAAGGAAACCAATCTGATGGATCGGGATCTAGGCCTCCAAAGCGGCTTTGTAACTTTTGTAAGAAGCTGGGACACCACTGTTGAAAAAGGTATTTTCTATTTTCTGTCTTTGTTGAAAAAGGAATTTTCTATTTTCTTTCTTATGTCAGTCTTTCTATGAAGGTTCTAAATTCCTCACACTTGTCATAGTCATTGAGGACTCAAAGACACCCATGGCTACCTCAGGTAGTTAGGGAGACAGACTAAACAAGTTGGAGGCTAGCAAAATTTAGGTGTCCAAACTAAGATTTGATCTTAGGTCTGGCAGGATGACCGTTATACGGCGTAGTCGTCCGCCTTATCCGCTAAGTTTTGATGAAGCGTTACGTACATGGGGTGTGATTAGTATTTAAAGATGTACCTTTTCACATACTCCATTTAACGGATTACGAAACGGCGGCATACACGAAACGACATTGAATTTGAACTGACGCGATTAATTGTCACCTTCATATCGAACGACTCACAATGAAACCAATACACCGGAGTGGTCATTTGGCAGTTTGCGAGCTAATGCTAGCCGATGAAACGTGGCAAGCCATGAGTGGATGGCAGACGTAACGAGAAGAGCGACCATAGCTCAGGAACTGATAGGCGCCAACTGGACGGCCATGTTGTACCATATCCGTGCAAGAAGTGCCGCGACAGCTATACTTTTTGTACTTTACTGTCTTCTGATTGGTTGGGTACATTAGTAGTAGGGGGTTCAGAGAGGGAATTAGGACTTAGACATTTTTTAGGCACCTCTCTTTGAGAGACCTTTTGTATTTATAGGTTATATTTGGCCAACAATAACTTACTACTCAGGGGAGCAAATACAGAAATTCTTTTTGCGTCTCACTCACGGGAGTCCGGCCTTCACAAGGGTGAAGTTCATTAGAACTCTTATCTGAATGGGTGGCTTTTATATGGTCTGAAAGTCATAGGGGCAAATATTATCCTAGAGGCTTCATATAAAGGTGGACATTCTGTGGGCCAATTGAGGTCACAGAATTACAGGTTATGTGCCCACTCTTTAGGGTGCCATTTTTCAATGAAACGGGGTTCCTATACTGGAAAACCATTGTGAGTTGCACTTTTTGAAAAACGGCTATGGGGCATCGTGAGTGGTCGTGTGCGGCGGCCAGCTGCAAATTTGGGAGTTTTATATGGATTTGGCGGAGCTCTAACCTTAGAAGGATCTTTGGAGAAAGAGGAGGTAGATATTGATAGAGAAAGCATTGTGTTGGACAAAAGGAAGGAGAAGGGGATGGAGAAACTCACAGCGATAACTACTGGATCGGTACCGGTAGTGCGTGTTCAGAAAATCGAGGCAAATGATACAGAAATCTTTGACTTTAACAACAAAGTGGCAACTCGTTTTCTTCTCGGGCGTCTCACTGAAGCAGTTCATGCACCTCACCTTCATGTGGACAAGGCGACCGATGTGTGAGAGGCTCTTGTAAATATTTACAAGAGTGGTACAATTCAGCAGCAGAAGATGGATGATCAAAAGGTGCAAGCATATGTTTACAAAGGAGGAAAAATGCTTCATTCTTACAATGACATGTCTGGATTGTTTATGGAGTTGGAGAGTGCTGGAAAACAAGAGAGAGAGAGAAAAAGGGTGAATGCTTTGCTAATGAAACTGCCAAATGATTATGAGAACATCGTTAACAGGGTTCAGGATTTGTCACATCATCAATGGATCAGGAACTTTGTTGTTGGGATGATTTTGGTTTAAGAAAGCACAATTAAGAATTGGAGAGGAGGAAAGAGTGGTCAAGCCTTGGCAGCTGGAACTGATTCGAGGAATCAGGATTGAAAGAAACCTTATTGGAACTTTGGAGGAGGAGGGAGAGGAAATCAATCGAATGGATCCGGATCTAGGCCTCCAAAGGGGCTATGCCATTTTTGTGAGAAGTCGAGTCACTATAAAGTGGAGTGTACTAAGTTGACAGATATGAGACTTAAGGAGGGGCAGACCGGTAGATCAGCCGGCGGAAAGAAGAAGGCACTTGTGGCAACACAAGTAACAGGAGAGGATTCAAATTTGGATGATGGAGAACTCCTTCTCAAAGAAGAGTTGGAGGTGAAAACCAAGCCGGAGATTCAAAGGAATCAAAAGTGTGCCTTCGGCAGAGTGAAAGAAGCTCCCAAAGAAGGTTAGATCATTCACTCAGGTGCCTCTATACATATGTGTAGAGAGAAACATATGTTTACCAAAATGAGAAAGATCTTTACTGTTGAGATAGATTATGGGGATGATAGAATAGTGACCATTAGGTTAGTGGGATCTGTGGATCTAAAAGTCTTAGTTGAAGGTAAGACATCGCTAGTGACTTTTTTCGATGTCATATTTATTCCAGAGTTGAAAAAGAATCTTATCTCTACATCGGTCTTAGATGATAAGGGTTTTGAGACTAGTACTAAGAAATGAGTCTTTGTTGCTAGCTATGAGGATGAAGTATATTTCACAGCTGAAAAGGGTAGCCAAGGAATGGTTAGGCGAATTTGAGTAATGGAAAGACGGGGGATTACTATGCCCATGTAAGTGACTTGATGGTTTGGCATTAAAGATGGGGGCATGTACATCTAGATAGATTGAAAGATATGAAGAAAATGGGAGTAGTTGAGGGAATCCATTTTGGAGATAATGAGACCTTAGATGACTGTAGTGGATGTGCTCAAGGTAAGGCCCACAGATTACCTTTCCCAAAAACCGCAACCTATAAAGGTGAAAAGGTCATAGATCTAATACATACTGACATTTGGGGACCGGTCAAAGTGCCGTCGGTTAGAGGGAAAAGATTTATGCTTACTATCACTGATGATTGGTCTAGGTATTCTAGAGTCTATTTCTTGAAAAATGAATTTAAGGCACCGGTTTATTTTAAAGAGTATAAAGCGTGGAGTGAGAAGCTTCATGAGACACCTATACAGAGAGTGAGGAGTGATAATGTGGGGGGAATACACATCTAATCAGTTTGAGGATTTTTTGAAAGAGGAAGGGGTTCAACACCAAAAGACTGTTCCAAAGAATCCGAAACAAAACGGTGTAGTTAAGAGACTAAATTGGACACTAAGTGATAGTGCACATAGTATGCTATCGGATAAAAAGATAAAAAAAACGCTTCAGGGTAGAAGTTATGAATTGTGATAATTACCTTAAGAATAGAGTCCTTACCTCAGTAGTGAAAGGTCAAACACCTTACGAAAGATGGACCGGGAGAAAACCGGATATCCCACACTTAAAGGTGTTCCGAAGTCAAGTTTTTAGCCTAAACGCAAAAAAATCTGATTGGAAGTTAGATGCAAGGGGAATGCCGGGGTAATTACTTGGATATGATGAAAATTTAAAGGGATATAGAGTTTATGATCTCAGGAAAAAAGATATCATCCTAGTAAATCACTTGGTAGTTATGGATGAGGGAAAGTCAGTAGATCCCTTTAAATATACTAAACCGGTCAGAATTAGAATTGAATCCGATTGTGAATAAGATTTAGATTCTTTTAACCAAACTTCGGTTCAACCGGACTTTGCAGATGAAGAGAAAAATCTGACCGAGAATGACTCTCTCTTGGAGCCACAGTTTCCAGTTCAAACCGAGGAAGAGAACAAGAAAAGACCGAAAATGGATCATGTACGACCGGAGATGCACTCCACGGATAGGGGAGAAGATGAAGTCATTCAGAGAAATCCAAGATTACCGTCTATTCTGGCTTCGGGTTTTGAAAGAGGGAGGAGAAGCAGTAAAAGACTTCATGAAAGACAAGTGAATAACAAGGTATCTAAGATATCACATTTGAGTGAACCCCAAACTTATTCGGAAGCAATTAATAGTCCGGAACGGAGTAGATGGATGACAACCATTAATGATGAGATGGCTTCAACTATAGAAGCAAACACATGGGAGCTGGTAGACTATCCCCCGGACAGAAAGTTGATTGGATGTAAATGGTGTTTAAGTTGAAACTCAACCGAGATAACACTATTAAGCGCTACAAGGCTGGATTAGTGGCCAAAGGGTTCACACAGAAAGAAGGGATCGATTATTAGAAAACCTTCGCTTTGATTGTTAGATATACCTCCGTCCGTATTCTACTTAGCTTGGCGGCAGCGGAAGACATGGAAGTGCACCAAATGGACATCAAAACCACTTTCTTATACGGAGAATTAGAAGAAGAGATTGTCATGCGACAGCCGGAAGGGTTGTGGAGAAAGGAGAAGAAAGTAAGGTACGCAGATTGATAAAGTCCATTTATGGACTAATGCAGGCTCCACGCTAATGGAACAAGAAGCTGGACAAGTTTTTGACAAGTTTGGGATATATCCGAATCAGCTTAGATCACTTTATCTATCTATTTGAGGACGAGGAAGGCATTATTTTCTTTCCCATCTATGTTTATGAATTATTTTTTTGAGTAAATCAATGGAGAAAGTTAATGGACTGAAAAAAGATCTAAAAAGTAGAATTGAAATGAAGGATTTGGGGAAAGCAAAACATATTTTGGGGATTCTGATGGAGAGGGATAGAGAGAATAAAATTATTTGACTAACTCAAAAGGAAGCAATCGGAAACATGCTTGAAAAAAATCAAATGGATAAGGCAAATAGTTATACGACTCCAATGGATATAAAAAAGGGAAATGAGGGGAGCTCAGAAGGGGGAGTTGTGGTCTTAGATGATGAGATAGGACCAGAGGAAAGAAAGTTCATGCAGAATATTCCGTAGAGACAGGTTGTCGGTAGTTTAATCTATTTTATAAACTTTACCCGTTCTGATATAACAGCAGTTGTAGGAATATTAAGTAGGACTCTAAATCATCCTACGAAATAAAATTGGGAAGAGGCCACGAGAGTCTTGCGGAACTTGATAGGAACGAGAGGTCCGTGGCTGCATTTGGTTCGAACATAGACCGGATAGGGAGATGGTAGCAGATATGATGACGAAACTTGTGCCTTCTCCCAAATTGGTATTTTGTAGGGAGAAGTGTAAACTGAAACAAAAGATAGATTAGAAAATAAGGGGAGTGTTGAAAAAGGTATTTTCTATTTTTTGTCAATCGATCTATGAAGGTTCTTAATTCCTCACACTTCTCGTAGTCACTGAGGACTCAAAGACAGCCATGGCTGCCTTAGGCACTCAATGAAAAAAACTAAGGAAGTTGGAGGCTAGCAAAATTTACGCATCCAGACTAGGATTTGATCCTAGGTCTTACAGGATAACCGTCGTACAGCGTAACCATTCGCCTTATCCGTTAAGTCTTGATGAAACGTTACGTACATGTGGTGTGATTAGTATTTAAAGATGAACCTTTTCACATACTACATTTATCAGATTACGAAACGGGGTATACATAAAACGACATTGAATTTGAACAAACGCGATTAATTGCCGACTTCAGATCGAACGGCTCACACAAGAGCCGACGCATCGGAGTGGTCATCTAGCGGTTTGCGAGCTAATGTTAAAACGTGGCAAACCATGAGTGGACTACAGACGTTATGAGAACAGCGACCATGGCTCAAGAACTTACGGGCATCAGCGGGACGTGTCAAGCTCGTGTGCACCTTCGGCACATTTGTACTCCTAGGAGTTCCGAGCCTCGTTCCACCTAATACGGACTCCAGCGTACGGAGAAGGGGAAGACAACCTACCAAATCAGAACTTTGTATTTTCACCGTGGAGCACAACGCACTTTAGTTCACCTTCAATAAAGGTCGACAGCGGAGTTAGTCTAGTGCAAAGGTGGCGGCTCCATTACATGGCATCCGTTCTATGTAGCTCTAGCGGAGGGGTACATTGTAAAACAGCACACAACATTTGCAATTGTCCCGTGATCTTGTTGTAGCCGCCGTAGGATGTTAGTTCAGCTCAACAGACGCAAAGCATTTGCGACACCGTCAAAGATAGACGCTTCACGCCACCCGAACTTTGCTACTAGTGTACCATATGAGGACCTCGGTCAACCAAGAGCCCGCCTAACTTTTTGCCCTGAGTGTAGTACACCCTGTTTTGTCTTATGTCAGTACGATAACAATTGTTGGCCGTTGATTGGCCTTTAGCATTGTTTTGACTTTGGTAGATACAATAGGACAAACTTTGTTTGTATAAGACACTTGGGGCCAAAGGAGATAGGTTGTTTTTTTCAGTACTGTCTCCTGAGAAAACCCCCAGAGAGTTTAATGAACCTTCCTGTTGGAGAACTGTTGCATTGTGTCGTTGACTCTATTGCCATCTTTGTTTTGGATTGTCTGTGTGAAGACCGTAGCTCGAGTGGGTGGTTGGCACTATCCTCTCTTTGGGCGGTTTGGGCTTTCGCTGTTTAAAACTTAGAAAAGTCTTGTCGGATCCTTACGCCGAAACTGAGGGGTGAGGGAGACTCATACCTGTCTTCGGGGCCATTGGGAGAGTTTCCTTCTTCTGAGTTTGTCATCGTTGCACTCCGAGGTATGTTCGCTCGTTTCACTGTTATCATTGACTTATATCTTTATTTCCATTCTCTAAGGCCATGTGATATTGTTTAATCTAAAAGAACCGATTTTTGTTGTTTCTATATTTCTACGTGGGAGCTATTTGCGTACTCTTGTGGTCTTCTTTGATTCCTGTCTGGAGTTCTTCTAGGCCGGATCAAACGACTATCATTTCCTTTCTATTCTTTTGAGAGTGGTCAGGGGTGTAGCATTTAGTAATCTTCCAATGGATTAAGCAGAGTACTAAAAAAAGCCACTATCCCCTTTAGATAAAGAGGATAGCTGGTTAGGGTATTGTACTTTTATAAGGAGATTTAGCTCCTCTGTTCAGGTCAGTCATGGGTGAAGGGGATGCTCAGGATCGGGACCTTATAGGTGTCCGTCAAGAAGAGAGGGAGAGGCAAGAAGCAGCGGCACAAGAGGAAGAGTCGCAGGTACCCGAGGAAGCAGTCCCCTTTGCTTCCGCTTTAAACATAGAGCAGTTTTTCAAGGGAATGATGCCTGAGCTTGTCTTTGCTGAGACTCCTCCCAAACAGTCAGAGAAGCAACCATCTCCTTCACCTCTACCGGTCTTTTCTCCCGATAACTTCCCTATGTTGTCCAAAGCCCCCACGGCTAGGGCTACGGAGAAGGTTGAAAGACGGGCTAGAGTTTCTCAATCCCGCAAGAAGGTTTTGGCACATAAGGAAACGGTCCTTAGCCAACTTTTGAAGTTGTACGCTATAAAAGATCTAAAGCTCCTATGGTTGAGACATACATGTATCTTAAAATCTTGGCTGATCCTAACCGGCCAAGTCGCAAGGAAATTTTAGCTCTGCACAATATCCATGAGTTAAAGGTGAAGAAGGAGTTGGTTCAGCGTGTGGCTAGAAGCAACCGAGCCCGGATAATACACCCGGTGGTAGGTGTAGTTGAAATTCTTAGCAGTTTGTCTGAGAGTGGTTCTTCGCCCTCCTTCAATGAGCAACGGGGGAGGCCATCGACTTCACGTCAACAACCCACCCTATCTTGGGACACGCCCACCAGTAAACACTCTAAGGGTCGGCCAACTTCTCCGGCCCGGGCAGGTGAAGAAACCAGCAAGCGGAAGATGCCAGAACCCAAGAGGGATTTTAAGTTCAACCATCGGGACAGCAAAGGCCAATTGGCACCCCTAGTTAAAGAGGAGTAGTTCCTTCCTTCCTCCTCTGTTTCTCCTAGTTCCCTATCTCCCTCCGCACCAGTTTTTCGACCTTCTAAAGGATTATGGCGTTCTAGACCCACGGACCCCAAGGCACCTCGTTTAGGGATTGCGGATCTCTCGGGTGTGTTGAGCAGCACTCAAAGACTGGTGGACATCTTGCGGTCGCAGAGTAAGGAAACAACGGAGGCCGGACCCGTCACAATAGATTGGGATGCTTTGGAAAAGGAAATGAATAAAGCATTCGAACTGGATTTGCTCATTATACACGAGGCTAGACGGAGATCATGAGGGATCCTTAGGGGACAAGTAGCTCCTCCTCTTAGGACAGATCCCTTGGCTTAAGGACAACCTCCGGATCAGGCAATTCCTCCAGCAACGCGAGCTTCAGGGATTCACCAGAACCAAGACCAAAATATCCTCTTCAGCGGGAAAAGGAGGACAACACAAGGGCTAAAAAAAAGGGGTTGGGTGTAGATTCACTAAGTAATTGGGTAGCCGCGTCCACTGAGCTTCCTACTTTTGTCTCGGTGGCAGGATCTTCCACTGTGGAGGCCGTGGTGCTACTGCATCCTGATAAGAGAGTACACATTTCCCTCGGACTGACCACTTCTCCGCCATCACCACCACACGCTTCCTCTCCTACCCCTTCCTTCTCTCCAAATGTAGCAGTCCGTGGGTCTTCGGATCCGCCGATTTTACCTTACAAATACACCGCTAACTCACCTCCTCACAGACGATTCCCATCCTCCAATGCCGGAACTCCTACTCCGAGGATTCCTAAAGGTGGCACCGGAGACAATCACCTTTCAGGAGACAGACACCTTCTCCTCCAAGCTTCTAACTGTCCCCTTCTCTGCCACCAGCCATCTCCCGGAGGCCTCGATCTCTCTTGCACGTTCCATCGGTGGAGATAGTGTTAAGGGGAGAACAAGCCTCTCCTGAATATAGAGGAGCAGGCGATCAACCATCTTCTTTGAGAGCAGGACCTTCCTCAATGGGAGGGGGAACCACTGCTGCTGCTACCGCCCTTCCTATTGGAGGAGGGACAGGTTAGGATCCCGAGATTCAGGACCCCGGAGCAGTCTCACCGGCTCAGTTTGTTAGCCCCACCAGACAGGCATCACCAAGTTTCATCAACCCTACTGAGGAGTATCGTGCATGAGAGGCAAGCAAGCAAACATGCATCACAACCAGCAAAGTCATGCTCACAAACATATACAACAACGAAAATAAATATGAAAAGTCAATAAAATATATACACCATGACAAAGAACAAAGGTGAAAATGACCCAAGAAAGAAGGGAAAGAATACTCCCCTAGAGTGAAGTGAACCCAAGAGGTAGCCACTAGGCTCTCTGGTCTTTATCACATTCCCTACAAGAGTTATCCCGTTACGACAGCAAAGCAAGAAATATTCCAACCGGAACAAAGGAAAATCCAAATCCGATCAAAAATACACTCCTTTCAAGCCAACCGAAATACAAACAAGACACAAACACACAACCAAACCGTCAAGCTGCCCGAGGAAGGCGCAGCAAGGTCCAGATGTGCTCCCCCACGATCTCCAATTCCACACTTCCACCAAAAGACAAACTTTGGAGGGAAACCTTCCGGACGTGGCCTTAGGCCGTGTGGATTAAAAACGAGGGCAGAAAAACAAGGAGAATAATCTTACTCTATCTAGCCTCTACAGCTAGCTAACAAGGAGAAGAAAGACACGTGGGCAATCGGTGAGAGAGAGAGCAAGAGAAAAGCTCCGCTGCCAAGAGAAAATTCTTGTCCAAAAGCTAAATTCTCTAAGTCTGAGAATTAGGCGAAGTAAGAGCTACGCTAGGCCTAAGCAAAATTAGCCTACGTCTAGTCTACTTTACATGCATGAAACTACTTAAGATGTTGGCCAATAGGCGGCCAACATCGTCTGCCGTACGCCTGACAAAATCCACCGTCCAAGGGTAAAAACCCTCCCTAACTACATGTGCGTGAACCTACATGGGTTCGCGACTTAAATAAATAAAAGGTATCGAAGCGCCGCCGATACCACCAGGAATCGCGATTCGTCGCCAAACGATACCGCGCGTCGATACTCACAAAATTGCGTGCATACGCACGAAACAAAACATGTCGCACGAATTGAAACATATCGTCTGAAATATTCCCGGAAATCGCGCCGCGTCGATACTCCCAAAATCGTGTACCTTGAAAATAAACAAAACAAAACGTGCGCACGAAATTAGTATGCATTTAATCGTACGTGAACGCAAATCGCGTTCACATCATAAACACATGAACCGACGAAAACTCACACGTGGGAACGCAAATTATGCACGCGTGCCAAAATCGTGCGTGCATGCATAAAATCGCGAGTGCATGCATGAAACCTCGCGCGCGAGCTTTAAACTGCGCGTGCATACAAAATACTGCGCGTGCGTGAAAAATACCGCGCGTGCGTGCATAATACCGCGCGTGCGTAAGAAAAACTGCGCGTGCATGGGAAATATCGCGCATGCGTGAGAAATACCGCGCGTGCGTGCAAAATACCGCGTGTGCGTACATTATATCGTGCGCGCACGCCAAATATCGCGCGTGCGGGAATGATATCGTGCGCGCATGCAACCGACGCGATGCGGCAAGACAAATGTATCATTTTTTGTACTTTTTAGTTAAAAAAGTACAATTTTGCACGGTCAGACACAGACCGTACGCCACACTATTTAGAACGGCACTATATTAGAGTTGTTAACGCTGATTCCAAAAGTACCTTAAATAATGTAAAGAATAATTTAGAATTATGTACTCTATTTAGGGTGATAGAGTCAAAATTTGGGGCGACGAAATTATCGTACATAACGCTAATTACGATTTGCGGAGTAATTCGTATAATTACTTATTTAGTACGTAAAGAACTTCATATACGAAAAGTTCACACTAATTTAGTCAAAGTATGATCTGAAAAACAAAATAGCAGAATGTTCGTTTCAGGGTTTCAGGCAGTAATACCTACAAAAATTTCAATCAGTAATACCTACAAATCTGCAGGCAGCAATCCAATCAAATACTGGCAGCAATAGCAAGAATAGTTATAACTTTTTTTTAAAAAAGCCTCGATATATCGACGATATATCAGCGATACATCGTGATATTTTGATTTTCGATATATCGAAGCTATTTATCGGTTATCGGGTACCTGAAATTCGATACATATCGAATATTGGCAAATGGTCTTCGATACCCAACACTAATCGTAGCAGTGAATCTAGCCAGCCTGTGAGGTGAATTTCAGTGCGGTTTTCAGTGCGAAATTCAGGCAGTCTGGGGCTTAAAAATTCATTGCGGTTTTCAATACGGAATTCAGTCAGTCTGTGGCTAAAAATTAAGTGTGGTTTTCAGTACGAAATTCAGGCACGGTTGCTAAATTCAGTGCAAATTTTAGTGCGAAATACAGTGCGATATTTAGTGCAAAACTTAGTGCGGATCCGAAAGTGCAGCAATGGTAAATATTCAAATAAACAATCGCATGACTACAAGGCGACCGAAATAAAAAATGCACGAAAAGGGAACAAAAAAGTGATTTTAACGCATAAACGTAAATAAAATTTGTTTTGAATGTTTGATCTTTCTTTGATCCTGGTAAAGTTGTCCTTGTTCTCGATGGCCTTCTTCACCGCCTCTAGTGTCTTCTCTGCAGCAACAATATTGCCTTGTGAAAACCAAGTTACATTATCCGACATCTTGAAACTTAAAATGTTCTCCTTTTTTTCTTTGTGCTTTTTTTTGACCCAGTGCCACATCTTGCGAGCTCATCTTATCAAAACGAACCTCTGAATTTTCCACCAGAGCAAGATTGAAATACTTTATTTTAGGCGTTTTTTCTTGCGAAATTCGACTATTTGGTTGCTATATGGTTTATGGTTTTTCGAAAAAAATAGTTAAGCCTCTTATTAGGCATTTCTTATACGTATGTAAAGATGCTTGGCTACCTATTGCTTCAGCTAGGCCCCAATCCAGTGGTGTGTTTATTGGAATCTTTATTTATAGCTATGGAGTTTTTATTTAAGATTACCAAAATAGCAACGAACTACAAGCACAAATATGATAAATTTTGTGACATAAATAAATATAATATATCTTAAAATATATAAATATAAATGACATAATAAATATGATACATAATATGACAATGTCCGCAGCAACTCGAAGCCTATACCTTCGATCGACGGCCCGCAAGCATGAAGCGCTGAAGGCGGAGGGGGGGAGGGGACGTGCGAAGCACCAGAGCTAGGCGCCTGCGAGCCGGGGCCAAGGCTGACATAGAGACATGAGAAGATATAAGAGGCGAAGAAAGAAGGGTGAAGAAGGGGATGAGGAGGAAGAGGGAGGAGGGGGGAAAAGGGGAGAATGTAAGGGTATGAAAAAATGAGTAAGAGAAAAAATGTAAGAGGGAGAGAACGAGGGAGATAATGAGGATGTTGTTGGGAGGCTCTGAATGCAGTAAAAAGGGTCCAAAAATGGGTTCTTTGTAGGGGGGGAGATCGGGGGAGGAGGAAGATATAAGTTATTTTTTCCCTTTTTTTGGGTTTTTGTTTATTTTAGTGTGGTTGTTATGTTTGATTCAAGTTTATATTTCTTTTTTGTCATTTTGCTGGTCTTAGATTCAAAAGTTAGTACATGTATAATTTTATGAATCGGTATGTCCATTGTCAAGAATATATCCGCTTTACTTCCTACCACGTGTAAGAAAAATGTACAACCGTGAATCGTAATTAGCGTTAATATTTTTTTCGCCAATGAAAACATCTTTTCTCCGTACACACTTGTCGGATTTTCAATTTGAGACCGCCAATCGGAAGCTGAGAATCTTACCTTTCAATCGCAACCGTCAGATCCAAAATCCGACATGTGTGTACGGAGAAACGATGTTTTAAGTGACGAAAAAAACATTATCACTAATTACGATTCACGGTTGTATTACAAATGGAAGACTTTCTCAAGTTTTTTTTAGGCAGGTTTGCAAATAGGTTTGGGGGAGGACAAAATTTCAATCTGGAGGCGTGTGTTAACGACCAATAAGCGTCCAGATTCTCACGGCGGCCTGGTTACCAGTAATTTTTTTCGCCACTTCAAACATCTTTTCTGTGTACACACCTGTTCGATTTTCACAAGGAGACCGCCAACGGGAAGGTGAGAATATTGGCTTTCAATCGCTACCGTCGGATCTATAATCCGTCAAGCGTGTACGGAGAAAGGATGTTTTTTAGTGGCAAAAACAAAATTACCGGTCGGTATTGAAGCCGACAACTCATCTAGCCTAGTAACCGTCGGTAAGCTTCCAGCTGTCTCATTGTTGGCGATCGACGGTACGTATTCCATCGTAAATATTCAATTCGTACGGTTTTTCACTTTTTTACTATTTTTACGTAGTATTCGTTACTTTCATACTTTTCTTAAATTTAGTCAAAAGTACGGACATATACGGACACTGTACGAAAACGTACGAAAAATAGAAGGCACAGTACTGAAATATACGGACACAGTACATAAAAGTACGGTAACGTACGGATACATAGTCGGGTACGCATTCTATCGATTTTTTGAAACCAATAAATGCGAATCGTACTTAATGTTCGTGCGTTGGTTTCGTGTGTAATATGCGATTTGAACAACTATTCATTCCATACAATAACTCGTATCCATCGGACCAGTTACTTGTGCACAAAAAACCACATGGTTACGAATGTCCATCCGTACGAGTTTCGGCTCTTGAGTCGGGTAGGGAGCCACACGCCTCAACTCTATGTCAAGTACTCCGCTATAGTTATATGTTACCCATGTTCAATCATCGAATTATTTTGCTTCGCATACTTCTTTTGGTAATGCATATTAATACGCTAAATACACATGTGAGCTTAGAAATGTAAACTTTGTTGGAAGAGTTATAGATTAAATTTAAATTCTTGTGAAAGATAGTTATACATTCTAGACTCGAGGAAAAAGTATACATAAACAAATAGCAGGAAAGGGAAAGTGTTTACCCATAAGTGTCAATTTGTGTATCATGAGAACCAAAAATGGTAAAGAAAAATAAAGGGATATAATCAAACTTAACCGTGAAGAATTAAAAACGAAAAAGGAAAATTAGCAATGTGTATTTAGCCGTTAAATGGAGTACCCGTTGTTGTATGAGATAGTTATATACATGTACACACATACATACATGTATATATTACACACAGCAAAAAGAATAAGCACTGATGTTTTCGGTATTTCTTCGTACAAGAACAAACTAAGACTTCGACAAATTTATATATTATTCGTGTGGTATAGATTTAAGCATGGATTCACAGAAACAAAGGTGCGCAAGGTGCACAACCTTCCAAATTGAAACCAATTGAGATTCAATTTTTTTTTTTTTGAACGAAGACACGTCAAATATTATCGACTGAATTCAAAAAATTCAAGCAATTTTAAAAATACTTCATTTAGTGGGGTGTTTTGGGGATGCAATAACTAAATTGAAATGTCATATGTACTGAATGGTTTAAAAAAGACATTTGGAAAATTGATTTTCCATTCACACTAGGATTTTATAATACCAACACATAAACGTTAAACTTTGTCTTTTTATACAATATTATTGGTCTCTCCTGTCAGGAAACTGTGGTAAATTAAAGTTCATGTTGTATCATTTCAGATTGACGAATGTCACCACTGACAAATTTTCAGAAGGAACTAAACGTTTCAAAACAGGTAAACATGAGAAAATTATTCAATATGTTTTTGAATAATAAAAAATGAATTTGCGATAAAAGTTTTAAATTTTTCCACTTCATGACGGAAAGATTATGTAATTAATTGCAAACCTATTTGACACAAGAATCATTTAGCATACTTGAAGCTGTTTAAACTTGCAGCAATTCTGCAGTTTTTTTTAAATAATTCTTAGAAGATGTTCATCAATTCACTAAAAATGTGCAAAGAAAAAACCATACCACAAAAATGATCGGCTTTTCCTTTCAAATACACTATCGATGGGGAAAGAGATATCATAAAAACCAAAATAGCATGACAACATATATTTTCCAAGAAAGAAAAACGAGAAGGATGCCATAAAATTGGTTTTCGAGAGTGTTTGCAATCCATCATTAAATTTTGTTTTCCCAAATCAAGTTCCAGATTTTCCAAACCTTTCCCTCATGCCATTTGTAGAATTCAAAAAGTGTGTAGTGCAATTTTTTCTTGTATCTTTGGTATGATTATGTTTTCCTTTACTTGTGGCATTCCCAATAATTCCATTTTTTTTGGTGTCGTTAACCTTGATATGAACGATTCCATATCATAAGACGTGAACAGTGACTCATAGTTGTACTTGTACTCTTTTTTAATTTGAACTCGAATCTGGTACAAGCCTCCCGTTAAGCTTAACTACATTTATGAGTCATTTACATTCACTCCACTCCCAAATTTCCAGAGGTTTTCATTTGCACTTGCTCGAATGTGGAACACAAATTCTTTTTCCAGTCGCCCACACTTTTCGAAGTGCAGCTCGTGTGCACGCAAACTTGTTCAATTTTTTAAACTTTTCCTTTTTTGTAAAACATTTCGACAGGCTGACGCAAGAGTCAGTAGCCTTCAAAGTGTACATGTTTCCTTTTAGACATGCTTTCGAATTGGCTCCCATATCATCCGCACCGAGACAAACCTGCGATTGCAGTGTTGTTGTTAAGCATATGGTTAGCAAAAACATTAGTGATAAAAAAAAGGCAATTGAATATAAGATCAGGTCTTCATGAGTTGGACTTTTGATGGTTAGACAGTAAGAAGATATGAGATTTTCCCTTGTATTGGAGTGGTACATTTAACCTGAATTAATATTCTTTTCCATAACAGAGACAAGTTGCATAAGAGGTGAATATTGGAACAATACTTGGAACATTATCCTTCTCAATGACAAAATCGGATTTACATCAATATTGTTGGTTTATATAACATAGAATTGGTTGTGACATATAGAGTCAGGTATTCAACAGTAAGAAGTAAATTACATGAATCATAATTTTAGGAATTATAATAAAAATGGATTAGTTTATATGGTGTATAACACAAACTACATGTTTTAATGTAATGCCGACGATCAGGTAAACAGTGCTTGATTTAACATTTTGACCTCTTGGCTAAAAGATAAAATATTAATTCTAATTTAGTTACTTAAATCAATAAATTGACACTATTTTTTGTTAAAAAACTATTTAAAAATTGAAAACCTAATTTATAAGTGCTTGGTTTATGGAAACATTGACACAATTTTTTTTACCTGAAGCAAATGAAATTTCATGGCAAAGATGCGTAAATGAAGTTGTACAAAAAAAGTATTGTAAACATAAATATACGAGGAATAAAGACCTCACTAAACACCTCACTTATCTTTGTGCGTGATTTCCTCTAAATTCAAAAACCGCAAAATTCCTTTGCTGGTTAAGTAATTTTCACAATAGTTCGACCGGGTGTCAAAAAAACACACCTGCTGTCCAATGTTCCCTGTTCCGCTAGAAATAAAGAGCAGTCGGCCGCAGTAAACTCCAGGATTGAGGGCATAGAAGAGACGAATATCGCCATCCAATTGGCTGCTGATAATGGAGAGACACGATTCGTCCTCTTTCACTTCGTATGGCCACGTGCAAGGTCCTAAGGAGGGGAGTGCCCCCCTTTCTATGCACACCTGATAATTGTTACACCGTCAACCATATATAGTGTGATTGGGCAGAGACACCTTAAAAATGTAAACTTTGGGCCATATCATGTCCGCGTAAAATGTGTAAACAAACCTTTGTGGACCATTGCAAATTTAATGCGCGTACTCATATAGGTCATTTCTAATACGTAGAAGTCAACAAACTAGTTGATATGGCCTTTGTTAATAATGGTGCTCATTGTGAGACCTCTTATATTTGAAAAGAAATTTGAAAATATTCACTGAATTGGATTAGTTCACTGGAGCGGAACAAAATTAAATGGGTAGCTGCAACGAATGTCTACAAATTAGGCAGAGGACTTCACCTCTGATTTTCATGGCAAAAGTTAATTGAAGAGACAAATCACAGACATATAAACATATAGAATTCTGTTGCAACAAACGAATTCGAAAGAATCCCGTGTAAGAAGAGTAGACAAAAGTCCTGATTACCGGTTCGTAAATTTTTGGTATGACATTTTTCGTAATGGAAAGACGCACCTGCTGAAACGGGCGAAGTTGAAAGCAGTCCAAGTCAACATTCGGAGAATTTGGTCCCGAAAGCGAATCGATCTCAAACATACTGGTGATTGTGGCACAAGTGTCACCCTGCAGCAAACCAAAAAAACACGCTGTACAGACCATCATACGATTCAATTCATGCAATAGAAAGCTTAGCCAAAGGCAACTATCATTAAAATGGAAAAACTGAAAAAATTACATCACTTAATGACCTCCAAGTTGTAGTCAACAGCACAGTATACTGAAAAAGCAGAAAAAAATATTTTCATTTTTTTTCCATTAATGAACTTTTAATAGGGAAGGGAAAGTGTATCAAAACCTCATTGACGGCATAGAGGAGAGAACAGTTGTTGGAGGTTGTCACATTGACTCTCGTGTTAGGAAATAGTGGAACAGAGCAGTCAATACCCTGTCACAGAATTGAGTAAACTGGCATTACATTAGGAAGTAATCTGACAGTGATAATAACTGAAGAAAAGAAAACAACGTATTTCTTTTATCCAATAAAAAAATAACGTGATTAGCACCAAATAAAACTCGGTATAGTTATTAAGCAGAAAATTCAATCAAAAAGTGAATGTACGGTGGTAAAGATGTCAATCATGACGCAGTACAGTGTGCATTGGCTGACCATCACCTTATTCTGTGTCAAAAACACATCCTTGTTGATGCCGTAAATGAGATAAATGTCATAACAGGTTACGTTCACTCCACTTGGCACCACGAAGTACTTCAGGGCACTCCCAATGGTACCATCTGGCCATTGTGAAAACCATTCATTATTATTTTTAGCAGTCATGTTCGCAAATGTATCATGAAATTAAACAAAATAGTTAAGCAACTTTATGGATCTTAGCAAAGGTAGTTTTATGTCCACAGCCATTTTGTACATCTTCTAAATTTTTACCTGCTACGCAAGTGAGCGTGCCACTTGGAGAGTCCAACACATAGCCGGGCGGGCAAATGCACACATAAGTTCCGGGTGGAAAAGAAGAGTCCAAGCAGGTGCCCACTCCACATGGATTTTGCGGACTGAAGGTACATGGGGAAGCTGCGACGCGTTCAAGGCCATAAAGAGTATCAAACTTAGGACAAAGTTAGCTTAAACTCAATACAACATATACCAACATTATGCAGTCCATTACCACTAACAATGCCACTAACAAGAATATAGTTGCTCGATTTTGCACCTGGAGCGCAGGTCTGCGAGCCGTCTGTATTATTGACAGCCACAAATGTATCCGTACATTGGCAAAGATTGGTGCTTCCCATTGGAACGCATACACCGTTGCCGCATGGGTTGGAGCGTCCTGGGCCGTATTCTGTTTTTAAAACTTTTTTTGCAAAGTTGACGGTGTTGCAAGGATCATTGGCTGGAAAGGTACATCATTTCCCAACATTCCCCACCATTTTCTAGCATGACATAAGTCCCATGTAGTTGATTTACGGTTATTATATTTGCTAAGGACAAGAGAATTGTACCGGTATGCATTTAATCTAAGAGAAAAATCAAAACCTAGTTTGGAACAGGATGGGTAATACAAATATAACTTTTACAACTCAGGGTGGATTAGTGATCGCAAACTCTGTGGTTTTGGTCCATCCACTTGGTTTTCAAAAAACACTCTAGAAATAGTCTTATATCTAAAATACTCGCTCTCTCTTGTACATGTTAAGGAGAAACGTCTTGACAAAAATAGTGTTTGAAAAACTAAGTAGATCACGGTTACTTTTTTCAAGAGTAAATCGTTTTTTTCTTCAACGCATATGATTCAACACATAATATGCAAAAATACTTTTAAACTGCGTGATTGTAGGGTGTTAGTTGAGTTGCTACCAAGGCTAAAACAAAAGCCATAAAGGACAATTCTGTGGTGTTCAATGACGTGTAAGAACAGAGTTCAATGACGAGCGCTTACAAGGGGATTGTATTATCGGCACAAGTGCCGGAAGGCTGTTTATTCCACAGATTCCAAGTCCTCCAGTAATCTTGATTCGCATGTAGCCATTTTCTCCCCAATTGGTCCCCCACGAGTTACGAAGGACCCAGCAAGGCGGTGACGATGTCAGGTCATAACCGACAACGACCACACTATGGTCCACGCCGCTTGAGAAGCACTCATTATCGTCAAATATCCCCTTCACAACATCAGGCACATCAATATTTTCCCATTCATTTCTTTGCCTAGTGTCAAGGCACATTTATAAAAATAGTACTAAATTGTTTTTGAGAAATATTTTGATTTTAACAATCACACAGAGAAAAGAAGCAATCAAATAAAAATCCTGGGGAAAATTTAGAAGACCTCGTCCCCTTGAACACTATGCTTGGGTCCAAGCATTGGACCTAGAAAACCACGCATGCCTCCAAAATACGCAAAAGTTTTGCTCTTAAATGAAACCTGTCAATTCAATGAAACATCTTCACCTGTTATCAACAATATGCTTCCCATGCTGCAAATGGATGCTTATAAATTCAAACACATTTTTTTAAGGTTTTTTATATCATATCAATAGCATTAGCGACTACTTCACAAACTCACATCTTTGTAATTTTTGAAATTGTAACTGCTTCCTTCGATGTTGACAATGGCGGGTTGCTGTTGGAGTGCTAGGAGGAGACCAATCCAACCGTGAGACTGAACTTCCTCAAAAGAGATGACACGTGTGCTGCTGGTGGGCTGCAACAAATCAACATGGAACAATATATTTTAAGAACGAGATGTTAAATTTTGTTGAAAAAGTCTGGATGTCCTTATAAGCTTATTGCATGTAATTCAACTGGACACTACTCTATAAGAGTCGAGTTAAATCTACGACATTTTTGGCCCAAAAGTAGCAAAGATTTTTTATTTTGCGTTTTTTATCAGCCTGTTTTAAACCAAACATTAATTTGCCCATGTTTTCGATTGTTGTCATCCATTATGTTTACTACTGTGAATGTGTTGGAAAAAAGGAAAGGTAATTTTTGAACCTAGATATGGCAAAAAACTATTTTAAAAATAAAGTAACTCAAACATAAAGCAACCTTTTTTAATGATGCAACGTCAATTCGGACAGGGCCAACTTTCAATATTTTGGCTGAAATTAATGGACCTTTTTGGGGCTAGGCATTCAAAGAAGATTATTGCATATATTTCTCTTCACTAAATACAGAAGTATAATTTCTCAACATTCTCTTTTATTTTCAAGTAAAGACGCAATAGGAACTTGCGGAACTTGTTCCAAGATAATTATATCACCTGGCAATATGAGAGAGATCATTTTTTCCTTTTGAAAGTTGACATACAACTAAGGTATATGAAGCTCACGTTTGTGCTTCTACAAAAAGATTATGATTTGTGTTTTATTTCTTCATAATTTAGAAGTTTTCTGGGAACAACTTGAAGAATATGGTACTGTTTTATGGTTTTCTTTGACCTTTTTGGAATTTTCTATTCCACTAATTTTTCAATTTTGTAGCCATCATTTTTTTCCGAAAATCAGGGAATAGAATTGTCGTTTGTGCCTAGTGTAAGTTTATTCTAATGTTCGTTGAATGAGGTACATCACTCTATAGAAATAGTATTCCTAAATTTCCAAAACTAGCTGGAGAACAAAAAGTATCCATAAAATTTATTTCTCAAACCGTATCACACCTTGAAGTTAAGACAGTTATTTGAGGAGTCCAATAGTACCTCACCAATCATATTGTGATTCTAATTTTTTCGACCTTTAGTGCCTTTGTTAATCAGTAAATAAACAGATATATATTCAGGAAAAGGCATCAACATACTTTTACCCTCAAAACTTGTCACTGTAAAGACATCATACCTTGGGACCAACGCAACTGTTCGGACCAAAATAAGCTTCCTTGAAAATGAGGTTGTTGGCCGTCGCATAATCAAGGGCGTCTGCTGGTGAACCCCCATCGCCACAAGTTTTATTTTTTCCGGAACAAACAAGAAACTGTTCTTCCGGGATACTCGGAACTGGTACTTGGCCAGCATTGGCAATGAAGAAAGCGCTTTCAATGGCGGAAGTTGTAGAAAACACCCAGCAAGTATCTGTATGGAAACAAAAGTAGAGATAAAGGGACGATGGTTAAATACCCAGGTCGTTTACGCAATCAGTTTATCTATTCTACGCTGCATATCAACGGTGGTGTTTTCAACCGTATGGTTAGTCACCTAGACTAGTATGTATGTATATTATATATCATTTTATAATCGCAGAGTTTGGGGTTATAGGTTCAGGAATCTTTTTCTTGTTGAATAAACTGAGGTTTCCATATTTTATCTCCAGCCGATGTTCAGGAACCAACTATAAGTCTTGAGCTAGCAGCAAAGAAACAGTGAATTACACATGGGGAATATATGTGCCAAATCAAGTCTTACTTACATACTCAGTCAGTAACTTAGGGTCAATTAGATATACCAAAAATCAGAACAATCCACATTTCTCTTAAAGTCTACACTATGATGTAGCCGTATATACATAAGGCATACAGATTCTTAAGGTTTAATTTCTTTAAGAAAGCATTTTTATCTAGAATGGATCTAGACTGTACAATGGTTAACATCCGTGATAAGAAAATTGGAATTTTTAACATGTCACTTGCAAAAGTAAATATGTGAATTCTCAGCAGATAATTAGTTAAGAAGCATCCAAATGATATTGTTGTTACAACCTATAATCTATAACTTATTAGCTGTTTTTACTGACAATTGTATAAGGTTTTAACAAAACACCACAACATCTGAGATAAACTAAACATATTTGACGACTGCATATTGGTGTGTATACACTCTGTGTATGTAATTTACAAATTTATTTAGTTTTGAGTTTGCAAACCCCTGAACAAAATACAGGCTAACTCAAATGCGGAAAAGATTAGCATTCCCAATCCGTATTGACATACTGCACGTTTCCTGATCTCTTATTTGTTGCAACGCCTTTGCATTGGCCCATTTCCAGCTGGTCGCAACCATCCAAGAAGGAGTTGTCTCTTCGTTCAAATACAAATATCCTGCACTCAAGTAGCGGAAGTACTTATTTTTCTTTGATTGCACAGATGATTGAGCGTCAATATATCCAAGGCCTCGGTTTCCTACATCCAAAACACACAGATCATGCAGGTTAACAATTAGAAAGTTTGCAAAAAGAAACTTGGTTACGAGTATAGTTTATTTTTATATTATTTTTTGGAGGGATGGACAACAAAATGAAATTGTTGAATATTTTACAATAAAATTGGATGCATAGATACATAGCTAGCGATTTATAGAGAAATTTTATTTTAGGAAACATCAATTTATACAGAAAATAGAATGATCGCAAACTCAACAGCAAAGTCCATGTTTTATTTGGGCCAAAGGCTTCATTATTGTGCCTCATGTGCATGTATTCAAATGATAAGAGCACGGGGCACCTGCACAGTAATTTGTCAAAATTCCTCAATTTCATAATCATCAATACAAAAGATATTTGATATTGGCCGGAAGATGAAAAGAGTTTAGAATATACAGATGTATTAAAGAGAAAAGGAAGGTAGATGACAGGAATATTCACTGCGGAGATGGTAAGGGGACAGAATGTGATGTATAATATACATAAATCTCCAATGCTAAAAAAAAATATGGAAAGACTAAAGTAGAGAAATGAAGAACCGTTTCACAAAAAAAAAAAAAAAAAAAAAAAGGGAAGGTAAAGGAAAGTTGTGAAGACACATCTCACCAAAGCTACAGGTGCTTGAATCCTCATTGTTATTGTATCCTAGATCGCATACGCAAGTTAAGTTACTGTCGCAAACTCCATGGCCTCCACACGCTCCCATTGGTTGTTTAGCATTGCAAAAGCCAAGGCATTCCATGGGGTCCTTTTGGTCTTCCTTCTGGCAACCAAACTGGGAGTTTTCCAAATCGAAGCAATTTGACCCTAAAGAGATTTCATTACATGCTTTCATTCCATTGATGGTGATTGATGGCGTTCCGGACAAAAAATTGTAAGAGAGGTCCACTCCGGGTTTTAAAAGCGTGGTAAAGTGGAGATTTACTACGCCTGTGAAAAAGTTGTCATTTAATTTCCTGAAAAATGAAAAAGATTTTATTTTTTGGAAAAGAGATATAGAAATCAATGTTATGTGTAAAAAATGATATGATGAATCGTCGACAAACAAGTGATTAGTAACTACTTGAACACTTCATATCATGATTTTATGTTGACATGTTGGGTAGGCTATGGCAATTATTGCCGTATTGCGTAACAAAGTAACAGCTTTGGTGCAATACCTTGAGATCGTAAATGCTTTTCAAAGAAGGAGAAAATTTGTTGTCCAAGAGATGCACATTGGATATGAGTGGAATGAGATTTCATTCTTAGAGTGTTTGAAAGTGGTTAAGAAACGAACAAATTGGAGAGAGTGCGTATATCTGCCAGCGACGCAGGAATATTTCCTCTGAATTGATTCTTGTAGAGGTACCTGTCACGCCCAAGTGATATTCCAAAAGTGAAAAAAAAATACATTCAAGGACATTTGTGCCATCGTCAAGCGTAGGAGGGTGTGCTTTTTGGACGAAGGCCAACGAGGCCTCCATCACCATGACTAATAACTTTTAAACTCTAAATTCGTTATCCAGAACCAAAGAGCAAACCGTTGTGCTTTCTTGTCATGATTGCGGGAAAGGAGAAAAGGTACTAGTTCAAAACGATGGGGGGTTCAAGTCCCCACAGGAAAGAAACCTTTTTCTAGTGAATCATAGAAGCTAAGAAACTTAAAGAGCTATTGTGGAATCGATGTTCATCTCGGTATTTTGGGTTCAAACGTGTTTCCTCTGAATGAATCATGATCGCACAGCTCTTTTAAATTATGTAATTTTTGTGCTCACTTACGCTATGTGATGCGTGAATGGATGTGCACAAATTTTACTTATCATGGTCCTAATGCGTAAGCATATTAAAAATAACGTTCACTTGGACCTTATATGACTCGAAACTTGATCGGTGTTAAAGAGAGAACATACAATTGTCGAAGGCTTCGCAAATTCGCAATATTTCCGGGGATGCTTACAAGTCCATTCCTATCCAGGAACCTGCAACATTTACAGATCCAAAAAGAAGAATTTGAAAGTTTATAACACAGCAATTGGATTTTTATGACTCATTTGTTGATTAAACTCAACACTTGATAGCCTATAGCATCGTAGGGGAGTTATCATCCTTAAGGGACAAGAATCAAACACGTTTATCTGCCTTGCCTGAAGACATCGCTTGTGCATTACGCATCTAGTTGAAATAATATAATGTCTGGTTGAAAAATGAACGCGGAAAAGTTCACCAACATATCAAAACTTCGGATAATAAAAGACACAAAACTAAAAATCCCAGAAGATTAGTCCTCAAATTTCGTAAATGGTACTTAGAGACTTGCAAAATGATTGAAAATTTAAAAAGGGAAAAAAAAAAAAGAAAGGCAAAAAAAGGCCCAAAAAGGAAAAAAAAAGAAAAAGAGCAAAAATAAAAGGAAAGGCTGCCCTTTGCATTTGATGGCTGAGATGATGAAATGTTGCAAATATAAAACATTAAAACAAGGAGCTGCGAAGAGTGGTTATTGCGATTGCGGGACACTCACAATTCTTGGAGGATAAAAAGGCTTCCAATGCTTTCAGGAATGGCACCAGTCAACTGATTGGACGATAATTTCCTACAAGTCGTAAATTAGGAAATTAGAAGCAACAATGATGCACAAAGTTGTGCGCTTAACCAGAAAATCATAAAAGGGCAAGGTTTCTTTAGCTCAATAAAATCAGATATGCTTGATATGTTTCCATTTCGTCCAGATAGATGTATCAAAACATATGTCAATATGACAATTGTTAGCGTAGTCATCATTGAAAAGTTTTAACATGAACAGCAACGTGAATTCTTGAAGGAAAAATGCCGATGCTAAAATTACGCAAAAATAAAATCTATTGAAAGAAAGACCTCACAAAGTTTGGAGCCTTGTGCAATTTCCAATGGAAGAGGGAATGCTGCCATTCAATTGATTTCTTGACAAATCTCTGAAAGGACACAACAAAGCACAAAACCAAACACAAAAGAGTTTCAAGTTAATTCTCGTGAGAAAGCCAAGACATAAATTTCCTCACTATTATCTCTCGACAGCGCACAAAGTAGGCTAGCCTCTCCATCTCTTTTTCCCTCTCCCTCACTCTCCCCCTTGCCCTCGCCCTAGCCCACGCGTTCACCCACTCTCTCGCCCTCGCCCTCACTATCACTTTCGCCCTCACCCTCGCCCGCTCCCCTTCCCCCTCCCTCTCCCTCTCCATCTCCCTCTCCATCTCCCCAACTCTCTTCCTCC
>JBBHKE010001629.1:0-10200 GCA_037447655.1 Zygnema cylindricum
TCCCTTCCCTTCCCTTCCCTTCCCTTCCCTTCCCTTCCCTTCCCTTCCCTTCTCTTTCCCTTTCCAGACGACGCTAAGTCTGGAATAGCCTAAAAAATTATAAAACAGCTGAATTTGAGGATGGCATCTTCGGTCCAAATATCTATCACTTGTACCGTAACAGCCACCCAACTTCAAATGAGTCGCGTATAGTCGAGTTGAACTTTTCTATTTTTGTTTTGTAACAAATCATCAAAAATTCAGAACAAGAATGTCTGTCCGTTTGTCGAGCGACAACAGTATATTTTTCTCCAATAGAAATCTTTGTACCTGTATTTTTTATACACAACATTACGCGAAGTTCAAATCTCATGAAAAACCACTTGCAGAAAGTGTAATTATCAGAACGCGGAATATTAATGATTGAACTGCTTGGAGTTGAACAGGGTAGCTGTAACTGTATCTTTAACTGCCTGGTTAAGGTCACACTCTTGGTCCTTTGTGTACTTGTTGACATGCAGATAGATCTAGACATAAAGTGCTGAACTCTTAAACACTCCTACCAACTGCTCGTTTCTTGATGTCACCTGTGGATACAGCCTGTCAGAAATTGAAACAATCCCTTTCGCAAAATATCCCCCTGCAGGGCATTTTGGTTGGTGTCTTTCTCCTTCCTGGACTCTGGGCACTGTTTTACTATTTTGCAGCTTTTCTGTTGAATAGAACACCGCAGTCTCTTCAACTATGCCCACCGAGTTTTTTGAAGGCATCGACATTCTATGGAGCTCTTTTGGTATTGGTGGTGGGGCTTGTGCCTCTATGGCTTTACCTTGTCGTTGGGCTGACGACCCACCCACTCATTTGGTATGTTTAAAGAACCCCCAATTGACCACTATAGTGCCCATCGCTATTAGTGTGAAGGATTAATTGCTATAGTCTAAAGGTATTATTAGTGTAAATGCAGAATTGGAATGTACAAGACTAAATTAGTAGTTCTATTCTCTCAAACAATGTCATTGACACTATTTGGGATTCGTGGTCAAAAAAGCTCGGTCCGAATTAGTGTTATTAACACCAATAGCGATTGACAGTGTACTCCTTAGCGGGCCAGACTCATCCTCCCATCAGGACTAACCTGTTGGCAAGACCCATTCCTTCTGCGTGTTGGTGGAGCAACTCGTACATTGACCAATCTCGCGCTGGTGGACAACAATTTTGTTTCCAGAATAGTGGGTGGGTTCTTTGTTTTGTTCATGGTACAAGTATTTCCCCCGTGCAGTTGCTGGCTGTAAGCTTAATTAACTATGGACTAAGTACAGTGCTCATAGTTAAACATTTTTCGAGCAGTTAAAAAGTACTTTTTCTCACCATGCGGTTTTCCGTTTTTCAATCGTGACATCACGATTGAAGGGTAAGACCGTTGCCTTTCGATTGCTTGCCTCAATAAAAAATCTAACGGTTGATCACAAAGTCAAACCCTTTGACTGCCCGTAAGTTTTTCAGCACTGTAGCGATGGGCGGCTCATTGATTTACATTCTCAAGGTTTATGGCGCTGAATGGAATGGCCGAAAGTAGGAGCACATTGCATGAATGAAAAGCATTGCAAGGCCGGGATAGTGGAGGCATAGCATGAGACACATTAGAGCTTAAGTGGATGTTGGTCCTTGTTTTCGATAGTCTCGTCCCTACCAAGCCTGCTTGGTTAATTTTCACACGTCACTCACACTGTGTACACAATCATGCCTATCAGTGTATTCACTCTTTGATATGATTTGCTAAAAACTGTAATAAATTGGTCCTGGAAAGGAGGTGATGGCATGTTTTTTTGTCAGCTAAGAAATTTTTTAGATGTTTTCTTTTGCTGATGTGCTCTCTAACTGCCCGTCTCTACCTACGCAATTATCATCGTATGGATGTCCGTAAACAGTTTGACGCATGTAATATTGCAATAGCAAACTTAAATGGTGCTATGTGCCAGGTGTACATCACAACCATGCCTTATGCTTCACTTCATCTGAATTATCCTGACAACAGCTCACTAAATGCTGCTGACTTTGTTATGGCCGGATTGTATCCACCTGTCCATTGACTTGGAGAGCTCATCTTTATAGTTGTGAATGTGCGCATGTTAGAGCTAGGCTGTCGATGTTTCCATGCAACTTCTTGTTGTCATAGTCGAGCACTCGGCTTGCTTCTGTTCAGTTTTAGTTCACTCTTGATTGGTTTAGCTGATATTTTCAACAACTACACTAATAATCATTGAACAAAAAATAAAATGAACGTCTGGTGCTCAAATTGTCAAGCTGGGAACATATTTTGTTGGGAGCTCTGTTCTCTTGTGCTCTATTTTATAGTGTTGCACATGGGTGGTCAGTAAGACCTGAATTGTTTCATAACCGATGTGAGGGATTATCAAATGGTTAGCCGATATTATCGAGTGGTGACCATGATCAGTTTATCCTCATCGATATATAGATACTGAACTTGAAAGTACAGCAAAAAGTGCGAATGCTGGAACTGCACATATGTTTTTTCCAGTTGTATGTGCAAAAGCACATCAGCGGTAATGTGCTTACAGTTCTAAGCTTACGTATCGCAACGTTGTATCAGAACTCTATATCATTTATCAGGAGACATAAACTACCTTTGTACTAGGCCTATGTACAACATTGGCATTTTACCAGAATTCTGTTCAGAAGTATTGAAGTCTGATAGCCTCCTAATACTTGTCACTTAGAAGTCAGTGAACTGCAGTTTTGTAAAGTGTGGAACTACTCAAAGATGTTTTTCAAAAAGATTGAATGAACCGGGACAATTTGAAACCAATGGTGAACAAATCTAACGAAAAATTGCTGTTCTATGGCGCATTTTGGTTCAAATTCGAACCTGTCACTGTGCTAATTTTAAGTAAATTTTGTCTCACCCTTCCTCTTCCTTCAAATTCCAATACGAGTCGGAAGCAACTTGTTAATGAATGCAACTGGGCATCTACCCCCTATCCCTCCACCCCTCTGCCCCTCTATCCCGTTCCCCCTCTGCCTCTCTCCCCCTCTTCCCCTCTCCCCCTCTCCCCCTCTCCCCCTCTGTCATATGCTGTTGGACAACAGCGAAATTGACCTCCCATATTTTTTCGTCTTTATTTATCCATTGATGCTTGTTTTTATTTGTATGCAGGGCCATTGAACACATTCTGGAGAATGCCCGAGTTCGCATTGCTCTCTGCTGCTATTGGCTGCTGGTTATGCTCTTGCCGCTGCAGTTTTTGCAGAGAATAGCGATGGAAGGAAAGGTGGCGCATATTATTGTCCGGAAGTTTTACCATCTCATGGCGGTCGCAATGTTTGTCCCGGCAGTTATGTTCCAGGTGATTGTTTCTCAACTTCTCCCTGTTTTTTCTGTTTCTACTTTCCGTCCTCCAACATATGCCGTAGGGGATGTTTCAGGGACATGCTTAGTGATTTGTAAACAGACCTTATTTTAGCATGAACGTCTGGTCTTGCCGCAGAGCTCTGTTCTTGAGTTACTCGGCTACACAGATTCTTAACAACCTTATAGAATTCTGTTGCTCTTTTTTTTTCATCCTTTTTATTTTTTGCCAGCTAAAGATGAACACTCTTTATCAACAATATCAGTACGGCTGGTTGACACAAGACATCTAGGTTACAGAAACTGTTGATGATTATATGCCTCCCCCTTGGGTATTTTGCAGACAGGGTTTTTACGATTGGCATTTGGCATTGCACTGGGAGCATTTCTTATTCTTGAGATCGTACGAGTGAGTTGTCAAACTGGTTTTGTAATCCCTGAAGAACTCCTGTTGATTTCATCATTCTCAACTTAAACGGTTGCCACACTTAAAACCTACATTACAGTAATACTACTAGCCGATGAAACGAGCAGGTATCTCCAGTATTTTACTGTAGGTGCAGTAATGTGACCTGTACATTTTAGCGGTTACATACTTCCAGTATTACTGTCATGTGGATTTAAGTGTGTCAAAGCTGTAAATGAATCCCATTTCATTTTTTGCCTGGTTGTCTTTGATCAGTTGCTTTTCCTGATTTATGCTGTTAGATTGTAGAAACTAGATAGTTTTAGTGCAAGCAATGTCTCTCTCAGTGCTGGATGCTACAGGACTAGTGGGATTATAATGATGTTTCAAATGGTATTATATTTCCGGTATCTGTTCACTATGTGACTCTCCACGCCCATGTGGTTGCAGGTTTGTAAAATTCCCCCATTTGGAGTTGGTATTGATGCTTTCATGTGTGCTTTTATCGACTCGAGGGATGGTGGGCTGCTCATTATCAGGTGAGACTATGGCAATGGTAATGAGTGGGCCGTTAACTAATGTCTAATGAAAGGTGGTTGGCGTTTTTAATTTATGACGGTTGCTTACCATGCTGCATTTTTTATCCAAAGCTTCCATGCATGAAAGAGTTCGAGCTGCGTCTGAAGGTAGTTTCCTTTTCCAAGCACTCATTCCTCTGTTGCTGCTAAGTCCAGTTATGACAAGGTTAATATTTGAAGAGTGTGGTTGGACGGAGGGCGCAGTCACTTTTCCCTCCTTCTGGGCTGTGCTCTTCCCATATGGATGAGTGACGTCCACGGAGACAGACCTTTGGCGCTCTTTGCAGGTCTTCTCAGCCTCGGTGTTGGAGACACCATGGTGGGCTTTGCCGTGAACCTCTCATCTGTCTTTACTGTTAGTTACAACTGTTTTTCAAGAGGGCATAAAAAACATTTGAACATGAAAATAACAGCGGCTTCTTAGAAAGGATGACCCCGGTTTTATCGTGGAACATTGAATTTAGTCATACATTTGCAGGCGATCTTTGCACTGGTTTGCACCTGTAACCACATCAATTCATAGCCAGCAATTAGTAATGAAGTGCTTCTGGACTTTTGTGTGAACTGTGTTTCTGGTTTTACGGTTTTGAACAAAGGTTTGGTCTTACACGTGCAGCCAGTCAACTCCCACGTTGCAAAGCGACACATCGATCCTAATTTTTTTTCGTGTTGATACAGGTGCCAGCATGGTGATAACTCTATTTTGAACGAAGTCAATATCCTAGTCGTCTTGTCAATTGCTCTGTTGTCATCACATCGGTTGCTATACCCATGAGAGCCTGGTCCCATGAGAGAAACTGGTCCTAGCTTACAACCGTGCAGTTTAGCCAATTTACAACCGTTTCGTTTGGTTGATGTTCACCAAACTGTGAAACCGCGGTTCGAACTGTGGGCTCAAAACTTCCATTGAGCATGTTTCTTGAGGTTTTCTGATACTTGTACAGGTGCACTGCGCCATGAGTGCCGTGGGATGTTTGAACTGAATTGTGTGATTGCACAATATTCGTATCTAGTTTAACATTTTGTCAGCCGTTTCCTTTTGACGGCTCTGTCTGAATGCACAGTTCAGTTCTATTTGCAAAGTGTTAACTGTTTTTGGATCAGTTAGGCAAAATACGCTCTAAATTACTGAGCTGGATCAAGTGACGAAACAGCGTTATGTCATATGGGCGCATCCATTAACCTGGCTTAACAAACTACAGGATCTCAACAATATCCAACAACATCAACTAGCAACTTCTTACTATCTATTATTTGAACTCGGGTTTTGCTCTTCTTGAATGATCACATTTTATCAACCATAGAACATCTCATGTCTATTCCTGTCGCATGCATCAAAGTTGGAAAGGTATATCTATGTTTATTTCTTGAGCCAATGCTTGAATAATTTATCGAAGGTAAAATGCCTGCTCTCATGCACGGCAATTACAGATTTTCAACCCTCGAGGACCTAGGTGACCTAAATCCAAGTCCGTTTTGGTGAATTGGGCGTTTATGTGGATTTCCCTGGGCAGTGTTGTTGGTGTCATAGATAAAATTTTATTTGTTTGCAAGAAATCGTTTTAGGCTAACATTTTTGAAGACTCATTGTCATGTCATTTGGTTGCTGTTGCAGGCCTCTGTGGTGGGCTCGAGATTTGGCCACATATGCATTGCAGATGATAGTAACAAAACAGTGGAAGGCACCATGGCTGGGGTGGGCTCCATGCTTGCTGCATGCATCTTGCTGTCGCCCTTCCTTCCATCATCACCAGATTTACTGTCATTTTCCATGAACTCGTCCTCAGCCGAACAGGTGCACAAATGGAACCCTGTCATGCAAGTGGTGTTTGATCCATAGTTTAAATGTGCGACAACAATTGTGAAGGCTATATGTGGTTACCCCATACTGTACACGTATTATACAGGTGTCATACGTGTATTGTTTAGGACAACCACATATTTCGTTTTGATTTGTTTTCGCACGTTTGAACGATGGTTTGAGTTGCTGTGGTGGTGTTTACGGTAGATTCTTTGCACATCAGTGATCTGTCGTTGAATTGTGAACTCCAGTCTGTTTGAGACATTTTAGGTACTTCAGGATTTGTCCTTCTAGCAAAGGATGGCTACAACTTTTGGGACCAGATGATGCACGATATGCGGTTGCATAATGACACGTCAATAAAGACCAGCTCTATATAAGCGGCAAAAATCCATTTTTTCCTGGGTACATGAAGAACTGGATATTAACTTTGCAGACAAATAGGTCTTGAGGGAGGACGGGTCAGAGGACTCGTTTGTTTTCCTTTGGAAAGACGATAAGATTAAGGGTTCTGATTACTGTCATGTTTCAGTCTTGTATGGACCCGAGACTCTGGTTAATTTGTTGCTTTGTGTATTGTTACGATCCTGACGACTTCCATTCCTTGTAATGCAGTGGACCTCAGTTGGTACAGCCACGATTGTCGCCGGTCTTCTCGAAGCTTTTACTACTCAACTCGACAACGCCTTTGTCCCTCTCATTTACTATTCTTTACTGTGTCTCTGAAAACTGGAGTACAAAATCAGACGTGACAAAGTGAACTGGGAGTCTCACTTGTTCGTTTGGTCGTTCCCGGTATTTGCTGGCTGGACATTTTTATACTGTTACAAAATTAGAGTGGGGAAGCTTTATGTAGGCTTGTATATACCTCAGAAGAATAGCCCTGTGGGTGCAAATAGTGGAAGATACTTAGTTGTTTTGTTTTAATCTTTCTATTGTTCTGATGGGGAGCCAATGTTGCGGGAGGAATCCGGATAGGAAAGAGGGAAGGAAGGGAGGGAGCAAAGGAAAGAAAGGGAGAAGGGAGGGAAGGGAGGGAAGGAAGGAGGAAACGAAGGAGGAAAAGAAGGGAAGGAAGGAAGGGAGAGAAGTGAGGAAGGGAAGGAAGCATAGGAAGAAAGGAAGGAAGAAAGGAAGGGAGGAAGGGTAAGGAGCAGCGTGGGAAGGCTCAGGAATGGAGTACAGGCTGGTGCGAGACTGTTACGAGCATGTGAGGTAATTAGGAGAAGGTTTGGCTATCTGTTTTGTAACCCTCCACTCATTTTACTTTTGTAAGAGCCGTGTCACAATTGCTGTGTTACTGTATGAATGCATATTTGTTCTGGCCAAATGTGAAAGACACTATCAACTTGAATTAAGTATAGCATGTCAGTCAGCATTGGGATAATACATTGTTCCTAGTCTACTTTAGGACTGCAATGGTTTCTATTTAAGTCCTGGATGAAGAGGATATGATGACTTGGTAGAGCATTAGTACCGTACGTACCTCATCCTGTCTTGTGAAAATAATCCAAATCGTGGCTAGACATTTGTTTGTGAATTTGACTTCATTCAGTCCCCATTCTGGAAAGGATTTACTTTTTTTCACTGTAATTAGATCAGTAATCACGCTAGTAGAAGTCCAAAGCTTGGGAAAAGCTGTCAACTAAAAAGGGGAGCACTTCTATCGCCACCATTAAGCCCGTCACAAAGTTGGCGATTCAGTTCTACATTTTTTTTTCACACCGCATTTTTGCAAGATTAAGTTTCAATATCCCTTGTAACTCTGTGACAAGGTTTTCAGGTTGCTCTTTGTGCGGACTTCAGCTTAAGGTGTTGATGCATGGCAGCAACAGAGAAAAGCCTCTTCAAAGTGTTTAGATTTCTGAAGCTGTGGTTTAATACTGAGAGTCAGAGACAGATATTGACAAAACAGCACACGAACAGATTTTTCGATTCCAGGTATGGAGACCCTTGAAAAACGGGAGACAAAATTGACAGAGGTGAATCTGCTATATATGTGGAGATTTTTTTTAATAAATTACGTTTGTACTATTTCATGTAAACGTACACAATCGTACATGTAAAAAATGAATTCGTATTATTTCGACCAATTTGACATGTGCAACCAGTCCTCAGAAAGGTTTTAAGCAGTGTTGTCTAACGGTAAATTTCCTAAAGCGATAATTCTGATAATCGATATCATCGGTTATCGAACGGTACGGGTCTCGATGTATCGCTCCGAGAAGAATAAACACGTTATTATAAAGATACAAAAGGAAAAGCCGGAAAGTTGTCTTTACATCAAAATTGGTAAATCAATAGGGAAAGACGCTCGGTTATAGAAATAGAAATAAGACAAAATCGCTATAGCCAAAAAATATTATTGGATGAAAACAATAATTTAACCGATAGAGTTCGTCGTCTGTGAAAAGACACAATTGTGAAAAATGGTGATGGACGAGTACGTGCGCAGGAATATAGTACGACATCTAGAGCAGCCGTATCGGTATTCGCGTGACGGCGCCCGCGTGCAATAATGATCTTTTAGATCGTCCATGCGACAAGAGTCTCTTTTAAACAAGTTTACAGTGATAAAATTTACAGCAAACCAAATTATTTCCGTTGGATATCCATAACAATCACATATTGAGAAGTCTTTAACGGTAATAACCAGTTCAACAATTTTCAGGAGGTTTCTCATCAGTACAACGTCAATCGCTATTAGAGTATATAACGCCAATTCGGTGCCCTTTTTTCAAAAAAAAAAACCTGAAATACAATCCATAATTTTATTTTTTCCATTATTCAATTATATATTTTTTTCAATTAGAGTTAATAGTGAAAGTACATTGTGATGGAAATAGTGTGTCGTACGGACAGGGTATATCCGTACGAAATGGTACTTTTTGAATTACAAAAGCATAAAAATACACTTAACATTATTGCGCACACATGTGAATGTGCACTGGAAGAAAGAGACGCAAACTCGTCGACAAAAATCACGTTCTCATATGTTTGTCCGTCGACCGTGTGAACAGCGCGACGGCGTATGAATCGTCAGATTTTGTACGGATACACATATTACTGTAGACATCGAAAGGGCGGGTATTTATTATTCAGGACAACCCAAATTACAGTTAGGGATTAATAGGTATATAT
Organism: Zygnema cylindricum; assembly: GCA_037447655.1. Lineage (NCBI taxonomy): Eukaryota > Viridiplantae > Streptophyta > Zygnematophyceae > Zygnematales > Zygnemataceae > Zygnema > Zygnema cylindricum. The sequence continues at coordinate 9,273 of JBBHKE010001629.1, forward strand.
TTTTTTTTTCAAAAATAAAATAATCCCGATTAGTGTTAATAACAATAATTTGTTTTTTACGCTATTTATTCCTTTACTCTAATAGCGATTGACGGTGTATTTTACGCTATTTATTCCTTTACTCTAATAGCGATTGACGGTGTACTGTACACCGTCAATCGCTATTAGAGTAAAGGAATAAATAGCGTAAAAAACAAATTAGTGTTATTAACACTAATCGGGATTTTTTTTTTTTTTTTTTTTTAAATATAAACCTATTAATCCCTAACTGTAATTTGGGTTGTCCTGAATAATAAATACCCGCCCTTTCGATGTCTACAGTAATATGTGTATCCGTACAAAATCTGACAATTCGTACGCCGTCGCGCTGTTCACACGGTCGACGGACAAACATATGAGAACGTGATTTTTGTCGACGAGTTTGCGTCTCTTTCTTCCAGTGCACATTCACATGTGTGTTAAGTGTCTTTTTATGCATTTGTAATTCAAAAAGTACCATTTCGTACGGAGATACCCTGTCCGTACACCTCACTATTTCCATCGCAGTGTACTTCCATTATTAACGCTAATTGAAAAAAAACCCTAATTGGAATAATGGAAAAAATAGAATTATGGATTGTATTTCAGGTTTTTTTTATTTTGAAAGAAGGGCACCGAATTAGCGGTATTTACTCTAATAGCGATTGGCGGTGTACTTTAACACCTTATGTACGGAATGAAGATGTAAGGGTGTGTCACCATGTGTTCAAGGCCAGGATAAATTAAAAAGCACGACGGTAAACCATCTGAGTTTGGGGGTACAAAAGGGGTGGCATGGCCAAAACTGAAAAACTACAATAAAAAACAAATAGAGCGATGGGAACACAAAAAAAAAGGAAACAAACAACAAGGAAAATAAAAGCACCCAAACTCAAAACGAAAAGCACGG
>JBBHKE010001630.1:0-128287 GCA_037447655.1 Zygnema cylindricum
CACGTTTTTATTTTTACGTATATTCAATCCATATTATCTTCTATATACATTCTTTTTTTTCTGTATATTCTATGGAAAATTATTCCTATTCATGAATTTCTATATATTTACTTTTCAATAAATTATGTTTTTTTTCTTTGCCCGATTTCTGTGGGCCAAAGTTGCCGACTTTGGATTGCTAAATGACAATCCCACAGGCTCCATGGAGTAGGCTATGAAAACCCGAGTTGCTGGAACTCCCGGATATAATGACCTCGAGTATTTTACCAATTTCCAGGTCACAGCAAAAAGTGATGTCTACAGGTAAACGATAAGGATGAAAGAAGCACAATTTGACCTAAAGTTCTCACTTTTATCAAGATGAAGATTTGCCTTTTTGCTTACTTTTTTTTTTCACTCTTCTTGGTTTTAACTCTTTTTTACTATAGCTTTTTGGTTTTGACTTTTTTTGGGTTTTGTTTGTATAAGACAAAGTCGAGAGATTGAACAGGAAGATCATGTGGCCAGTCTTTGGAAATTTATCCATTTTCAAGAGTATTATGTTTTGTTTTATTTTTTAACTAATACAAAAACGAAGTCCGAGGAAATCTATGGGTGATATTTGGCTATCATTCAATCAGTCATTATTTTTGACAACGAGTGTTTCTCAGATTCTAAAAAGAGAGGGGAGGGGGAGAGAGGGAGGAGATGAGGGACGGGGAGGGGAGGGTGAAAGGGGAATGGGGAGGTGTAGTGGGGGTGGGGGAGGGAGTGGGGGGAGAGGGAAGAGACGGGGAAGGAGATTGAGAGGGGCAGGTAAAACGCAAGGGGGAGGGAGTAGGAAAGGGAGAGGAAGTCTGAGTGAGAGGAGATGAAGGGCTTAATTACTCTTCTCACTACAATCTCTGACTGGTGTAAGGCTGGAAAGAAGTATGGACCTCACTATAATGGTTTGGAAGAAACTGAGGAAAACCAGTATTTATACTTTCCATATGCTTTCTTTGTTTATTATTTCCCTGCTTGTAGGTTTTCAGTTTTGGCCATGCCACCCCTTTTGTACACCCGGACTCAAATGGTTTACCAACGTGCTTTTTAATTTATCCTGTGATAAACATTTTAGCTTCTTAATACTATGGGCTACACTTATTTAAATGTGTGTTCCTCTGCCGTTGGCCACCTCAATCTAGTGGGATTTTACACCATGTATTTTGCTTTGGAGATTCGGAGGTCTGGAGGTGTGGGGGGAGGATAAATATGGTAATAATAATCGGGATTGTAATATTAAAGCAATGGATATAACAATATTCGGGTTTAGGTCTTGGAGTGCCCTCTTGGTGCAGTTTCGGAGTGGTCTTAATTGAGCTTATCACAGGGAGAACCGCATTGGTTAAAGTACTCAGACTGCGCAACCAAATAAAATTCTTCCAAATCCAGTGCGTTACAGTGAGGCATATTTGCAAAGGAGGCATAAGAAGCAAGGGAGTCTTTGGTTGTTGGCTTTCAAACTTCTCTTGGGGTTCCATTTAAAGGCAAAATGTGATATTTGATGCAGGGTCAAATGCAATATTTGAAAGATACATTCAAGCGCACAACATAATTTCGAGTGCCATACTTTAGAAGGAACACACAAACACCCCCCCCCCCCGCAACACACACACACGTAGAGAGAGAGATAGAGAGAGGTAGAGTGAGATAGAGAGAGAGGTAGAGTGGGATAGAGAAAGAGGTAAGGGTCAACCATTTTTTTAGTTTAAACAAATAAAAGAGAAGGCATGAAAAATAATTACTATCTTTTCAAATTAGAAAAAAAATGTAGAGACTTCGAGAAAGAAAAAAAAAAGAAAAAAAATGAAAGAAAAAGAGAAAAGAAGAGGAAAAGTGAAATAAAATTTCCCAGCTTCATCTTTATACATTTTCATGTTCTTTTATATTCTTAACGTCTTTTTGATGTTTCTAGCTGCCTTTTTTCTATTTCTGTATCCAATGAGCATCACTTTACCACCCTCTTTTGAGCATAGCAGGCTCCTATAGATCTATCTTCACTAATGAATCCTGTAATCAACTACTACTCAGCTATCCTCAGCTCCTATTTACTCGCTTGACTCCTCCACTGCGGCCTCCACTCGCAGAAGAACAAATCCAAGCGCGACTCCGATCAAAACGAGACCGGAGATAATTGGAACAACAGCGAAAATCTCGCCTGCAAGAGAGCATTCTGAGGCTAGTGCTCCTCCCTTAGCGCCCCGTGCAGATCTGAGACTTGCAGAAACTTGAGCAAACTCCTCCTCTACTGTCTTCTTTTGACAGAAAACGTTGGAAGATTGTACGGCCTTCAATCCGGAGAAGTTTGAGAGAGAAGGAATGCTTGCTCTGGCTGCCTTCCTCTGGGCGGAAACTGCCTTAACTGGCGCTACGGCCGCCACCGACACACTGCTTGCACATGTCAAGGAAGCCATTGATTCCGCTGAGATGGTAGTGATGGCTGATTACCAAGAGATGAAAATGAAGACAGGAGGAGCGACTGAGAATTGTGTCGCTGAATGGATCTGTCAGCAATGGAGTGATGAGGGATGGGGATTGAGGGGTTCTTCAGGGTTTTCGGCCCAGGACAAATTCTAGATAGGATAACACCATTCACAGCATTAACACTGTCCATCCATTTGTATCGCCAGCTGAAAAATGAAATCTGGAACGTTCATCGATGAATAGACGATCCAGATGTTACAACGAGGCCTTGTACATTCAGAATGCAGGTGACGGGTAAATTGAACGGGTATGGGGAGATCGAAATTGCAAATCTGGCCGTCCGATGGTAGGTTTGTGTCCAGCTGCACACGGCTTAGCCATTGGACTAGATAACGTTTACAGGTACAGATTTTCCAAAAATTACCTTGACCGTCCGATCTGAGAATAAGATACCGTACACTTTTTGTTCCTACTGGTACATATTACACCGCCGTTAGAGTTAGGGTATGTCCCCGTGTACTTGAAACATAGCGAACATATTTTGTATTTTACCGCGGATCCGCCGGACCCGGTTTTCAAGTGTCCCAATGTCTGTAAGGACGAAAGCGTAACTTACGCTTGTGACGATTATATACGTCGACAATACCCGTGACGGTTGTCCGCGTCTAAGGGTACGTCCCCATGTGTTAAAGTACATACTTTTCTCTGTCTTTTTGCCCTAAAATTCAGGGAACTTTGAAAAAAACTTTAGCCGTACGAGAAATTCATTTTTACCAAAGTAAAGTGAACGTCAATTCATACTTTGGATGTACGACCTGTTTGTCGTTATGTGAATGCATTTTGGCGTTTTCCCCTTTTAGACCCCCGGGCAAGAGAATCCAGCCCAAAAAAAAACTTCATCCAAAATCACCTCGAGGAGGTGATTTTAGTTCAAGTACCCGCCCAAACAGCGAATGAAAAGCGTACCAGGCACGCGCCACACGATTTGTAAATTTTTTGGACGAGGGAGAGTCCTCGCTATTTTTCTCCGCGCACGTCACGTGCTATGTACGGAAAAAAATTTGCAGGGGTCTCGGACTTCCACTTGCATTCATGGGTCCTTTGCATAATTTTTCGCCGTCGGCGCCTCTCCTCTCTCCCTCTCACACTATAGCTTGTATCTCACACTTTTTAGAATGAGATACGACAATATTGGTATAAAATGAAAGATCTTCAAAAAATATATTTTTTGAATTTTTTTAGGTTTTTATTTAATGGCAAATCGAGTGAGAAAAGTAGAAAAAGCGAAATCAAGAAACCATGGCGGAAAGTTCTTGAATCCGTGACGTCGACGTTGTCACAAGTGAGCGTGACGTCACAACGTCACCAAACCCTAAACATTTGCAATTTCATAAAAATCTAGACGTCTACCACTGTCGCTATTTTTGTTGGCGTCACCAATCGTCGGAAGTTTCGCAGTCGCCTTCAATCGTCACAAGTTGTACCTACGTCTACAACCGTCACATGTCAAAGTTCCGATTTCATTTTCGCACATTGGGACGCTCTTCAAAGTAGTACGGCGAATCTTCACTATAGTCCAAAATACTTTATCAAAGTACCGATTACATGGGGACGTACCCTAAGGGTGCGTCTCTATGTACTTCAAACTTAGAGATTTTTTTTTGTTTTTTAGCGCAGATCCGGCGGACCCGGATTTCGGGTGTCCCTATGTGTACCAAACGAAATTGTCACTTAGGGCGTGACGATTGTATACGTCGACAATGCCCGTGACGGCTGTCAACGTCTACAATCTGTGATGACCCACGTCATTTTTCGTAACTGCTTGTGACGTCGCGTGATTTTTCGTGACATTGTAGACCTACCGCCCTCCAGCCTGTGACGTTTCACGGTTGAAGAAGATGCGTTTTGACTTTGCGTCTATTGTCGGCTCGACGTGAAATGGCATCGGAACCTTGAGACCCCTGCAAAAAAAAAATCCGTACCGGATGGAAACGGACAAAACAAAACAAACTATGTACTTCTATTTGTCGTATTAAACAGAAACGGACAAAACATAGCGAATCGTGTACACTTCCACGTCGCTTGAATTCGTTTGAATCTTTTGAACATAACATTACACGTGCGAATACGTGTTCCTATTTGTTTATAGAAAATCCTTAATTTTAAATCACATCGGCCCTGTATTTTAAAGATAAGGTTGAAGATGACGTTTTTTGTCCTCGCAGTGGGTCGAAGAACACAAGACGACAAGATGTAGTACATTTCAAATTCGATGATGACGCAAAATGTACTTCTCTATTTTTCTATTTTATTGTACGGTTGAAACTTACGCGGTACGGCTCTAAGTTTTACAGGAAAACGACAGAAAAAAACCCTTACTTAAGCACATAGAGACGCACCCTAAGATCTGTGTTGTCGCACGTTATTTTTTGGAACTGCTTGTGACGTCGCATGTCTTAACATGACACTGTAGACGTACCGCCTTCTAGCCTGTGCAATTTCACTGTTGAAGAAGATGCGCTTTGCCTTCGCGTCGCCTGTCCGCTCGACGTGAAATGGCATCGGAATTTCGGGACTCCTGCAAAAAAAAAAAAAACGTACTGAAAGAAAACGGACAAAATCAAACAAATTGTGTACTTCTCTTTGTCGTATTTAACGCAAACAGACAAAACATAGCGAATTTTGTGCTTTCTTTCTCCTTAGAAATCGTATAAAAATTTCGAAAAATAAGGCACGTGCGAATATATGTTCCTATTTGTTTATAGAAAAATCCCTAGTTTTAAAACACATCGCGCATGTGTTTTAAAGAAAAGGTTGAAGATGACGTTTTTTTTCGTCGAAGTGGGTCAAAAAACACAAGACGACAAATTTTCGTACATCCAAAAGTTTGAGGATGACGCAAATTGTACTTTGCAAATTTGCGATTCCTTCGTACGGCTGGAACTTAGGCAGTACGACGCTAAGTTTTACAGGAAATCGACAGAAAAAAACCCTTATGCACATGGGGACATACCCTTAAGCAGTTAGCATGTTAAATCGAGTGGGGACTATTTCACCCAAACATCATATGTTAAAAGAAGTGCTGAACCGGAACTTCTTGGAAACTATTCTGTCGATGGACCTTATCGCACTATTAATGTTACTTGCATAGTATTAAAACCATAGTTCAAAAGTAGGCGTTTTTATAGTAGGCCTTTGGTAGGCGCACAAAACTTGGCACAAAACTCGCGTAGAGTAAGCATACTGTATGTGTGTGCGTTGTCCACACTACTGTACGAACGTACAAATATGACGTATCACCATAGTACAGGGCACGCCGCCAGACGATTTTTTTTAGCGAACTGACACGGCGTAGGATGACATTCCGCGGGAAAAAAAACCCGAAAAACAAAAAACGCGGACGTAAGTCCTATCGTAAGTTGTGCTATGGGCTTTTCATTTGATCTTCTTAGATCGCTACTTTGATCAGCGACTGTCAAATCGTCTAAATCTGACGGTTTAAATAAAAAATACCTTAAAACTCACAAAAAAATAAAAATTTGTCCGAATGTTTTTCAAAATTTAGATATGACGTTTAATTCTCTATCGATTAATGTGCAACTCAACCCTGTTACATTTTATTTTCATTTTGCGACCAATACAATATGGGTCTTAAGGCCATATTGTATGTTTTGCGTACAATAGGCATATTGTATGGGCCTACTTTCACCTACTTTTGAACTATGATTAAAACTAACCCCATTAAGTGAAGTGGCCCCAAACGAATCCACACCTTACGGGATACAATCAACTGTCTTTACCGCCATATTTGTTTGTCGAGAGAGTTCAAATATCATTTGAAATTGAGCGATATCAGCCCTCGATCTACCCCATCCGAAACAAGTGTACAATAGTTGAAGTTAAAATACCCGAAAATAATTGGAAACTCTAGATTGTACCATAATATAACGTGTTAGGGCGTGTTCCCATGTGTTCAAGTAAGGGTTTTTTTCCGTCGTTTTCACAGAAAAATTGGACTTCCAACGAGAAAATGTTACGCCGTACGAAAAATGGGCAAAAACAGAAGTACATTTTGCGTCATCTTAGAACTTAAAAGGTACGGCGATTTGGCGATATTATCATCGCGACCCTCTTTCAGCTCATATTTACACTTGTAATGGAATAAAATCTCGATCTGATTTTAACCAAATAACACCCTATCGACGAATAGAAAGCAGTTTTTGCACGCGTGAAACGTCTTCGATTTTTTTTTGAACGAGGGAGAGTACACGCTATTTTTTTCCATGCTCGTCACGCGCATGTACATACAAAAATGACAAGCATGTACGGAAAAAAATTATTTGGGGTCTCGGACCTCCACTTTCATTCATGGGTCCTTTACAAAATTTTACAACGTCCTCGTCTCTCCCCATCCTTTTCATTCGACCGCTCCTCTATCTCTCATCTCTAAATGAAATATAGCAATAATAGTATAAAATGAAAGATATATGTATTTCCCTTTTTTTTTAATATTTTTGGTCTCATTTTGATGGCATATCTAATGATAAATGGTAAGAAAAAGAAATCGAAAAACCATGGCGGAAAGTTTACGTGTTGATGACGTCACAAGGTAGCATGACTTCGCAAGGTAGCATGACTTCACAATGTCACAAAACCCTAAACATCTACAATGTCACAAAAAGCTCGACGTCTACAACCGTCGCCGTTTTTGTAGATTTCACTAATTCTAGGAAGTTTCGTAGTCGTCTACATTTCGTTTCGTACTATCGTAGGCTGTCGCATATTTTGTAGACGTCTACACCTGTCACATATTTGAAGCAATGAAGGCGCAAGTAATGATTGACATAGGAACACTTTGAAAAGTACACCGCAAAATTTGCGCTAAAATCCAAAGTAACGTTTCAAAGTTTCGGTTACATGGGAAAACGCCCTTATACCCTATAAAAACATAAAATACGGGTCAACAGTTTGAACACTTCAGTTCGGGTGAATCCAACGGTTTGAGTTTGTTCGGCGTTTTAAAAGACGGTTTCATACCGTTATTTAGGTTCAGAACTTCAGCTCGGTATGGATTCGATCTATTCCCACCGGAGCATTTCCCATTCCGATGATTTTCCGAATTAGATAATAATATGAAACTTTTAAAATCCTTTGTACGTGCGAAACTTTATTTCTATTTGTCGAACGGCGATCCTTTCATTCATGGCCTATTTCACCGAAAAAAAAATCACTTCCGCAACAGACGGACGTTGGAATAATGTACGGCTTTCTATGAAAACCGTACAAACGAGCATCCTCAAAATATTGCGGGATGTAAAAGTCGGGTTAAAGTACACCGCCAATCGTTATTAGCGTTGTGTACGCTAATTCCGTCCCGCTTTTTTTATTATTTATTCTCAAATAATCCACACTATTTAAAAAAAAACCCTAATTCTCAATTAGAATAGACGATTTCTTCGAAAATTTCCAAATTCCCAATTAGCGTAAACCACGCTAATTATTCGTATACGCTAAAAAAACTTACACGCTAATAACGATTGGCGGTGTAGCGTATTTCGCCGAAAAGCTGACGTAGCCAAAACAACATCGAACGGCTATTTCATTGCACTCGCGCGAAACAACTGCCGGTTTTGAACCACCGTCGTCGTCCTTCGAACATTCAATACTGCAGGTTTGTTTTCGCGCCTATGTTTGATGACGTCGAAACGTGTACGTTTTCCGATCAGTTTCGGAAAATCAAATGCTCCGGTGGGTATAGGCTATCAGCCGAGTTGAGCCAAACCGAACCGCGCCAAGGTGTTGTCCTTTTTCCGCGCTGTTGCGTATGGCCTACGTTTGACTTTCCTGCTGACTTTACGGTGCGACGTTGCTCCCTTGCATATGCGTACGGCAACGTCAGCATAAAGGATCGCACCATTCATGGATCATATGGTACAGTAGCAGTACTGTACAGTATTCTTTATACCGCCACCCGCACGCAGGCGAGTTTTGTAGGCGGACAGAGGATTCGATCGGAGCTCAGGAATCAATCACAGATCGTAATCAACAGGTGTGCAGGCTCGATCTTATCCGAGAGAGAGGGAGAGGGAGAGGGGCGAGGAGAAGAAGAAGGAGAGGGAGAGAGAGAGGGAGAGGGGCGAGGAGAAGAAGAAGGAGAGGGAGAGAGAGAGGGAGAGGGAGGAGAAGAAATGGGAGGCGGGCGACAAACAGCCGAAATGTTGAAAGGACAGTCGGATTCTTGATTTCTGCGCCAATGGACGTGACTCGGGTCAGGTTTTCTGCCGCGTAAGACGCGGTAGCGCGGTTAGAATCGACGGACAGAATAAAAACGACGAGAGAGCAAAAAGACAAAAGCATGCGGGTATTTTTTTTGAAAAAGTTTCTCAATTTTTCACGGGCAGTTTTTGTGGATTCCTCCTAACCTATTCATTTTGTTTTTCTTTCCTAAAATTACCGTACAGTACAATACGGTACAGTACACGTGCAGCAAGTCGAGCGGTTGCAGAATAACAGGCGCACCTTGGAGCGGCTGTCGCAATCATTCATCTCGGGCACTGAAAAAAATGATGTTAGATTCATTGTTGAATCGCGCTAAAGTGACGCTCAAGTGAACCGACCAAAGGGCAAATCACCGGGTCGCCCGCGACTATTATTGTAGATGTCACTAATTCTAGGAAGTTTCGTAGTCGTCTACATTTCGTTTCGTACTATCGTAGGCTGTCGCATATTTTCTACACCTGTCACATTTTGAAGCAATGAAAGCGCAAGTAATGATTGACATAGGAACACTTTGAAAAGTACACCGCAAAATCTGCGCTAAAATCCAAAGTAGCGTTTCAAAGTTTCGGTTACATTGGAACACGCCCTTATACCCTATAAAAATCATAAAATACGGGTCAACAGTTTGAACACTTCAGTTCGGGTGAATCCAACGGTTTGAGTTTGTTCGGCGTTTTAAAAGACGGTTTCATACCGTTATTTAGGTTCAGAACTTCAGCTCGGTATGGATTCGATCTCAGCCGAACTCAGCCGAGTTGAGCCAAACCGAACCGCGCCAAGGTGTTGTCCTTTTTCCGCGCTGTTGCGTATGGCCTACGTTTGACTTTCCTGCTGACTTTACGGTGCGACGTTGCTCCCTTGCATATGCGTACGGCAACGTCAGCATAAAGGGTCGCACCATTCATGGATCATATGGTACAGTAGCAGTACAGTACAGTACAGTACAGTACTGTACTGTACAGTATTCTTTATACCGTATACGTGACAGTGGCTGTTGAGGTTTGCCAAGTTTTGAATTCCAAGCCACATAGGTACAGTACTGTAGCACCTGCCAAACTAGAACACCATGAATGGTGTATGGTAATTCCGGGAACTTCAGGCGAAGGGCTGAGTTACCTGAGTCTGTAAAAAAGCAGACAGCCAGGGAAGTAGCCTCATAGCCATGGTGGATTTACGGGGGAGTGACGAACTGGTTAGCCTGTTGTCTGACATGGCTGTCACTGACGTCACCAGTTGTGGTGTGACGCTATCGGAGGCGGAGAGGGAGCAAAACGAACAGGAGCAGCTGGATGAGGTCTTTACATTTTTTTCTAACATTAATGTGGACAAAAAAAGGTTTCTTTGCACGTTTTATGTGAATCAATATGACTGTTAAGGAGGTGAACTTGCAGTTTCCAGTGTTTTTCGAATGCTTCACAAATCATTGGAATTAGTGTGGGTGGATTAATATTGTGGATACAAAATCATCATTTATTATCTGTAAATTTTGTTGTACGTGTAAACAGGGTGTATTTGGACGTTTTTACTAAACATTTTTTTGTCAAATTATTATTGTGGTCCACACTAGTTTTCAGAATTCAACACCTGATTTAGTATGGCTACCCTAGAGACGTGAAATTCAAATGATTTAAAGGTGATACTTTTGTTAACAAATTGCTATTGTGCACTAAAAATATTTAGCTACAAATATGTTTATGGTCTACTCTTATTATCATGCTATTCACCTTCACCAGCCTGATTTTATTAAGCATTTTTGGCGTCACCAATCGTAATTAAAAAAATCATTTGTTTTAGTGGTGAGCATCGGGATCAGTCGTTGTTTTCGGTTCACTTAAGGGTTCCTCTAGCTTTAAAAGTTCGTTGTATTTCTAGGTTTTCTTTGTTCAAAAGCTTTTGACATTTTTTATCATTGTACTTCCCAACTTAGAGTTTTTCAAGGTTGTTTCTTGGAGATTTCCTCTAGTTGAAGGGTTTTTGGAATCCTTTTTAAATGTCATCATGGTTTTGAGAGTCAATAGTGACGTAAGTGCTCTTGTATAGCGTTGGTTATAATTTTTCTGAAACTATTGTCTATATCGAAATTGTAATTATATTGCATGTTTTGCAAACTGATCCTCACATAAAGTTTAAAGATGCATTTAAAAGGGAATTTAATTCACATAGAGGAAGTCGTGGGTTAGTTTCAAATGAGAGATCATGACTCATAGTGATAAGGAGAAAACCTATAGGATGATGATAGCATAGCTGGATCTATACATGTTATAGCATACAACTTTTGACTTATGACATGATATAAGACAGCTAAAATCTTGAAATAAATATGAAAAAGTTTTGTATGCAAATGTATGAGCTGTGACACGTTTGACATACAGATCATACATTACAGACCCACATAGGTCACACAAATGTTTATAACATTTAGTAAAAAGCAAAATCTTGCCCGACTGAGTCAAGTTTCTATCTGTAATGTGAGGGCGTCTGCCGCCCCAGACTAATTTCGGTGTGTAGTGCATTTACCATTGTTTCCAATTGTGTCTTGCCACCTGGCAGGTGGAGGCTCTGCAGTCCATTTATGCCGAAGACTTCCAGTTTCTTGAACACCCAAAAGATAGCTGCCGCTCATTTTCTGTAAGATAAGACTATCGCTTCTTTTTTCTTCGTTTAGAAACAAATGAGATGAAGTCACACTGGGTAATGGACAAAGCGTCAATCATGCTTTCATTCCTGTCATTCACTCAAAAGGGTCGTCCACTCATCCACTCGGAACATGGTTTAATAGCTGTTGTTCTCTCTGTTGCTTATATTATTCTATGTTATTTTTCCTGATTCATCTTCTCATGCAGTCAAATGGCTGATTGAACGTTTTCCCACTTTCCTTTCTGTTTCCATTTTCATGTTCTTCTTCCATTTTCTGTTCCCAGATTGCTGTCAAGCTGAATTTGAAACTACTTGGTGATGTGTTCTGCTCCATTTGTTTCATTTCTGTTCCATATCCTGTTTTCATTGATTTTTTCTGTTGTTTGCAAAGTTCTATTCAGTTGGATATTAACAATTTCCTTTTTTTTTTTTTTTTTTTCAGATTGCTGTACGTATTGAGTTGCTTGACACTATCCATGTGGTAGCCAGACTTCAAGAATCCTCCACATCTGTCTCCTCTTCGTCCTCGTCCTCCTCGTCCTCGTCCTCCTCCTCCTCTCTCAGCCCTCCCTTGTTGCCCGAATCATCTGGTGCTTCTCACTCTCCCCCCTCATCGCCTTCCACATCAAACTTCTCTCTCTCTCAGAAGTTTGCCCATTCCGTACCTCTCAGCCATCTCCCGCCAATGCACCTCCTGTGTGTCTTACCAACGTCTTATCCCTCCCGCAGCCCTCCTCTCTTTCGACTCTCTTGCCCGTATCTCAATGTTGACCAACTTTCTAAACTGTGTAAAGGAATGGATGCCCTTTGGGAGGAGCAAGGGGTAGGAGATAATGGAGGGGGACAGGTTGTTACCTATTCTTGGGTGGATTGGCTAAGTAGAGAGTGTTTACCTTATTTGGGTATAAGTAATCACTTAGAACTGGGTCCGTATGTTATTCCTTCCTCAAACAATGGCTGTCATTGGGATCCTCGAGCTGTTTCAGGAAAACGGACTTTGGAAGAAGGCATCTCTTTTTTGATCAGATGGGACAATGCAGAAAAGGACGAACGGTTCAGACGAGATATCCATACTTGCTTTGTTTGCTTTTCTGAATTTGCAGGTGGGTCTTTATCCCAAGCCCTACTCTGTCAACTTCATCATAATTACTGTGAATTTGATGTTATGAATTGTTTACTTTGGACCACTCTCTTTGTGCATGAAGGTAAGGGACGCATAAGTTAGTGGTTCACACAAAGTTTGCTGCTAAATCAGTACACTTTTCATTGCTATTGGAGTTAGTAAGACTAATTTGGTTGTGTATTTTTTACCTAGACAGCATTTCGACCTGTCACTAACCTCAATTAGAGTTGTTGATCCTATGCCCCAAAAATATCAGTAATTTATTTTGCTTTTAATAGTGGTGAACATGTACTGTTGCATGTTAAGTGAATTTAAATCAAAAGATTTTTCAATTTTGAAAATAGAAAGCTGTCGACACTCCGCATTCTCAACACCAAAAACATCAAGTTGTCTATAGATTGTGACACACAATAACGCAGTCTTTTGTTACAAGTGTGTAAATCCGTTGTATAAAATTTGGTGTTTTAATCGCAGAAATGGTTTTAAACAGGCGAATTATGAGGTTGGTATCAGGTTAATATTTTTATAATCAATGTCATTTTTGTATCTCCTTTCTAAAATTTGTGTCTATGTTTTTCAATTGGAAGAGTATGCCACCTAGCAGTATTTCAATATTGTCTAGAGGTTCATTGTTCTCCACCTTTCCATTCGAATTAGTATATGGTCAATATCACAAAGTCGTAAAAAATTACCATATTGCCATGTTGTCAAATCACTATGCTGTGGAATACCACATGAGTACGATATCGTGACATCATAAACTATATATATTTCTGAGATAAAAACGGCTCTCTCTCTCTCCCCTTCCCCCCCCCTCTCCCCCCTCCCCCCCCCCCCCCCCCCCCCCCCCCCCCCCCCCCCCCCTCCCCCCCTCTCCTCCCCTCTCTCTCCCCATCCCTTCCCCCTTCTCCCCCCTTTCTTCCCCTCTTTCCCCCTCGCTCTCCCCCCTCTCTCAACCCCTCTCTCCCCTCTCCCTCCCTCTCCTTCTCCCCCCAACTCTCTCTCTCTCCCTGTCTCCCTCTCCCTCTTCCCTCTTTCTCTCTCCTTCTCTTCCTCTCTCCCTCCCTTTTTCAGATACTACTGCAAATACTGCTTCTCTCCTTTTGGCAAATTTGTTGCCTACTTTCACCTTTTGGTTGTCCTTTTGTGCGTATTTCTCCCATCTCATTTTTTTCGTCTTTTTCTCATCTTTGTTGTGACTGTTTTGTCAGGTTCTGAGTTTATACGTCTCTCATGTAACCACTTCTTTTGTCGAAACTGCATGCAAACGTTTATAGAGGGACACGTGGCAGAAGGAAGTGTGGCAAAAATAGTGTGTCCAGACACAACTTGTAAAGCTCCTTTTCACCCTGGTGAGTCCTTTACTTCTAAGCTCAAATAAGTTCCACCACAAATAAACCAGTTTTAATAGAAGGTGATTTTCTGATATCCATCCACTCATGCTGGTTTTCTCTCCTCTCCCCCTCTCCCTCTCCCTCTCCCTCTCTCCCTCTACCTCTCTCCCTCTCTCTCTTCCCCTTTCCTCTCCCTCTCTCTCCCCCTTACTCTCCTCTCCCTCTCTCTCCCTCCTCCCTCTCACTTTTCCTCTTCCTCTCGCTCTCCGTCTCCCTCTTGCTGTGCACACCTTGCATAATTCACCTCGCTCTCCCTCTCGCTTTGTGGGCTTTTGTTTGTCTTCTCCATCCTCCACCTCCCTTCTGTTTCCTTCTCCCACTTCTTCTGCTTCCCTGTCTCTGCAAGGTTCTCATCATCTGCTTCCCTTTTGCTCCCTTCCTCTGTTTCTCAGGACTTGTTCGTGAACTTCTGTCTCCTGAGGCGTTTTCAAAATGGGAGGATTTGACTCTGCAGAAGTCTCTAGCAGCCATGGCTGACGTGGTTTTTTGTCCTCGATGTAGTGAAGCTTGTGTGGAGGAGGAGGACAGTTGTGCCCAATGTAGTCGCTGTTTCTATGTATTTTGTGGACTTTGTAGAGAGGCTTGGCATGTTGGGAGACCGTGTATGGATGCGGAAACACGTTTTAAAATAATCGAGGTATGTTTTCTTTTGTGTTCTGTGACTCATATATGTAGTTAACCAGGGGGAATATGTCTCAAAACCCTTCAGGTATTTTGTCTTGTTATTTCCTCTTTTTTTCTCGGTGATATGTGTATGTGATTTTTGTAATTTCAGTTAGGAGGCAGAGACTCATGCCTCAAATTCGTGCATGTATCTATTCTGTAATTTTATGTGGGTTTTACAGATTTCGTTGTGGATTCTTTACCGTTTTTACGGATTTCGCCAAAAAAAATCTTGACAAAGACTCTGTTTGGCTTGTATTGTGTACTGACATATAGACTGGATGAGATGGTTTTTTAGGAAAGGGCGAAAAGGAACTTTGGTGATGCGGATCAAAAACGGTTTTTGGATCTTTTGAACGAAGTGAAGAGCGTGCAATATCTGGCGAAGGAGACGAAATGTTGTCCTTCCTGCAAAATGGCCATTTCTAAATCAGAGGGATGCAATAAAATGACATGTTCCAATTGTGGATCCTATTTTTGTTATCGGTGTGAAAAGGTTATCCAGGGATACGACCATTTTCAGTAAGCACTACGAGAAAACTGAATGGGGAGGGAGGGAGAGAGCGAGGAAAGAGTGGGGGGAAGGAAGGAAGAGAGGGAGGGAGGAGGGAGGGATATACCATGTGGTTACATTTGATTGGGCCAAACAGGTTGTTTCCTGATCTGTGTAAAAACATGTTCAAAGTTTAGTTTTGCTACTTTTTATTTTGAATGTAACCTATTTTGTTTCATGCTCAAAGTGTTTTGCTGATTTGATTCCAGTCTTGTATTTTTCTGCTGAAATTTTTTTGGTTGTCCCAATCTTTTTGTCACATGGAAAGACATTCTTATCTGTATTAATTTCAATATGCAGTATTCCTTTTCCAATTCAATATACTCTAACTACATAATTGAGTTAATGTCAGTGTAGCTTACAAAACCCGTTTTTTTGACATATCTTATCATATTATCACCTTGGAGGTTGTGAAAACTTTGAACTTTGAAACCTTGTTGAAGTGGTTAGATTTTTCATCTGTGTCTTTTTTAATTTTATCCGATCGGAACTAATGTTTCCTTCTTTGATTGGCGATTTGCAGAAATGGACAATGTGTACTTTTTGAGGCCCAGGAAATTGCCCGGTGGGAACAAATGAATCAGAGGCCGGCTATGGCCGATGAAGGCATATTTGCTCAACGAGCCGGAGCAATGTGGCCGGAGATGAGACGATTATGTCCATTATGTCGACAGGAAAATATTAAGGTATGTATATGATTCAAGGTAGGATTTTTTTGTCAACAGGAAAATATCAAGGTATATATGTGTGTGTGTATATATATATATATATATATGTGTATATATAATACCTTGATATTTTGCTGTTGACAAAAAAATGTTACAGTACATGTACTATATGCGAAATAACTTTTTAGTATGCCGTATTAAATAGGGAAACAGTGTATAGTGTTTCCAATTGTTTTGGCACATTCAACTTATGGTTTAAAATCATGTTCCAGGGGTTGGTTATCGACGCTGTTCTTATTGTTTTTTCTGTTTTTGCATGTTTACAGGCGGGAAATAACAATCACATCCTTTGTTGGGCCTGCAATAATCATTTTTGTGGCCTTTGTGGAAAAGTAGTTAGGAATAGTTCCGAACATTACGGTCCGACAAAATGTAAACAGCATTCAAGATGACGGTGTGCAAAATTTGATACAAGGGAGACATTTATTTTGTACCATTATGATTCGTTTTTGTGTTCTAAAAAGGTACGGAGATTCTTGTTACATACATAGGAACATGAAGGGGTTCTCTTTTCATCTTTTGGAATAATTTTCTGCAGGTTATCGTATCAGTCCTTTATTTAAATCATAAAGGTTGATTATATCTTCAGATTAAGTGGATGTCAGAGGTTTGACATTTTAGTCGATGTACCAGGAGGGATTTTGTCTTTTTCTTTTCGTTCAGGCTCGAGAATTGTGGAAATATGTTGGAGTAAAGACATGGAAGGAATGATCCCGCATGTAGTGTTTCAAACTGTTTTCCGTGTTTTAACTATGGTATATCTGATACCAATGTATAATTATCCATTGAAATGGAACAATTGCGATTTACCAAAGCCTTGATTTATTTTTGCCTTTATATATATATATTGTTGTGCATGTGTAAATGAAAGCAGTTGTGAGTGAGCCAAAGTTGGAGAATGCAAAAATGACGATTCACGATGATTTCGAAGCTAAAATATTAAACATACAGCGACAGGAAAAGGGAAATGGTAAAGTTTAAGGCATTTACATAGAGATCTATTGTTTTCCCTTTTGTTTTCTTCTTGCAAAAATGTCTTTTCAAGACTATTCCCTTCTGCCATAGCTTCACAGCTGCATACTTTACTTTCTCTCACATTTGTATTAATGCATTAACACGGTTTTCAGTTGAGACCAAATCGGTTGCCCTTCAACCCTTTTGTATGGATCTGTGGAGTGTTCGCTGCCTGTCACGCCACATCAGGCCGATCTTTAACTGTCTTTCTTGCCTGGTCTGTCACGTCCCATTAGCCGTGGTGAAACTTCTGTTTTTAGGGTTGTTGCTCGTCGTTTTACTGGCTGAATTTGGCATCTGAGATCGCTTGTTGCTGGTAGCCAGATGTCACAATCGGGTACTCGCATCCTTACCCGATCCGTACCCGGCTGGCCGCTCCGGATCCGGAACGGATTCAAGTGCCAAATTTTGGGGGCCAGCCGGATTCGGCCGGGTGATTCAAAAACGGAAAAAAAAAAAAAAGGGTACGGCCAGATTCGGGTACCTGATTGTGACCTCTGCTGGTAGCGTTGGTCGTTTGCTTGCTTAAGACGGATTATGCGTCCTGTACGGATTGTCAGTCTGCTTTCCGAACCGGCTATCTGAACCCAGTCCGGCGGTCAGTCATCTTGCCAAGCCGGTTTTTTGTGCAGTTTGACTATTTGCGGACTCTTCAAATCTGTGTTAGTCAGAGCCGTTCCAGGCTGCTCTGTTTTTTTTCCAGTTCCAGCTGGGTTGCCTGCCCGTTTTGTCTGACTGTCGAATTTGGGAGCTATTTTTAGATGTCCGATTTGTTCTGTTCGGTCAGTTCCAGTTTGAGTCCACTTCCAGTTGGACTTCCTGTCCGTCTATCTGACTATCAAATTCGGCATTCTGATCAATATCCGATTTTGTAGAATCCCGTCTATTCTAATTGTCTTCGGCGAATTTCCCAGAAGCGGTCATTCATCGGAAATTATTCATAGGTATTTGAGAAACGATGAACTGTAGCAGTTGCCGGAGCTTATGTGCAAATGGTCATGTAGGCGGCTTCAATACGGCGGGTCATGACATCATAGTGGTTTAATAATACCATTGATCCTCAACTACTGGCTTCATTTTACCGCATAACTCCATATCGACCATTTCTATGTCTTTTCAGCGTCACTGACATTCATTTCATCTTTTTCAATTGTTTGTCAAAGATGAGCTGTGATTCACTCTCAAATGCAACTTACTGACTCCATGATTTTGTTGGATCGCTGAATTGGCTGGGGCTGCACATGGAACTAGTGTTTTTTTTTTTGGACCAACTTGGTCGCTTATCATCCCTGTCTACACAAGCTACTGGCAAGCTTTTTCTTCCTGGAAAATCGCTGTTTTTCTCTCTCATAATCTCACTCTCGAGTCTATTTCTTAGACAATGGGGAAGAGAGGGAGCACAACTCTCTCTCCCTCACTCTTGCTCTTCATTAGTTTGCTGCAAGATCCAGAGGGTGAGAAGCAGCCTGCTATCTCTCTCATTTGCCATTTTACTTGTGGCGGTGAGGAGAGAGAGGCTGTAGATTTAGAGTCAGTGTTGTAACTCCATGTTAGTGAAATCATCAGAGTTTTTTCAGGGTTTCTATCCTGTTCTGAATCCCTCACACCTTGTAAACACTATCAACTACATAAATAACAAGGTTCGGAATTGACTTTCTATGAGTATCATAAACTGATCTGTGTCCATAATTGATAAAATTCCATCTTTAGCTGTCAACAAACACCTGAACACTTGAAAGCAGGATAAAAAATCTACTGGAATTTGGTTAAGTAATTTGGAATTTGGAATTAATTTCCGATGATTCCTTTCTGTCACCACCTGTCACACCACTTGCATGGAAATAAAAAATAAAGGACTGGTTTCACAATAGTTTCACAATTGTCCTCATCTGAGCATGTAGCAAAGTCAGGTTTTGGACAAAGATAACATTAATACAGAAGTCGAAAGACAACTGTGCAAGTAGTAGACATCTGGTCCATTGTTTGCATGGACTGATAAATACTTTCCTGGCTAATAAACACTTTCCAATTTCTGTCTTCACAACAATGCAATAATCGGCGTCTTTTCTTCACAACTTTCTTCGTTCAAGACTAGTAGCTTCACACACAAAGACTAATGCATCCTCACTAATTGAGGTATCTCTCCAAAACGGTTTTCTTGTTATAATCTGCACTACTGACCATTTCTGCAAGCCCCTTGAATAAAAACAACATGTAGTTCATTTACAAGCTCCACTCCATTAGGAGTTAAAACGGAAATAACCAGCAAATAAAGCCCAATTTGGGCATAGTATCTAAAAGTCCGAAGGTTCATAATTCATGTTACATGAACCTGCGTAAACAGCCAAAAAAAATGATAAATTCGCATCAGAAAAGCTCAAATATGACTGATGATGATTTTTTAATAACCTTTTCATGAAAAATTCCACACGAAGAATACAGGGGAGTGGCGGGGTAAGGTATGGACAGAATGATGTATTCTACTGTGATTCTACTGTGTGATGCTATCATTAATTTGTCTAAACCAAAATCATATTAACCATTCAGTGATTTAAAATACTGGGAAAAACTCGAGCATCAGTCCTCATTCTAAATGGTATACATTGCAAAATTGAAACCAATCACAGCCTATAATGAAATCAGATACCTCCAAAAGTGGTCAACAATGCCTTCCTCCAAAAACATAGTCCATGTCAAACATTGAGGACACATTTAAAATGGTGCACACTAAAAATGTGCTAAAAAAAAATCATTGACCAATATTCTACATAGAAGTGTCTGACGTTCAACAATTGCTGTCCTAAACCTACAATTAACAAATACTACCAACCTTGTAATAAACTCGTTTATTGCTAACTACTCCGAAGGAGCTGGATGTCAAATGCTGAAACTTCACCATGATCCCTGCCCTCCATTCATGAAAAGATCGATGCTTTTCATGTGCGTTCACATGTAAAAAGAGGGTTTTAAACTGGAAGCTTCGTGGACCAAGACCTTACATATGAGTGCGAAAGAGGAGAGATTGGAACCTCACCTCAAGCCTTTGCGGGAGCAGCAGCTGGTTGCTGCTCTAGGGTGATCATGCGCTTGTCCAAGTCAACTTTCAACAAAGAGCCACAACTGTTCAACAGATAAAGAAATATGTCTTAATGTCACACATCTTCCAGCAGTAAACAGAGATGCTGGGCATGCGAAGGATACAGCCTAAGTATACTGAAAATTGAATGTAGTACAAAGTGACACATTGAAAATGTAGGGAATGACCTAAATTTCCGAACGAACGAGGATACTTCACCGAATGAATAAACTAGTCGAGAGTCTAAGCATATGGGTCTGTCAACTGGTCCATGATACAATGATGGATTAAAATAAGCAGTAACCATATGTTTGATGCGGGCGTATTTACATGCTTTGTAGACCTGTGCTGAAGAAATTCTTAAGGTAAAGTTAAGATCCACCTTAATAACAAACCTGGTCAAAGGCTTGTGCCAGAAGTATAAAGGTAACTTTCCACCCATACAATATGCCTCTAAAAAAAGCATGCTACAAGAAACAAAACTGACATAACTTGAGGCAACAGTAAACATAATATTGCATTCATAGGGATTTAATTTTTTACTAAAACTGCAGAATTAGAGATAATAACAAAAGGTTAAACATCTTAGAGTCAAGAAGGTGAAGGGAACAGGAAAGGGGCACATACGCTTCACACTTCACGTCATTCACTCTTGAGGTATTTGCCACAGTCAAAATGGTTCCAAAAAAGCTGACAGTTTTCGCTCCACAATTGGGACAGGGTCCCTGAAAAACATTACAAGCAGTATACAACATTGCGCAGGTGATAAGTAAAGATGAAGGCCTTTCAGCAAAGTAGGTTTCCTTCCCTGTAGGAAGGACAATCACAAACATGAATAGATTCTTGATGCAAGCATATTGCAAATTGTTCGGGAAGCCCAGCAAAAAAAACTTAAACTGAAACACTGTTCATAAATAAATGTGCTCTAATTCAATGAATCCAGGAGTTGTTTTCTAAAATGTCACAAAGGAAAATTATGTCCAATTAGTTCCCGATGATCAACTTACATTTAAAATCAAAAAGTCACTCAACACAAAGTTGGTGATGGTTTGTGCAATAAGATATGTTGTTGGTAGCACAACAAACCAAGTAAAGATGAAGCTGTACGGCTCAGGTAACTGCAGAATCATTATCAACATAAAAAGTATTAAAACAAAAATATTTTTTCACAAAACTTAACCTACACAAGAATTAACCAACTGAATTTTAGTACTGAGCCAAATACCGACCTCAAAAAAAAGTTGACAACCGTAATTTACTTTTCAGAATGTCTCTAGAATCCTCTGAATTGTAGAGATGAACAAGTATTAATGCACAATGAGCTTTATTATGATGTAACAGGCCTATCTTTCACACTGACAATTTTTGTACTGCACAGACCAGGAACTGTGGAAGGCATGCAAAATGCAGCTGAGCTTGAAGGAAGAGAAAATGCAGCTCGAAGGTTTCAAATATGAAAGGAAAAAAATAATCCAAAAATGAAAAATCATCGACAAGTTACTACATTCCTAGCAACTTAACAAACCCGGAGATAATATCACAATCACTTCCTTTCCAAAAACAAAATTCCAAGTAAAGACGATAAAAAAAATCAAGCATTCACAGTGTCAGGCTCAAGCCGGGGCTAAACTAGATGCCTGAAGGTATAAACTGCCTGCACATACCTCCAGGAGAAACGTAATTTCAAAGCCTGTGAGGTCATCCAAGAAAAATACCCTGCAAACCACAAAAAGGTAGTAAATTACGGATTTGTGGAAGGAGTGACCTGGTAACAAAATCTTGTCTTTGTTTTGTTGTTAACAACAGCCATGGTCCAGCTCGCTAGCAATTAATGTTAATATGAAAGATATGCATAGTAAGATACTTACACGCCTAATGCCACCAATGCAGCAGGCAGGTTGAGAAGTGTCATTCTCAAGTAGTCCACAGTGGTGTCACTGTACACCTGCGGGAACACTCAAAATTCAATATTTTAAGAACAAATTTACCTTTTTAAAAATTCCATGTTTCTGTGAAATGTGAGATATGACCCGCTCGCTAGTGCAATAAGCAAGTATTTTGATTTGAAAACAACACTGCAAACTGGGATGTGAACCACCTATAAAGAGAGCAACCAATGTGTTCATTCAGGGTGCCTATCCATGAGCCAGTCAACTAAAGAAGGGAACTATTTCCCTTTCAAGAACTCTTTCACAACCTCAATCCAGCAAAATACACACCTTCTTGGAGCGAATACTACATCGGGGACCTTCAATTGCCACTTTGCTGCTTTGTTTCTGCAAATATAAGGAGAACACGGTTAAACAACAGTCAACCCATTAAATCAGCCTCAGGTCCGGACTGCCAATCATTCCAGCAGCTAAGAAAAGCTACTGTACAATGGTGTGCAGAAATAGTTTCATTATCAATGTTAGAACGAAAATTCACGCCCATCACACTAAAGTTACAAATTGGTAACATAAATTTAGGAGCCCTACCTTCAGTTCAACCTTGAGTTCGTCAAACTCCTTATCCGTTAAAAATGGTTTTCCTGCTTGATATGCCAGACAGGCCTCCATGAACTTCTGCTCCTCAGCACCTGACGCTCCAAAACAAGCTCTAAAAGTGTAAGCTTCACTAAATGAGATTTCGTGATCAATTTATTCCCCTGTGATGTAATGCCGAGCAACTCATCCTTACGACCAGAAATCAATTTAGGAGCACAGATAATAAACATTATCTCTGAATTCAAGACAACATATGTGGCTATCCAAATACAAGCATTGCCATGAATATGCTTTATTGTCTTCTAAGGCATGTGTGCTACAGATCTTCAGAAAGGCTAAAAAACCTAACAGGCCTATTTCTCACGTTTAAATAATCGTAATCAGCTTGTCTGTGCAGCAAAAGCTTTGCGGGCGTTAAAATTGAGACAACATGTCTTTTCCAGTCTCCTTTTTAAAACTAACTAAAATCCGACTTGTTGACAAGACTGCCCTGACAGTGAAACTACAGAATTCAAAAAGGAACCTCCCCGTTCGACTTTGGTGGCCCGCGACCCGTTAAAAGGGCGGCTCACTTCCAAGCTTGTAACAAACTACAATACCAGCAATGAAGAATTGTGGCTTGACTGTATTGAGAAAAGGGAGGGGTCACAAATAAGCGCCACTACTTACTCAGTACAACAACTTTGCTGCCTTCCCATAACAGCTCCTCCTTCAAATTATCAAACTCCTCATTGCTCATAATAGGAGCTTCATTGATGTAGAACGACTGTAACAAAAATCAAATGTTGAACCAATCAATCAATCATTAGAATAGACAATCAGCTGTATGGAGTCGACAAGCATACAAATTTTCTTTCTGCTCGAGAAACTTCAATTTTATGGTCGATAGTGACCTGTCACACCATAAGATCTACTCCCAAACTGCACTATATACTTCAGCAAAATCCAATGCTATAACAAAGCAACAAAAACAACTAAGAAAAAAACGGAATAAAAGTCATATGCTAGCCTGCTCTTCCGATACACAAGCCCACCTCTACTTCGTAATCCATCACAAAAAGGCAACTTAAAATAAAATTTATGAACAATCCCAAAAAGTTTACCTGTAGAGCCAAAAGAAAATCCTGTTCCATTTCACCCATGCTTCTTTTTCCCTTTTTAAGATCGCAATACTGGTTAACATAACCGTCCACCACTTCATCTTCAGTTTTGCTCTCTGCGTAAGACATCACATGAGCTGTCCATAAGGACCTCTGCCCTAGAAAAGCACCTACATCGCTGCTTTCTGAAGTGATAAAGGCAACAACAAAATCTCATAAAACTTCTAATTACTTAGGAGCTTTAAGTAAACAATACATTTCCATTTTTTTAGATCCATATGGCTAAGAACTGATTCATTTGGTAGGTCCCAAATATGATAATGGTGGCTGAAACAATGAGATAATTTACGATATGAGAAAGGTCTTCTGTTAGATTAGCTATTTTTTTCTCTTTTCCTCCTCGACTGATACAAATACATATTAAAAGCTTATAATCACTGTAAGCTGATCTGGATACCTGACTTTTGTTCAGCTGCATTCCGTACAACCAATGTCCTGCTCCTTCTGTGTCCTGTCACGGCCTTAGATGATTTCACATTCTGCCATCTTTGCAACTGAAGCTGCTTTTGAACGCCAACGATAGGAATGTTACTGCCACAGCTTACACTATGCAGTTTCCTGGAAGCTTCTGATCGTACGGCGATGCCGATACTGCTACATGTTCGAAGATGGTTACTCAATGTAGCCATGATCACAGACCTACCAGCTGTAACTTTTCAGTAGTTCTATTGCCGGTTATTCGGGTTAACAACCAGCGTGTCTACCTCTTTCGTTTTCCCACAGCCACAAAAAGACTGTTTTGAGTAAACAAAAGGACGAGAATTTGAGAATGTAGCAAAAATCGTGAATTGTAAAGCACCTCCAGAAAATATAACTTCGGAGAAGCTTTACAATTCTTTAGTAAGAGCCGATTTGAAGAGAGCCGATTGAACGAGAATTAAGTTTCAGAAAGCCTTTTCCAATGCCAACTTTCTGGTTAACTTTTGCGTCGAATTGCTCTGCAAATGACAACAAAATGATGTTGAACTATGACGGCCCATTACGAAACAGTGATGTAAAACCCAGGTACAAGCAAACCGAAAGATGATGTTTCTCCAATGAGCTCGACGCTGGGCTTCACAAAGTGATGTTACGGCACTTTTCCTAATTCTGCTGTTCGCAAATCACTAGTGACAATGATGTGTGATCTAGCAGACTATCCGCCTATCATGCAAAAATGATGTGATTAAACATGTAGGTGATGTGGCGTGTGTTCATCAGCAAAGGTTGCTGTGCACAGATCACATCATCATTTAACATCACTTGGTGATCCCCTGCCTAGAAATCCTCGCAAAGTACATCATTTCTGGCCGGCGGACTGGCCATGTACACTCCCCTCCCCCCCCGATGAATCCGCCCCAACGAGGAGGCAGGCAGCCCAATATTGCCGGTGATCTAGCGCCTACGTGGCAGCAATTTCATGGCTATTCGAAGACGTCTTCCGTGCAGTTTTGCACTGTCCACAAATACAACGCCATAGGAAAGTAATAAGTAACCGACATATACATCAGCATGTGCACTTACCATAAATGACTCTGAAATTTTTCACCGTACCGTACTTGATCGCACCTAACCATAGAAGCATAGAACCATTACTTGGCCCGGCTCACTTCGGTTCGGCACAAATCAGTTCGGTTCAATATTAAGTTGGGCCAAACTGAACCAAACGGTGTAAAACCGGTTTTGGAAACAACGAACCAAAATACACGTTGGATGTCAGCGAACCGAACCGCTAACTGCTAGACCGTTCGTAACCCTAAATATTTTTTCTAAGGGCGCGGCCCATCAGGGCACTTTCTGAGTCCGAAGTAAATTTGTTTTGCAAAATTCTATGTGCCGGATAGATGGACACGAAAAAGCTAAACAATTGCTACAGCCGCAGAGAATCATGTAAGGGTATGTCCCCATGTGCATAAGTAAGGGTTTTTTTCTGTCGTTTTGCTGTAAAACTTAGCGCCGTACTGCCTAAGTTCCGACCGTACGAAGGAATAGCAAATTTGTAGAGTACAATTTGCGTCATCCTCGATCTTAGGATGTACGAAAATTTGTCGTCTTGTGTTTTTCGACCCACTTCGACGACAAAAAACGTCATCTTCAACCTTATGTTTAAAACACATGCGCGATGTGTTTTAAAATTAGGGATTTTCTATAAACAAATAGGAACATATATTCGCACGTGCCGTAATTTTCGAAAATTATCAAACGATTTCAAGCGACGTAGAAATATAGACGATTCGCTATGTTTTGTCCGTTTTTGTTTAATACGACAAAGAGAAGTACACAATTTGTTTTGTTTTGTCCGTTTCCATCCAATACGGATTTATATTTTGCAGAGGTCTCAAGGTTCCGATGCCATTTCACGTCAACCCGACAATAGACGCAAAGGCAAAGCGCGTCTCCTTCAACCGTGAAACGGCACAGGCTGGAGGGCGGTAGGTGTACCATGTCACGAAAAGTCACGCGACGTCACAAGCAGTTACGAAAAATAACGTGCGTCATCACAGATTGTAGACGTTGATAGCCGTCACGGGCATTGTCAGCGTATACACTCGTCACACCTTTAAGTAACAATTTCGGTGTTACACATAGGGACACTTTAAATCCGAGTCCGCTGGATCTGCGCTAAAAAACAAAGTAAGTTCGCTAAGTTTCAAGTACATGGGGACAAACCCTAAGCCACATTTTATTAAGGGTGTAATATATGGAAAGAATCAAAAAAACAAGATTCGCGTAAAATGCCCGTACAAAGCTAGCGAAACCTCTTCGACGCCTTTAAAAACAAATTGATCGGTCCAGATTCGGGAGCTAATCCAATAAAATTTTCAAGACGCGTCAAACAACCGTCAAAAAAACTATTCTCAAACAATTTTGTGCTTCCCGTGTTTGTCTTACTTTTGGGGTTAAGCGCTAAAAAATGGAAGTATTCATACACGTATTTCTGACCATATTCAACCCCGGTTCCGCCTAATGGAACAAAACCAAACGGTTTCTAAGATCGCTCGAACTAAACCAAACCATTAAAAAACGGGCTTGCTTAAGACAAACCAAAACAAAGAAATAACAAAGTACGACAGGTACGAGTGGAACTGTGGAAGTATATAAAATAACATACGAATGCAGGAGTGCTGTACAAAATCTAAGCTTGTTCAATGTTTTATTCTAAAAAGTGCGATGGAAAAAACCATCAAGGTACAAAGGGGTTCAAAAAAGGGAAAAAAGCGCTTAATGCTAAAAAATAGCCAAACGAAACTAAAGATATAATTCCATTAGGCGGTCCCAGTAAACGTACGGAAAATTCTACTTAAGAGACTATTCCATTTTGTCGGGCTAGTAACAAACCTTCCTCAATTATGATTGGCGCCACGTAGGTTAGAGTCCAGATTTGAAAATCTTCAATAAAATCTTCAAACTGAAATTCAGAACAAAACATCTGTACGACCGGAGGTAGTTAATGATTCGTACGTAAAGTTTGCGGCCAAATTTTTAATTTTGAAAACAGAAATCAAAATTTCGAAACGGGATGGCAAAACGACGCGACAAACTTTGAAGGTCGCGGCAAACTTTGAATGTCGGTGAATATCAGACGGAGCGTGTGAAAATATTTTCGGCTCACCTGCAACCAGCGTGGCAAGCGGCACATGGACCGTACGACGTAGGCACATGGCCTGTACGACGTGTATACCTGTGATCGCTTGTTCAAAGCGGATAATTTTTTGCTTTTTCACGTGTACCAATGGTACACATCTAGTATCGCTCAACTCTCCTCGCGAGGAGAGTATCGTCACACTGGATGATGTGCGCGATTGCTTCGCGGATCTGAAAAAGTGGAATATCCAACGGCCAGGAATTACGCCTACATCATTGGAGCTTCCCGACAGCTTTCCAGTAACGATATTTAGTCTGACAAAAAAAAAATAAGGTACGACGTGGTACGGATCTGTACAAACTTGTACGGCGTCCAGTAACGAACCACACTTTTCGTCTAATGCAATTCTACCCTAAGGGAAAGAAAACACGTGAAGACACCAAATCTGTTGTACAAAATCGTAAGTGAATTTGAACAATTAACTTTTAGGGCTATAGTACAGTACCGGGATAGATTAGGATGTTTTTAACGTTTTTAGTTTTTTAGTTTTTACTTTTTAGAGATTAAGGTAAAGTATCGACTTTAATCTGTCGTTTTCACCGAAAACGCAGTTCTGTACGAGAAAAACTTTAGCCGTACAAAAAAATCAATTCTTAAAAATTACAACAAACCTCAAGTCGATACTTTAATTGTACTTCGTGTATCTCGTCATGTGAACGCATTTTGGCGTTTTTATTTTTCCGACCCCCGGGCAAGAGAATCCTGCCCGTGAAAAAACTTCATCAAAAATCACCTCGCGATCTGATTTCAGTGAAAGTACCACCCAAACAAAGAATGAAAAATGACCCACGCACGCGCCACACGAGAGGGAAATTTTTAGGACGAGGGAGAGTACTTGCTATTTTCCCCCCTGTTCGTCACGTGCATGTAGGGAAACATGAGGATGTACGGAAAAAAATTTCCAGGGGTCTCGGACCTCCAATTTCATTCATGGGTCCTCGGTAGAATTTTGCATCGTCGTCGCTTTCCCCTCTCCCTCTCAAGATATCACTTTTATCTCACACTTTTTAGAATGAGGCACGACAAAACTGTATGAAATGAAAGATGTTTGAAAAATAATTATTTTGTCTACCTTAATGTATACTTTATGCCAAGTAAGGCGAAAAAAATGGAGAAAACAAAATCGGGTATCCATGGCCGAAAGTTCTTGAATATGTGACGTCACAAGTGAGTGTGACGTCATAATGTTACAAAACCCTAAACATCTGCCATGTCACAAAATTACAAAAATGTAGGCGTCTACAATTGTCGCTGTTTTTGTTGGCGTCACCAATTTCGTAGTCGTCGTCAACCGTCACAAAGTTGTACCTACGTCTACTACCGTATCATGTCAAAGTTTCGATTCTATTTTTTCGCACATAGGGACGTTTTTCAAAGTAGTATGGAACACTTCACTACAGTCCAAAATACTTTTCAAAAGTATCGCTTACATGGGGACATACCCTAATACGAATGGTTCAACAATTTGAATTGTGTCGTGTGGTGTTTGGTTTTGCTTCGTAAATTCCAAACCCGATTTTGAACTGTTTCATCGGTTTGGACGAGACCGAACCGAACCTAGCCCAAAGCGATCGGTTCACGTGCTACGGTACTTGTATAAATGATGTAACAACGCCAACCACACTATCAACATTTGGACATCCATTGTCGATCAAAATAATATTTGTTAATGTTAAAATCCATAAACAATACGAACGTCGTCACATTCTATCCCCTTATAATTATAAAATCTACATTTATAGCGTTCTGGGATAATAAGATTCAAAGGGCAATAAAACAAGTCATTTTCAACACTAAACGAGTGAATTTAACTTTTTACTTGTGAACAAAACTCTGTTTTCATTTTTTTTTTTTTTTCATTAAAATTGAAATTCTGTGGTCTCCATTAACCAACAAAATGAGCAGCCTATGTAAAACCTTTAGGATAATATTTGACCCTTTAACTTTCCCAATGAATAAGTGCCACCCAGGTGTAATAGGATCTCCTCCCTCTCAGAAAATCCCATTACCACAACCAATTCCAACCACACATTCCACACATTAGAAAAATACACATCCACATTGGAATGCACTCACATAAGGATAAACTTTAAATTAGAAGAAGCTTCTGTCCACATAACATTAGCTTGGTCTCTTGCCCTCGTGGCTCAACCCTTCTTTTTAAAGTGTTTTCCACTACTTTCCACTCTTAATAATTCTTTCTTTTAACTACTGAAACACTACTTAGTTTGTAAGAGATTTCAGTGCCAAAAGGCCAATGCTCCAATTTGGTTTTAATCGCTCAGGACCAAGATCAGTCAGAATTTCCACAAATTTTTCCAAAGGAAAATATGTTTACTCTCGTCTTAGACTTCAATATTTATCCATCATCGCCCTGAACCAGCCAGGCCAGAGTCAACGCTCCGTTGAACACGTTTTACCTGGGCCAATCATTGATCAGCAAGGACTCAGACTGACCAATGCAAAAACGTGCGAAATCTCTTACTAACTACGTAGCATTTCCAACCAATCAAACGCTACGTAACATTTACGTGCGAAATTGCGCGTCAAACGAAACGCGACTTCGCACGAACGTGTGTCGCAAATTTCGCACGCGAAACTTATCACGAAATTCCATAAAGTGAAAGTGACCTTTCGTACTAAAAATTGTACGCAGCGAACCATCATGCGTACCAAACAAAACATTGATTTCGTTTAGTACTTTATAAACGTACGCCTTTAATTCCACAGCTAGTTTGACCTTTAACTCGTAACAATAAACACCCATTCGTTATTTTGACCTCGCGCTGTCGCCTAAATACACCAATCACTATATCTTTAATAATACAACTATAAATCGTGCGATTCTTTCGGGGACGTCTATCAAATTTAAAATTCTATATTCTTAACACTTAAATACCCATTTACGAACAACTTCAATCCGCTTTTACTGTTACACAAGGCACACAAATATTGTGCCCACCTTCACCCTTGTGAAGACAACTCCCTTTAGTCAAATGCAAAAAGAGTCACTAAATTTGATCCCTTAGCAGTAAGTTATGGTTGGCCAAAGATGGCCTATAAATACAAAAGGTCACCTGGAGAGAGGCGCCTCAAACAGGCAAAGTCCCTTAACTCCTACTCACAACTACTTAATACTCTACCCTCGGCCAATCAAAAGGGTGTATAATACAAGAAGGTACAGTGGCCGATTGTACTTCTTGTACGACCATTGTATAACATGACCTACTCGTTCACACTTGTCAACATGAGAGCCATCGTTCCTCCTCCCATCCTTTTTGGCATCCAATGTTGTGGCGCCACGTGGCACAGCGCGCCGCTATGTTCAAAAGCCGACAAAGATTCATTCATGTTTGGCGGTGGCGACGACGGCCGTCCGATCATGTATTTTAAACGGTTATATTCGCGTCCGCGAGCGCTGTTTGACTATATATGTCGTTTCGTCAATTTTGGTCTGATTTAATAAAAGTGACGTTTTTCGTAACACTTTAAATACATAGCAAACTGAATATGTGTATTGTTTCGTTAACGCCATAATGGTTTAAGGCGTACGTATATGTAGTACTTCGCTGACCTAGGTTCAAATTTGGTTTAGGGCAACATTTTGGCAATCTATCAATCTGCCAAATGTCTGTCTGTTTCTTTCTGACTATGGCGGCAGCGAAGGTGACTCTCTCTCTCTCTCTTCACTCTACAATCTAAATTAAGAAGTGAATATTAATTACTTATTTTCAACACTCCCCTTAATTCTTAGTCAACTTTTAATTTAAGTCCACAATTTTCTTTGCAGAATTTTAACTTAAGAGAAGGAACTGGTTTTGTCATCATGTCTGCAATCATCTCTTTATCACTTTTAAGAATTAATTTAATATATTTTATCCTCAACCTTCTATGTGACAAAGCTTAATATTATATCTTTATGGTTGACTTTGAAATGGTGTTTTTGATTAGCTGCGATAGAGATAGCAGCTTGATTATCACAAAAGACATTATGAGTCCCAGATTTCATGAACCCAAGTTCTTCGAGTAGAGATTTTACCCACATTAATTCTTTAGTGGCAGCACATAAAGCCATGTATTTAGCCTCCATAGTGGATTGAGCAACTAATTCTTGCTGTTTGCAATTCTAATAGCATGCACCAGATCCAATTTGCAACACATATCTAGTTGTACATGTCTCAAAGGCATATCCCCATAACTGGAATCACTCCAAGTGGTGATGTCTGTGTGCTCCCCTCCCAAATGCAACCATAATTCCCTTGTTCCCACCAAATATCTCATCACTCTTTTGGCTGCTTCCCAGTCTCTTTTTCTAGGTTCATTTAGACTTCTACTGAGAACGCCTACAGCCGCAGCTATGTCCAGACGTGTACAATTCATAAAGTTAATTAAACTGCCTACAATTTGCCTATAAGTAATTCCTTCCATAAACCTCTTTTCTTCCTCATCCATCTCATCATTCAAAATCAATATCCCTCCCTCTTCACTCCTCTCCGATACGTTCTTTAGATCCATCGGAGTGGTACACCTATTTGCTTTCTCCATCTGAAACCTTTTTAGCATATTACCGATAGCTTCTTTCTGAGTGAGTCTTATAATTTTATTCCCAAAATCCCTCTCCATTTGAATCCCCAAACTCTATTTTGCTTCACCGAGATCTTTTATGTCAAACCGACTTCTCAGATCCTGTTTGAATTTGTTAATTTTATCTAAGGACTTGCTTAAACTAACAAGTTATCAATATAAATAGCAATGAATATCACTCCATTTTCATCCTCAAATATATATATGGAGTGATCTGAACTTATTCTAATGTATTCCAAACTTGTCAGAAATTCGTCCAATTTTATGTTCCATTGCCGCGGGGCTTTCTTAAGGCTATAAAGTGATTTTATCAGTTTGCACACCTTGTTTTCTTCAACACTTTCCACGAATCTTTCTGGTTGCCTCATGTAGATTTGTTCTTTTAACTCTCCGTGTAAGAAGGCGGTCTTAATATCCATCTGGTGTATTTCCATATCCTCTGCAGCTGCTAAACCTAAGAAAATTTTGACAGAAGGGAATCTGACTACAGGTGCAAAGGTTTCTTCATAGTCTATTCTTTTTTTTCTGAGTATAACCTTTAGCAACCAACCTAGCCTTATATCTTTAATGGTATTATGTAGGTTTAGTTTAAGCTTCAAAACCCACTTACATCTAATCTGTTTTTTCTTCGGTGTACAATCTACCAACTCCCATGTATTGGCTTCCATTCTAGAGGTCATTTCTTCATTGATGGTAGTTATCCACCGGCTGCTTTGTGGGGCATTTATGGCCTCTAAGTATGTTTGAGGTTCTTCCGGGTGAGACATCTTTGTGAGTTTGTTATTTACATGTCTTTTTTGAAGTCGTTTACTACTTCTTTTTCCTCTTTCAAAATCAGACGCCGATATGGAAGGCATCCTCGGGTTTCGTTCAGGAAGATTTTCATCTCCCCTATCTTCTAATTCCGGTGTTTGATCAAGTCCCTCGTCGAATTCCACTTCGTATGGTTGTGTTACCTCGGATGTTGTCTTTACGTCCTTCTCTTTTGGCACATCTGCACATTTTTCCTTCTCCACGTCTTCCTTCTCTTCATTTCCCAAGTCAAAGTCAAAATACTAACCTGATTCAAATCTGATTTTGACTTCTTTGTTATATCTGAATGGATCAATAGACTTTACTTCATTCGTCACCACTATGTGTTTTACCAAAATGATATTTTTTTTTTCAAGTCATACACTCCATATCCATTTGTGCTCTCATTATATCCTACAAGATATCCAAGTTTCCCTCTTTCCTCTAACTTCCATTTAGTCTTATCGCAATCTAAACTGTCGACTTGAATTCCGAACACTCTCAAACTAGACAAATCTGGTTTTCTTCCCTTCCACCTTTCATACGTAGTTTCCTCCTTATTTGCCGAAGTTAATACTCTATTTTCATGAAGTTAGCGTAGTTCTTAGACTCAGCCCAAAACTGCAATCCTATTCTTTTATCAGTTAGCATACTTCTAGACATATCTCCTAAAGTTCTATTCACTATTTTTGCTACTCCATTTTGTTCCGAATTATAAAAAACAGTTTTCTTATGATGGATTCATTCTTCTTTAAGAGATTCTTTCAATTCTTTTGAGGTGCATTTTTTCCCATTTTCACTTCTTATCACTTTTATTGAGGTTTCATGTATTTTTTCAATCCATACTTTGTATTATTTGAAACATCTTTGTACCTCTAACTTATGTCTAAAAAAATATACCTTAGTGTATCTAGACCAATCATCTGTAATGGTTAGCATCCATCTTTCCTCCCCATGTGATGCATACCTTGTTGTTCCCCTAACATCAGTGTGAACTAGATCTAATACTTTCTCTCTTCTAAATTTGGATGCCTTTGGAAATGGAACTCTATGAATCTTCCTTCAGATATATCGACTACAATCATCTGAGGTCTCATCATCTCCAAACTCAATTCCATCCACTATTCCCTTTTTCTTCATTTTCTTTAATCTATCTAGATTGACATGCCCCAACCTCTTGTGCCAAAGCTTCATATCACTTCCACACGAGTAGAGAACACCCTTTCCATTGCAAAGTACAATTCTGAATATTCCTTGACTACCCTTTTCAGCTACGAAATAAACCTCATTATCAAAGCTAGCTGTGAAGTTCCATTTCTTAGTTCCAGTTTCGAACTCTTTTTCATCTAGAACACCTGTAGAGACTAGAATATTGCTAAGCTTTGGAATGTAAATAACATCTGAGAGTGTTACAATTGAAGCCTTTCCATCAACTAGAACTTTTAACTCAACCGATCCAACAAGACTTGTGGTTTCTACTCTACCATCTCCATACTCTATCTCAACTGTTGGAATTTTTCTTAATTTAGTAAACCACCTCTTATCCTTGCACATATGCATTGAGGCCCCTGAGTCTATGATCCACCCATCCTCAGATGGACCCCTGTTACCTGTGAAAACACACTTTTGTCTCCGTAGAATGTTTGCATGCTTCTCAGTTGTTTCCAGTTTAAGAAGAAGCTTCTCAAGCTCCTCTTCCATTTCGGTTACCTCATCTTCTTCCTCATCATGAACTTGAGTCAAAATAGCCTTTTTATTTCCTCCATCTTTTGAGGAACCTTGTCCATCTTTTAGTCGAAGATCTGTAAGCTTGACACAATTTGCCATATAATGTCTCGGTTTCTTGCAGAAGTGACATAATCCACCTCGAGGAGCTCCTCTCCCATTTCGATCAAATCGGCCACCTCTTTGTCCTTTTCCTCCAAAGTTTCGATAGGGATCCTTTCCCTTTTCTTCATCACGCTTTCGCCAGATCTTGCAGCGAATGCTTGAACACTCAGACTTCCTCTCCTAAGTTCTATGGTACTCTGTTTCACTAAAATCATCCCCACTGTATCATCCCAATTCGAATTGCTATCACATAGATCTTGTAACCGATTAATGATATATTATACTCTTCAGGTAGTTTCGTTATCAGTGTATTTACTACTTGTCTCTCAGACCATTAGTTACCTGCGCTATCTAGTTCTCCAAATAATGCTCCTAAGTCATTGCAATAATCATTCATACTTCCCCCCTTGTAAGTATAAGTTGAAATCTTATTTTCCGCAAGCTATTGCTGCTGGAATGACCCACTCTTATATTTGTTTCCTCGAGATACCCAAATCTGAGAGGAAGATCTAACATGCATAAGAGGAATGGCAATACCATTCACTACATTTTTGAGAATTAAGAGCTTAGCCACCTTCTCTTTATAGTTCGAATTTTCATATTCTGACTGTTCGGTTTGACTCCCTG
Source organism: Zygnema cylindricum (assembly GCA_037447655.1). Lineage (NCBI taxonomy): Eukaryota > Viridiplantae > Streptophyta > Zygnematophyceae > Zygnematales > Zygnemataceae > Zygnema > Zygnema cylindricum. Next base: position 35,017 of record JBBHKE010001630.1, read on the forward strand.
TCACCATTGCTGGTGGTGTTGCTGCCGGTATCGTCCTTGACAATGGAGTCCTCCAAAAAGCAACTCCTCCCTTTTCTCGTTCCATGGTTATTTCCTCCCTTTCCTCGTCATCGTTCGTGATGGTGGCTGATGTTTTAACAGTTGTTGTGACGGAGGTGCCAGAAAAACGTGTTCCTCCAAACCAAAGTGGAGGTGGGCATCAAATTTGCTCGAACACTATGCCCCATAGGTGCTTCTCAAAAAGTTCTCACTCCATCATCATTTCCCAATAAAGAAATTATGATCCATTAAATATGGGCACCGTAGAAGGTGGGCCCATAACCTGAAATTCGGTGGTCTCCATTAACCCACAGAATGAGCAGTTTATGTAAAGCCTCTAGGATAATATTCGACCCTTTCACTTTCCCACTTAATAAGTGCCACCTAGGCACACAAATATTCTGACCACCCTCACCCTTGTGGGGACAAGACTCCCTTGAGTCAAACGCAAAAAAAATCATTGAATTTGCTCCCCTGAGCAGTAAGTTATGGCTGGCCAAAGATGGCCTATAAATACAAAAGGTCACCTGGAGAGAGGCGCCTCAAACACGCTAAGTTCTTTAACTCCTTCTCACAACTACTTTGTACTCTACCCTCGGCTAATCAAAAGAGTGTATAGTACAAGAAGGCACAATGGTCGATTGTACTTCTTCTACGACCATTGTACAACATGGCCTTCTGGTTGACACTTGTCATCATCGGAGCCATCGTTCCTCCTCCCATCCTTTCCGGCGTCCAATGATGTGGCGCCACGTGACACAACGCACCTCTATGTTCAAAATCCGCCAAAGATTCATTCGGGTTTGGTGGGGGCAAGACGTCCGTCCGATCATGTATTTTACACGGTTAGATTCGCGTCCACGAGCGCCGTTTGACTACATATGTCATTTCGACAATTTTGGTCTAATTTAATGAAAGTGACGTTTTTCGTAACACTTTAAATACATAGCAAACTAAATATGTGTATCGTTTTGTTAACGCCATAATGGTTAAAGGCGTAGGTTTATGTAGTACTTTGCAGACCTAAGTTCAAATCTGGTAGGGCAACATTTTGGCAATCTTTGAATCTGTCTACCTGTCTGCCTGTTTTTTATTAACTATGGCAGTAGCCAAGGCGACTCGCTCTCTCTCTTCAATGTAGAGTCTAAATTAAGAAGTGAATATTAATTACTTTTTTTCAACAAAAATAAAAAAAGGCTCCATTTTGTTTGTCATTTACATCGCCTTCAACTCCTTAACATAGGTCTCAAATTTAGAAAAACACCTCGTGTTTACTATACCACGAATCGTAATTAGAGTGAAGAAAAAACTAGAGTAAAAAAACAAATAAAAACAATTAGAGTTATTAACGCTAATTTGTGTCATATAACCTTTTCACAGAGGAAGTTTACTCTAATTTATTTAAGTACTCTATATTGGGTTATGTCAGCAATAATTATCTGCACAAAAATTATGAACACTAAATTACGTAGATGAACAAAATATGTCAGTCTGTATAGTTTGACGTCATTATGACTTTAGTACTATTTGTCGCGCTGAATGTCAATTAATGTTCACACTGACGACGATGATGTCGACCGATGAGAGTTATGGGAACGACATTTTTCGATGTGATTGATTTTTTTGTTAAGTGCAATTTCACGTGCGAGCGCGATTATATTAAATCATTATTTGTACATTTTTACTTATAAATGTACAATTTTGCACGGTTGGACGTCATCCGTACTCCACACTATTTAAAACGAACCTATATTATATTTTTTACGCTATTTAAACCTTACCTTAAATAGTAGAATGAAAAATTTATAATTATTTACTCTATTTAAGGTGATAGAGTCGAAATTTAGGGCGACCGAATTATCGTTATTTCCTCTAATTACAATTCGCGGAGTAGTTAATTCAATTACTGATATGATGATGTGTATTGTAAACCTTTTGTCCCAACCCCAAAAAATAAAACACCTACTCTAAGTTTTGTATTTCATATCTATAATATAATCTCTTACATCTCAAAAAATCCCATTACTACAACCTATTTCAACCACACATTCCACACATTGGAAAACACACATCCACATTGGAAAGCAATCACATAAGGATAAACTTTAAATTAGAAGAAACTTTTGTCCACATTACATTAGCTTGGTCTCTTGCCTTCATGACTCAACCCTTTTTTTAAAGTGTTTTCCACTATTGTCCACTCTTAATAATTATATCTCTTAACTACTAAAACACTACTTAGTTAGTAAGAGATTTCTATGCAAAAATGCCATTGCTCCAATTTGGTTTTAATCGCTCACGACCGAGACCTGTCACAATTTCCACAAACTTTTTCAAAAGAAAATATGTCTGCTCTTCTCTTTCACTTCAGTGTTTATCCATCACCGCACTGGGCTCGCCATGCCAGAGTCAATGCTTCGTTGAACAGGTTTTACCTGGGCCAATCATTGATCAGCAAGGACTCAGACTGACCAATGCAAAACGTGCGAAATCTTTTACTAACTACATAGCATATATAACCAATCAAACGCTACGTTTCACTACATAACATTTACGTGCAAAAGTGCGCGTCAAACGAAACGCGACTTCGCATGAACGTGCGTTGCAAATTTTGCACGCAAAACTTCTTATAAAATTCTATTAAGTGAAAGTGACGTTTTGTACTAAATATTGTACAAACGACCATCGTGGGTACCTAACGAAATATTGATTTCGTTTGGTACTTTATAAACGTACACCTTAAATTACACGGCTAGTTTGACCTTTAACTCGTAAAAATGAACACCCATTTGTTATTTTGACCTCGCGCTGTCGCCTAAATACACCAATCACTATATATTTTAAAATACAACCCCAAACCGTGCGATTCTTTTCGCCGTCGTCTATCAAATTCAAAACTCTGTATTCATAGCACTTAAATACCCATTTAGTAACAAGTTCGATCCACTATAACTGTTACATCATCCCCTCCTTATATTTAATTGACCTTAGTTAAAACACATTTAATTCTCATGACAAGACTTTTATATTATTATCCATCCAATACCTTTGTAAAAACTCCGAACTTTTATCTTCAAAAGTTAACTCATCTTCTAGCCTTCTAAGATAATGCACTTGCCAGAATATAGTATTACCAACCTTAAACCGTTGATCAACCCAATCTATTACCCATCTGTGGACCTCAGGTTCTATAATTATTAAAAGATCCAATTCCAATTCTCTTTCAGTTGGCCGAAGCTTTGCTAGTTTTAGTTGACTAATTTGTATTACTAGATGAATTTTTGTTGATGGCGGAAAGTCCAATTTGGCAGCAACTGACGATATCATCTCGATTACAGTACATGGTTTGATGTACTTAGGAGCAAATTTTCCCGTAGGATCCGATTTTCCCTCGATATTACACTTCTAATGAGTTGTAGAAAGCCAAACCTTATCACCTTTGCTTACCACCTAATCACCCCGTTTGCGGTTAGCATTTAACTCTTGCATCCTTTGTGCCTCCACTAATGCATCTCGTACTGTTTTCCAAACTGATTGAATTTATTCCCAAAACTCTGTTCTAAACCTCTACTCTCTTGAGTGACCTTTGTTATTAAGTCTAATGCTTCTCTCCGTTGGTATCCGTTTGCAACTTCAAACGGTTAGAATCATGTACTAGCATGTTTACATGAATTGTATGCAAATTCCATTAATGGCAGTTTAGATTCCCATGTGTTATGAACTCCACTGCAAACAGCCTTAAGCATTTCCTCCAGGGTACGGTTCATCATTTTTGTCTGTCCATCTGTCTGAGGATGATAAAAGGTACTCATTTTTAATTCAGTGCCTAAATTTTTGCTGCAATTCATTTCCAAAATGCAGACATAAATTTAGAATCCCTATCACTCACTATAGACAAAAGGACTCCTTAATATCTGACCATGTTGTCAAAATATAGATTTGCAATATCCACAAATGAATGAGTAGTTTTGCAAGGGATAAAGATTGTCATTTTACTGAATCTATCGACTACGACCATGATAGTGTCATTTCTTCTAGATGTAGCTGGCAATCAGACAATAAAATCCATACTCATGGTCTTTCGCGGATATCTAATGCGTTTAATAGACCTCTAGGTTTATGGTTACTAGGTTTACTCTGTTGGCAAGGGACACAACTTTCCACGTGTTTTGACACCTCCTTTGCCACCCTGGCCCAAAACAACCTACTCTGCAACCGATTAACAGTTTTATCACGACCCAAATGTCCTAATTGCTAATGGGCTTCTTATAAAAGTTATTTTTTTAGTTTTCCCACTTTAGAAATGCATAATCTATCCCTTGTTCGCAAATACAGTAAACCATCTTCTATTCTAAAATTTTTGACATGCCTCTCATTCAATGGGTCAGAATTCCCTCCCAAAATATTCTTACAAATCATAACAAAATAAGTATCTTTATCATAACCATTTCTAACAGCATCTAAAAATGATTCATCTCGAACCATCACACTTATTTCAAAACATCTACTTAAAGAATCTGCGACTACATTTGTCTTTCGAAGAATATGTTTGACAGTAAATTTGAAATATGCTAATTTCTGCATCCACCTAACATGTCTGCCAGTCATATCTGTGCATCACTTAATCTCTGTAGATAGGAGAGTGTCTGTGTCTTATTATCACAGTGAAATGTAAATTCTTTATTATGCAAATAACAACGCCATTTCACCAATGCATGAACTATTGCGAGTAATTCTTTTTCCTGTGCTGGATAGTTTTTTTCAGCATCATTTGAATTTTTTAGCTGAAAAGCAATAGGGTGAAAATGTTTGAGGACTTTTTGACTTATAACTGCACCTAGACCTTTATCTGATGCATCAGTAGTGATCAGAACTTCAAATTCCCCAACGGGATCAGGATACCCCAGTCTAGGGGCAGAGGTGAACTTCCCTTTTAGTTCCTCGAAAGCTCTCTCCTGATCGATTCCCCACATAAACGTTTTCTTCTCCCGAAGTAAATCCATCAAAGATGCGGCGATAATACTGAAGTTCCTAATAAATTTCCTGTAATAAGTGGTCAATCCCCTAAATGATCTAACTTTTGTGACATTAGTGGGTTACTTCCAATTTTGGATTGTTGTAATTTTGGATGGATCTGTTTTAACACCTTCCCCACTTACTATATGACCCAAAAATAATTGTTCACTTTTAAGAAAATTGGATTTTGACAATTTTTCATATGGTTTTCTCTCCCTCAACCTTTCCAACACTTTCTTTAAATAAATTACATGTTGTTCTTTAGATATGCTATAAATTAGAATATCATCTATAAACACCTGAACAAACTCATCTATATAATTTGAAAAGGTTTGGTTCATTAATCTTTGACAAGCAGGCGGTGCATTCGTCAAACCAAATGGCATCAATATCCATTCAAAATGACCGACTCTAGTTTTAAACGCAGTTTTGTCAACATCTTCAGTTCTAATTGGCACATGATTAAAGCCACTACAGAGGTCCATCAAATAATATAATTTAGCGCCTTTCAATCGATCTATCAAATCAGAAATTAAAGGTAGTGGATACTTATCATTCACCGTAATCTTGTTTAGACTACGATAGTCGACACACATTTTCAACGTTGCGTCCTTCTTTTTGAAAAAGATAACTGGTGCTCCGTACGGTGATTTGCTAGGCTGAATATGTCTTTTCTCCAGAAGCTCCATGATATGTTTGTTTTACTCCTCGTGCTCAAAGAAAATGTGCTTATAAATTCTGGTGACAGGAGGATTACATCCAGGTTTAAGGTTAATAACATGTTCCACATCTCGGGAAGGTGGCCTCCTTGAGGGTAAGTCACTTGGGAAAACATCTCTAAATTCAAAAATCAAATCTTTAACAGCAACATCAAATGTATTAATGTCAGTTACAAAATAAGATTTTTGTTTTTCAATATTTTTAGTCGTGTCTGATTTAGGAATAACATCAATAATAGTGTTTTCTCCCCCCATTTTATATGTTACTGCCTCAGTAATTAATAACAAGAAATCATGATTTGTTTTATCTTTTAAATGATTTTTAAATTGATTAGCAGAAATCAAGCCTTCCACTCCCAATTTGGTTATGTTATTTATATGATTCCTTTGCAATTTCTTCAAAGGTAATGCTTGCAAAACCTACTAGCCGTTGTCAGAACTCACTCTCAAGGTGTTAGTTTCCCAATTAATTTGAGGGTTATGTTTTGTTAGCCAGGGCTTTCCTAGTATTAGCTCCTCACTACCCAAATTCATTATTTCACACACAACTTTCATTTTATGCCCTTGGATATTAACTTCTATTGTGTCAGTTTGTAATCTAATGTGGACTTATTACCATTTTCCCCTTGAACATGTAAAGGTTTTTCCCTTATGATTGTAGGAATTTCATTTCCCTCAACAAACTCATGTGAAATAAAATTATGTGTAGCACCTAAATCTACCATAACTCTCAATGGTTTTCCTTCCACTAAAGACTCAAATCTGATCAAACTGTGTCTAGTGTCATCGTTACTTAATTGTCTTAACATAGGTCTGTTGTTAAGGGTTTCATCAGAAGGATTGTTCAAACTATAGAGTGTAGTTAGCATCATAATAAATTCAACTATCCCAGCCTTTCCATTCATTAGCTTGCCCTCTAGAGTTAACTCGTTAACCTTTGGATCTGGTTGACTCAACTGAGGACTTTCAGCTAGTCCTTTACGTTTCCCACCTCTTGGGCTTCCTACTCAGCTAGGTATAATGCAATATCTTCCTGAAGACCTTCATTGACATCAACTGTTTTAAGAGATCCCTTATCTATACAGTCCTTAGCGTAATGATCTGGACCTCCGCATTTAAATCAAGTGATTTTTTTTTTGGTTTTATGCATTCTCTGTTAAAATATCCCTCCTCTCCATAGTTATAACAGTCAATCTTCTTTAGTTGTGCACACTCAAATGCCCCATGACCCTTTTTTTGACAGATAGTGCATGTGGGTATGGTAAGATTAGGTTTTTGAGCATTAATGCTCGGTTTATGACTCTTAATGTAGCCCTCCTATTGTGAAATTTTTTCCTGCATTAACACTCTGTCAACCCCTCTGATTTCCTCTGAATATTTTTTGCATATTCACAAGACCTGCATTCATACCCTCTACTTCAAATTCATCCTCACCACACTCTGATACTTCATTGAAATTTCCCCTGAGTGATCGAGTTTCATGATTATACTCTAACTGATCCTCTAATTCGAATGCCTTATCTTGTAGTTCTTTCAAATTATTAAATTTTTGATGTTTCAGTTTAAATTTCAGTATGAGATTCAGATAATTCAAGAAATGCAACTTAGCCATTTCATCAGTCAAACCCATGACGTAAATACTACATGAATCAAATTCCACTACATAATCCTTCACTGATCCAATCTGCTTAGAATTCAACCACTTTTCTTTAATTCTAGATTTATAAGTGACAGAAAAGAAACGCGATTTGATCGCGGTTTTAAAAGCTTTTGAATCAGCATTATCAGGAATCAAATTAGACCTTCTCTAGGTGTAATACCAAATTTGAGCATCACCTTTGAGACAGCTAATAGCAAAAGAAGTCTAATCATCGCGATCACAATTTTTAGATTCCAAATAATACTCCATATGAGAAATCCAATCATCGAACTCATCAGTCTTCTTACCATCGAAGGATGGTGCTTCACTGATAGACAATATCAGATCTCTTGTCTTTTTAGGTCTATCGTGATTTTCCTCCCTAAAACTGACATTCTCCTGACCACTCTCACCCTTTTTGTCATTAACATCATTTATAGACTAAATTAAATTAATTAGCTCATCGAATTTCTAATTTGAAATATTTCCATTTTCCTCAACATCCTTAAATTCCCTTTTCAACTCAGAAATTGTTTCATCCACAGCAGCAGTATGATTATTAAATCTTTTGACCAATTTCACACTACGTTTTTTCACCACATTCAAGGCTTTTTCCATTTCGGGTTTCCATGCAGAATTTGCCATTATCACACAATGAAATCAAGCAATAAAAAAAAGGTATAATATAATTATCCTAAAAAGTTTGTAGCAGATTTGAAGTCCTAAAATTTCTCCAATCCAAGACTTCATTCCTTTAACAAATCTTTTGAAAGATATCAAAATCTGAAAAATTAAATAAACAATTAAAAGTAAGTTAGTGAAAATTCAATTTTCCCAAACATTGAAATAGAAAGGTAAAATGTTTCCCCACAAATTTTGCAATAGCGAAATTGAAAGCAATCAAGGGTAACAATTTAGGGTTTGAAAAGTTTAAAGTCATTTCTGCACTCCTTTGCTCTTGAAGAAGTAAAGTACTCCACTTTTCTTCTCCACCATTAGCAAATTTCCCATTTCCCACTACATCAGGATCTTTTACTCTCTAATCCTCACATTCTCACCCTTCATGGCTTGAAGCCCTCCCTCTACACATGAATCAAGGCAAGTTTGTTTGGCCTCTAGGTAATTGGAATGAGCTTCAGCGGTGGCTACACTGCCCACCCCGCCTTAGTCCTTAGCACCTTAACACGCCCCACATCTAACCAGCGGCCGCTGGCAGTGTAGTCACTTAGCTTCCCTCCAATCCCCTACCACTTCACATTGTGGTTTCAGCAACACTGGTCAGAGCACCCTCATTTTTGGGTGAGAAAACTTCTCCTTGGTTTCTAGCTGAAGCTTTGATACCATATGTAATAGGATCTCCTACCTCTCAAAAAATCCCATTACTACAACCAATTTCAACCACACATTCCACACATTGGAAAATACACATCCATATTGGAAAGCACTCACATAAGGATAAATTTTAAATTAGAAGAAGCTTTTGTCCACATAACATTAGCTTGGTCTCTTGCCCTCGTGGCTCAACCCTTTTTTTAAAGTTTTTTCCACTAGTGTCCACTCTTAATAATTCTATCTCTTAACTACTAAAACACTACTTAGCAAGTAAGAGATTTCTATGCAAAAATGCCATTGCTCCAATTTGGTTTTAATTGCTCACGACCAAGATCAGTCAGAATTTCCAAAAACTTTTTCAAATGAAAAGATGTTTACTCTTCTCTTTGGCTTCACTATTTGTCCATCATCGCCCTGGGCTTGTCAAGCTAGAGTCAACGCTCCGTTGAACAGGTTTTACCTTGATGAGCAAGGACTCAGACTGACCAATGCAAAAACGTGCGAAATCTCTAACTAACTACGTAGCATATCTAACCAGTCAAACGCTATGTTTCACTACGTAACATTTACGTGCAAAAGTGCGCACCAAACAAAATGCGACTTTGCAAGAACGCACACGAAACTTCTTACGAAATTCCATAAAGTGAAAATGAGGTTTCGTACTAAAAATTGTACGAAACGAACTATCGTGGGTACCTAACGAAATATTGATTTTGTTTAGTACTTATACATGTACGCCTGAAAAATCCGTGGCTAGTTTGACCTGTAACTCGTAAGAATGAACACCCATTTGTTATTTTGACCTCGCGCTGTCGCCTAAATACACCAATCACTATATATTTTAAAATACAGCCCCAAATCGTGCGATTCTTTCGCGGATGTCTATCAAATTCAAACTCTATATTCGTAACACTTAAATACCTATTTACGAACAAGTTCGATCCACTATTACTGTTACAATGTCGTTTGCATTGCGATGTTTTTACAAATAGTAAGATGTGGTGTTTCTTATTTATACAAAACAAGATTTGAGCCAAGCTTGTCTATTCTATTCCAATTTTCAATAAGGTGCTGGACGAAAAACGTTTAATGTTTAAAACATTGGTTTATTGATTATTTTTAGTATCTATTAACGTTAACAATAATGGTTGCTATGCTTAGTTAACGTTAACTCGTTACGAATTTTAAAACGTCTTTGATGTTCTAAGTTTAACAACATAAAAATAAATCCCACAACATATATTTTATGATCTTATTAGCGATTGACTTTATGTTTAAGCAATTTTGTTGATGTTTTCGTGGTTTTTTGCTAACAATAATTATATTACTAAATAACAGGTCATATAATTTTAATCATACTGTTTACGACAAGAAAATAATTAGGTGTTCCAAAGCATTCATTCGCTATAATAATATGTCTCGACCGGTAATGGTGTTCAACATAAATATCGTAATGTACTTGCACATTTGATTTTTTGTCTATTTCATTTTACCTTGTTTAAAAAATAGATCCTCCAATAATTCTTGGAAATATGATGATATGAATATTAAAAAACAACGTTTTATAATTGTTTATTTGTTTATCTTAAAAACAACTCATTCATGGTTTTTATCTCAATTATGATTGATCCTACGAAGAGGTAAAACAATTTTCATTTGTTGTTAATTTATTATCCGTTAGTCAACAAACTATATTGGCCACCAATCTGAGATCACCGTAAAAAAAAACACAGTATGAAATGTAATCTATCTCATATTTATCGATTGTACGGATCTGAAGGCTGTATGAAGGTTGTACATTCATAAAAATAAATTTTGTGGTCATAAAACAAGTAAAACAATGATAATGTTGTATTTTACCGTGTGATAATAACCCATCGATAAAATTCATAGAGTAAGCATTTTTTATTATTTTTGTATATTGTTCACAACGTCGGTTTTTTTTTATGATCGTGGTTTACAAAAATGCATTGAATAAAGTGTAGCAGTATGACAAAGTTTAGATACAAACGTAAAACGTGATAATATACTAACAAGTACGACGCTTATACGTTACGCGAGGATATTTGTATTACACGGTTTGTTACAATCTACGTGAAACAAAAAAAAAGTAAAAAGTTGACATATTTTCAATCGAATGACAATCTTAATGACTTTTGAGAATTTCAAATCGACTTCCTAAAAAAAATAAAAAATCGCATTCATGTAGAAGAAGAAACTTAACATTGCATGCAAATTTGATAATGACTCGGATAAAGTTACCCATCAGATAGACTTAAACAACTAGTTACTAACAGTTTTATAGTTGGGAATTACGCTTTGATAGTATGAGACACTAATAATTTGGTAACATGAAAAAAAAAACAGAACATGAGATTTTAAGTATTTGACGATATAGGAATTACAACAATCTAAGGGTTGCATTTAATATAGTTGATAAAAGGAAAAAAAAACATAATTTGAAACGAGTAGTCATATCAAACTAATTTGATGCACTTGTATGGTATTAGTAGTATTTTTAATAATTATAAAAAACATTAGAATTCGCGTGAGTTTTTTTTCCAACCCAAAATCAGAAATCAATGTTAACGCTATTAATAAACTTAATCTCATAGCGATGGTCGGCGTAGTTTTATACTAAATCGTAAAATTTGTTGGAGTTTCACAAGTCAGGCATTGGGTGTCTCCAATGGAACTCATGGACCCTTTCAGAATTTTGAAATCGTTGAGAGCGATAGCTACACCGCTCATCGTTATTAGTGTTAATAACACTAATTAGTTCACGACTTTTTTTTGCCAGAAATCACAAAATAGAGTTAACAACACTATATAAGGACGTTTACTACAATCTGGCACGTCTCCTTGCACTAAATTAGTATTATTGATTCTAATTTTTCATTAACACTAATAAATCTTTAACGTTAATAACGATGAGTGATCACCTTCTCCTTCGAAACGCGAAACTTCAAAAGAGAAGTTTCACACGTGTCGTGTTTACGCACGAAACGAAAACACCTGCACACGAAATGAAATACCTACACACGAAATGAAATACCTACACAGGAAATATAAAAGTAACGCAAAACGAAATCGTACATTTCGTTCGTTGACTCATCAAATATTGACGCAAAATGAAATCGTATGTTTCGACGCCTAACATGAATACTCAAAAAGATAAGGTAAGAGGTGAGTAGGTTAGGGTTGGAGTTAAGATTAACGTTTGGGGCGGGGATGAGGTTTAGGGTTTGAGCTTGGGGTTAAAATTAGGGTTGAGGGTCAGGGTTAAGGTTCAGACTCAGAGTTAGAGCTCCATCGCGGGCAGCGCAGTTTTTTTTGTCTGACCAAAATGCCCGGTTAAGAGCAACTTATAAGTTACCTCCCTAGTATTTTTGTTGCTTGGTGTTTGAAACGCGTACGGAGGGTGGTTTTTCTGTTTTATATATTTTTATATTGTTTTCTCTTTTTGAAATTTATCATTACAGAAGTCGATGGAACTTTTGTTCAGAATCCGATTCAAAAGTGAAGTTGGGAAGTCAGTTCGAATTTTAATTCGAAATGGGACTCGAAATTGTCGATGGATCCTTTACCTCTTCTAGAGGGTTTTTGAGTGAATGCAGTAAGAGTTGTCCATCTATGGGGAGTGGTAGTAGCCATGGCTCCTCCTATGGTTTCTTTTTTGAATAAAGAAGTTGGGAAAACGATCACACTCGAACCGAAGGTTTGCGCTTGGATATGGGGCATTGAGCCTGTGGATTTATCGTATCCTTCTTGGAAGCTGGCTTGTGCCAACCGATGAAGTCAAAAAAAATGGAGTACATAGAGATATGGAAGAGGGTATCGAAACGGAAAAAGGAAAAGAATCCATCGTTTGAGTGTGATGAGTGGTTTGAATTGGAAAATGGAAAAAGAAGTTATGTTGGGAGTATTGGCCGTGGCTTTAGGGGCGTTATCATGTTTTAGTTTTTCATTAGCTCCCATTTCGGAGATTGTTCTCGTGCCGAACATTTTTGTGACTCGACCGATGTCAAAAATGTTTTGTGGGAACGACAAATTTGCAAAAGTGGTTCGAGCACGAAGTATGTATGTTATGTGTAGGACAATATGATTTGTGTGAAGGCAAGAAATTCACCTGCTCTAGCCTCTTAGTATGTTAGTCTTGGACAAGTGTATGTCCATTGCGAGACAAAATATTTATGCATATCGTTTAAGCTGGTTGCTTGGTTTGTATTTGGTCTTGTTTTTAAAGACATTACGAATCTATGGAACATGAATTGCAGATTGTATTAAAAAGCGCGATGGGAAACCATCCGAGTCCAGGGGTACAAAAGGGTTGACATGGCCAAAACTGAAAAACTACAAGCAGGGCAAAAAAAACAAAGAAAAGGAACGTGAACACACATAAAAATGGCGCTTAAAACAAAGGCACTCAAACCCAAAAACAAAAATACAGCAACATGTCAAGCCGATAGAAGTGTTTAAATGCGAATCTGGATATCACAAGCGAAGTTTCAAAAGTAGTTACCACAGGTGGGATACAAAAACGATAACAAGGTGGGATTGGCTTCGTATCGAGAGGTTAGTTTCTCTTTTTCAAAAAGACAGCTCTTGTTTGACCTCGAAGAAGTAGTTGAGAAGTGTCGGAAAGAAAAGAATCTGGAAAGAAGAAAAAAGAGAGGAAGTTGACGGACAAAAAGAGAGTAAACAAGAAGCATAAACGCAATGGCAACAGCAAGGGAGGAGGGGAGGGAAGAAGAAGAGGGGGAAAGGGGAGAGAGAGAGGAGAGAAAGGAGAGGGAAAAGAGGAAAGAAAAGCTAGGGACTGCAGCATTAGGGATAGAGATGGTAGATAATCAAAAAAGAGGAGGAACACATAAGGCTGAGAAAAGGTAGAAGTTTGACCTAATACCGACAATCCATTTTCATTTCTCCGGGTTTTATGGTATGCAGACTTACAATTTTAGAGGCTCCTTTGCAAGTAAGAGACATTACTACGCCATGAACCGCTATTAGCATTACTAACACTTTTTAAAATCCAAGTTTCTTCTTCTCCTTCAAACACAAAATAGTGTGCTATTATTACAAAATGCTTGTTTCTTAATGCTACTCCTTTTTGTGGCCTACAACCGTCCATGTCATGCGGACCGGAAATAGAATTAGTAACACTAAAACAGTGCTCATACTTATTATTTCTTAATGGTATTAGCGATTCAGGCTGTACCAATAATGGCGGAGGACAGTCTACAAAGCCCAAAGACATAAATTTTAATAAAAGTTACTGAAAGAACCATCTGGATATTAGTAAAACAAAGATGTAAAGCAAACAAACAAATACGCAAACCACCGATTAAGCGAACAAAACCGAAATATGAAAAACTTCACTCCTTAAAACTCAGCCAAAGTCGATACCAGTTAACATCACAAACAGTAACCCTTGACCATAATACATTCTCCAATAATAATTTCCCAGAAAAGGGAAACGATATGCCTCAAATTCCTGCTTCCTTTCGTCACAATTTGGTATATTTTACAAATAAACAAGGATCTACTTTTCCCTTTTGAAGCAGGTGTTCAAGGCCTCGCAGATTACTAACTCCATCTCCAACATTTTTCTTCCATCTCCATCTCCTTCCTACTGAAAAAATAAACCCTTTAATTGTTTTAAACCGCATTCCACCCACATTCGATCGAACTAACAACTTATCAGCTGCAATTTTATCCACTTATTGACAGTACACTTCGTGAATAAAAACTACAGCCCATCATAAACTCCTCCCTTGAAAAGCAGAACCACTATCATTCCAAACCATACTATCCTTCTGCAAAATCAATCCACACTAACCATTCTACACAACCATTCCGTACAATTATCCGGAAAACAACAAACAGAACACCTGGCCCCATGTAGAAAACAAAATGAAGACGAAAGGATGGAATCAAATCAAACAGGACCCTTAATTTCCCTAAAAAATGCTAATGTAACCCTGGTTTTTGATAACCTAATAGTGACTAATGCCATACTGAAAGGCACAATATGCACATACCAAACGTTGGGATATATACACAAGAACCGCAAAAGACAAACATATCAGTGTCACGTCACGTATGTCACCCTTCTCTCTCGGCATCACGAACATCGTCAGATCATCCAAAAGACGTGACAACCGGAAAGACGACAAAAGATTTTTGGCATCTTCCTGCCCGGATGTACTTTTTATTTTATCCTTTTTTGTCTCTTCTGGAAAAACCGCCGGTTTAATGACTTCCTCGGAAGATGACGATGACGATCTTTTCTTTGGTTCAAAACTAACGGCCATCCATCTCTCACTGAGAACTCTACTTCTCCCTGCCGTACGAAAACATTCCTCAGTAAGCTTCTGCCACTCTGATGATCCTGAAAGTACAGAATTTGGCGAAATTAGGGCTATCTGGAGACCTGATTTCTGACAAGCGTTTGGAAAGAACTTCCTAGAATGAAACTGGAGAGGAAGAGGAGGAGGAGCCGAACTGATTTTGGAGGAACCATGGATTGTACGGACGGTGAGGTTTTCGGCATACCCTTGACCGGCCAGTTGTCTGATCTGAGCATCCATGGAAATCATTCAGTAAAGAGAGGAGAAACAGAGAGAACAAGACGAGAGGCAAATGTCAGTTCTAAAGAGACTCCTTGAAAAAATATCTACGGAAAAGTTTGGTATTCGTTTCAATTTGCTCAAACTCCGTACAAGCATTTTTTTAGCAGAGCGTACGAAAATCATCTTTGACTCGGTTGGGGAACGCGTGTGCATAGGTGAATGAAATCTAGAGCATTAAATGAAAAACGAACGGTTGCGATTCCATATCTAGGCTGCTGCCAATATGCTTTTCGGTCGTCGTTGCGGTACATGACAATAAAGCCAGATCGTACTTACACGTGTAATTTATTAAAAAAGTATCATCTATGCCCCCAAAAGGACGAAATTTCAATGACACGTAGGCAACTGAGCAAAAAAATGTCTAATCGGTGTCGAACCTGCGAGGACGCCTTTACATTCCAGTATGTGCTGTACCGTACCCCGGTACCCGGGAAGTGTCGGGTTTCGAATGGTGTCTGTACTGTACAACGTGAATCGTTATTAGACTTATGTAGTGTTGGGTAAGATAAAATAGAATCAGTCATTGTATTTCGGGTATCAATGTCCAAATTTTGGGGCGCCGATATAGAGTACATAAGTCACTTATGTACTCTATATCGGCGCCCAAAATTTTTGACATTGATACCCGAAATACTAGTGTTGTGTATCGGTAAAAAACTTATCGCGATAACACCGATACCGATAGTTATCGGTTATCGAACGGTCAGAGATTCCGATATATCGGTCTGGGACCAACAAATTCCATATCGGCGATAACTTAAAAAATATATAGTATGCATACAATAGCACTTTATAACATACTGTATTATTTTATTGATTTTATATAGCGTGGCATGCCACGTATAAAAATATGTGCCGTTACCGTTTAGCTGCAATTTATTACGGACAGCGCAGCATATAAACGTTGGCCGGTTAACTGAACAAAAATTTTACGGCGATGTACGTAATTTTACCAAAAACTGGTGAACATGGAACTGTAAAAGGACGGCGCACACAAAAGTACAACGGACGCAAAATAACATTCTGCGTGTCGCCGAAATCGAACGGACGACTTGGAATGAGAAAACAAGAGCGGACGGCATCCGGAATGGCTCTTTTGGCAGCTTATGCCAAAAAAGCTGACAGGTAGACACGTGGCAGGTCCCCAGTGGATCTCAAGGAATAAAGGGACAAAGCCATGGCGTCGGATGTGAAAGGTACATCGTTTTTACTGGATCCGTACGTCCGGAGAATAAGACGTACAGTTTTCGTACGTCCGGAGAATAAGACGTACAGTTGAGTGTACAGGCCGTACATTTATCTGTACGGTCCGTACTGTTATCGCCGATAACTATCGTTATCGGCATTATCGCCGATAAGTACCCGATATTATCGGCTACTTATCGGCGATAAGACCGATATCGATATATCGTACCAATATATCGATTATCGGGAACCCGAAAAAAGGTCCATATCGGTTATCGGCAAATCCTTACCGATACACAACACTACGAAATACAATGACTGATTCTATTTTATCCGTGACGTTAATTACGGTTCTTGTGGGTATTTTCGCATGTAACCGAAACTTAGTCTTGTTACTTTGTTTTTTAGCGAAGATTCACCGTACAAGTTTCAGAGCATTCGGGTGTAAACGCAAATAACTTGTCACTTAAAAAAGTGACTTATGTAGACGTGTACGAAACATTGTGACAGATGAAGTGGTACACAATACGAGGCGAAACTTCCACTCCGCTTCAATGTGAGGCGTCTCTCCACACGCGGTACCGTTTTTGTGACTTCGTAGGCTCTCAGCACATTGCCGTACTGAGCACGCCACGGAACGCCCTTTCTCTTCTCTACCCCGTGTCTTAGCACTTTCCACCATCCACTTTCCCCATTCTTGCAAAAACGGATTCAAAGCACATCAACACAGCGAAATGAAATAGGGAAGGACGACAAACATTTATTTACGGTCTTCTATACAGCTATGTATGTTCAAACTTGCATGTGATATTGGCAAATGTTGTTGGGTAATGAAAACATAATAATGCAAAGGGAGTTTAATCACATATTATGCCTCAATAACCAAAGATGTAACATGAAATAAACAAGGAAAAACTAATTGCTTAACATGAAATAAAGAAGAAAAAACATTTTTTTACTGTAAGTTCGTGGTCATTTTTACTGTAGAACTGCTCACAATTTGAATTAAAGTTCGTGGTCATTTTTACTGTAGAACCGCTCACAATCTGAATTATTATGTTATTATTATGTTATTTTCAGTTTAATGCACAGTAGTTTTCCTGTCGTTAAAACTTTTTTGCAGCTTACAATCTGAACTAATATCTAATTTTAGGGTTTAGTGCACAGTTTGACAGTATATCATGATTGTTTTTGGCTCATTATAATTGTTTGAACAGTTACCAATCTGAACTGTATTCTTATAATCCTTTTCCTTTTCTCAGTTCAGTACACAGTTTTAACACTATTTTATGGTTGTTTTCGGCTCATTATAATTGTTTCAACAGTTACCAAGTTGAACTTTATTACTATATTCTTTTTCCTTTCCTTTTCTCAGTCTTGTACACAGTTTTAACACTATTTTATGGTTGTTTTCGGCTCATTATAATTGTTTCAACAGTTACCAAGTTGAACTGTATAACTAAATTATTTTTCCTTTTCTCAGTTCAGTACAGAGTTTTAACACTATTTCATGGTTGTTTTCGGTTCATCATAATTGTTTGAATAGTTACCAATCTGAATTGTATTCCTATATTCGTTTTCCTTTTCTCAATTCAGAACACAGTTTAACACTATTTTATGGTTGATTTTGGCTCATTAAAATAGTTTGAACAGTTACCAATCTGAACTGTATTCCTATAATCCTTTTCCTTTTCTCAGTTCAGTAACACTATTTTATGGTTGTTTTTGGCTCATTATAATTGTTTGAACAGTTACCAATGTGAACTGTATTATTATAATCATTTTCCTTTTCTCAGTTCAGTACTCAGTTTTAACACTATTTCATGGTTGTTTTCGATTCATCATAATTGTTTGAATAGTTACCATTCTGAACTGTATTCCTATATTCGTTTTCCTTTTGTCAATGCAGTACATAGTTTTAACATTATTTCATGGTTGTTTTCGGCTCATTATAATTGTTTGCACAATTACCAATATGACCTACATGCTAAACATGAACTAAACATTCTACTATTCTATTGAATATATTAAATGTCGTTAAAAAAAAAAAAAAAATCCAGTGGTTGTTGTTTTTAGTGTAGGGTGCATTTATTTACAAAAGTGAAATTTATGGTATTTTGGGAAACGAGATGATTCATACATGAAAGTCATCTCTGCTTCCACATTTACACAAGTGAAACCAACATTGATTAATAAAAATGGTGGAATTGGAATATATCATTCAAATAAGCGTGCTCAATATTAGACACAAAATATGGATTTTAATATAAAAAGTGGCCATTATTTTCCAGGGCGGATCAAGAACAGAAAAAGCAATATTTGGTGATGATAATTCAAAATTTGTCACTTGTCTTGATAACTACCATCCAAATTGTCATGAAAACGTTTTTGGCTTCCATATTTGACGATCGACAAATTCGACATATTACCTAAACAGCTATAACGAAATTGGTGGCCGACATTTCAACTAAGACACTCCATCGACAAACAATTGCTCAACCTCAATCAAATGGTTTGTATTATATCGCACCAAGGTCAACACATTGGGCAAATGAGGAGTTGCAGCATTATAGCGATGAACGATTCCGTCAACTTTTCCGCCTTAAAAAAGATAATGTGAATTTCTTGGTTAGTGAACTACAAAAAGAGTTGATCACCTCCCCTCCTCCTAGGCTCGAAAAAATACCTAATGGACAATTGAGTGTGTAGAAACAGATTCTAATAGCATTGATGAGATTAGGTCACGAATGAGGATTGATTCATACTTCTAAAGAGTTTGGTGTAGGAATCTCAACTGTATGTGAAGTTTTCTGGAAAGTCATGGAGGCCATTGTTGAAAAGCTACGACACTGGATTCGATGGCCGACGGAGGAAGAATTTCAAGACACAAAGGATTTTTTTTTGGAAAAAAAAAAGTTACTAAATTGTGTTGGTACTATAGATTGCAAACACATTCTAATTACACTTGGAAACGACATGGACCCAATAGACTATTATGATGCAAACAAAAATTATTCAACGATAGTGCATGCTGTTGTTGACCACCGAATGAGATTTATAGATATAAATTTGGGATCACCTAGTTCGATTCATGATTCTAGAATTTTTAGAAGATCAAAATTGGCAGAAAATTTTAGGGAAAAAATGCATGCAAGCGGTAGTGTTTTCCAATGGGGAAGTACTAACGTTTTTCCCTACATTGTAGGAGATGCCGGCTACGTATTACACCCCAATCTGATAGTGCTGTACCCTAGTACACGACTAACTCCATTGCAAAACAAGTTTATTTTTTAGCATGCATCATTTAGGATGGTAGTGGAGAGAGCATTTGGGAAGTTGAAATGTCAATGGAGATTCCTTTTTAAGATATTCCGTCCTCAACGAGAATCGTTGTTGACATTCATGTTGGCTGCTTGTATCTTGCACAATATCTCCATTGCAAGAAATGAAACAGGCATCGATTGGGAGCTTGAGTTTGAAAACGAACAAGCAAAGCATGAAAGTGGTGTTCGACAAAGAGCGGCTCAAATCGCGAGGGCTCAAAAACAACGACAATAGCGGGTACAACGAGGTGGAAAAGTGGAAAAAACAATGGGTGGTCCTAGATCCACCAGAATCCAAGGTATGAAGATAAGAGATGTTTTATGTGACTATGTTACATGGACATGGACAGGGGAACATAACGATGACGGTGTATACATCCCGGACGCCGAGGTGAACAATATGAATATTGAAGTTGATGGTGTTGAGGGAACGCATCATCATAGTAGTAACGATGTTACTACCGATGACATGGACCTTGATGAGTAATGGTTTTGATATGTTGCATGTACCGTGACGACATTTAGTCTACTTTTTACTCAATAATACATTTTTTTACAATTTTATCGTTTTTGGGTCTAGCAGAAAAAGTTATACTGCATATGTTTAGTGTGATCTATAACATTCATATTTCAGTCGAATATCAAATCCATCATTTTTGTTTTATGTTTTTTTACATGTGGCATACAATATCTAATGTTTCTATTATAATTTGTATTTTATGGCCATGTCTCTATCTCTTGTCTCTTGTGAAAATCCTCTTTTGTCGCTCTTTCTTTTTCCCTTTATCTTTTTATCTCTTTTCTATCTTTTGGCCTTTTATCTCTGTGTCTGTGTCTTCTATATCTCTGTCATGTATTGTTCTTTCTAGTCTTTTTGACTGTCATATATATCTTTGTGCTATCTTTTTTCTTTGTGCTATCTCTTTGTCTCTTTCTCTGTCTCACCGTCTTTCTCTGTCTTGTGTCTATGCTCTATCTCTGTCATGAATCGTTTTGTCTAGTCTTTTTGACTGTCATGCATATCTTTGTGCTATCTTTTTTCTTTGTGCTATCTCTTTGTCTCTTTCTCTGTCTCACTGTCTTTCTCTGTCTTGTGTCTATGCTCTATATCTCTGTCTCTATCTCTCTGCCTCTCTGTATTTGTCTCTTTTATTATGCTATATCTTTGTGTTTCTAACTCTTTGTCTTGTCTCTTGTCTTTGTGTCTTTGTATGCGTCTGTGTCTCTATGAGTCTCTGTATGCGTCTCACAGTCTCTTTGTCTCTCTATGTCTCTATCTCTTTGTTTCTCCGTTGCTTGGTCTTATGTCTCTCTATCACTCTGTCTTCCTTGTATTGGCTGAAGCATTAAATTGTGCAGTTTATATCAAAAATAGAATAGGTTCAAGATCGGTAGATCCCACTCCTTATGAGATCTGAACAGGTAGAAAACCAGATGTCAGTCATTTCAAGGTCTTTGGAAGTAAATGCTTTATTTTGGATACGTCTAATGATACATGGAAAATGGAACCTAAGGGATTGCCGGGCGTTTTGTTAGGATACGATGATCACTCTAAAGGTTATAAAGTCTTTGTTTTTGAGAGACAGAAAATCATTGTAGCAAGGAACATCGTTGTGAAAGATGAACTAGGCTCGATAGACTTATTTAAAATGACAGAGCAGCAGAAGCAGCAAAAAGTACAGGAATATGTCATTTTAGATAGCATCCATAATATTGTCCCACAGATGCAAAATTCACCAATGGTACCACCGGAGTCGGAACATAATCGGGTTCCACAACAAGTTTGTTTCGAAGCGCAACAACAACAGTCACTGCCTACGGATCGCAACCAGCGCAACAAGCGCAACGCACGGAATTCGACAATTTCAGCCTCAGAATTTCCGGGGGGAAGAAGATCCAGTAGCCGCCTGCAAGCACGTTCTCACTTTGCCTACTCGGCAGCCTCAGGGGAGCCTCTGACCATCCGGGAAGCCTTCTCATCACCGGAGCGGAATCACTAGATCGAGGCGGCAAACGATGAAATGAAGTCGATCATGGAGGCTCAGACATGGGAGCTTGTGGACCTTCCTCCGGATCGAAAAGCGATCGGCAGCAAATGGGTATCCAAGGTGAAGTTAAATCCAGATAATACCATTGAACGATACAAGGCTAGACTTGTGGCAAAGGGTTATAATCAACATGAAGGAATTTACTTTGAAGAAACATTTTCTTCGTTGTAAGATTTCCGACAGTTAGGATTTTGCTATCTCTAACTGCTATAGAAGATATGGAAATACATCAGATGGATGTAAAGACGGCTTTTTTGCATGGAGAACTAGATGAGACCATTTACATGCAGCAGCCTGAAATGTATGCAGAACCAGGAAAAGAACACTTAGTATGTAAACTGCTAAAATCATTGTACGGCCTAAAACAGGCCCCGAGGCAATGGAATCTAAAACTTGATGAATTCTTAACTGGTCTAGGTTTTAAAAGGATAAGCTCTGATCACTTTGTCTATGTTCTGAAGGGTGAGGATGGAATACTATATATAGCGGTATATGTAGATGATCTACTATAAGTTAGCAAATCAATGGCTGAAATTAACAAAATTAAAAATGCTTTAAAATCACGGTTCGAGATGAAAGACCTCGGTGAGGCAAAATATATTTTGGGTATTCAAGTAGAGAGGGACAGGAAAAAAAGATTAATAAAATTGACTCAAAAAGAGGCTATTGGAAACATGTTAGATGAATATGGAATGCGGGGGGCAAAAGGATGTGTAACACCAATGGAGTTACGACATAAGTTAGAGGGGGAAAAAACAGAACCAGGTGTTCTTGTCAGTGAAATTTTTGAGTCAGGCGAGGATGATCCTATGACAGTGATACCTTACAGACAGATAGTGGGAAGCTTAATATATTTTATAAACTGTACCCGTTCGGATATTGTTGCAACAGTTGGGGTACTGAGCAGAAGTCTAAAGAATCCGAGAAAATCTGACCGTGATGCAGCAAGAAGAGTTTTAAGATACTTGGCAGGAACCAAAGACCTGAAACTCACACTAGGCGGAGGAGAAGTGAAGCTGCAAACATGGAGTGATGCAAGCTATGGCGACATGCCAAGTCCAAAATCCACCACGGGATTCGTTCTGCAAATTCGGAACGAGACTTGCTGTTGGAGCAGCAAACTTCAAAAGGTCACGGCACAATGGACGATGGAGTCGGAATATATGGAGGCAAGCTCGGCCCTCAAAGAACTCGTATAGGTGAAATCCATGTTGCAAGAATTGGGATACATGCAGGTTGGTCCACAGGTGATCTGGTGTGATAACCCGGCTGCCATTGCCATTGCTTCTAACCCAAGTCACCACTTCAAAAGCAAGCATATGGATGTAAGATAAATCTTTGTACGGGAAAAAGTGTTCTCTAGAGTGATTAAATTATGCTATTTGCCAGATGCAAAAATTGTTGCTGATATGCTCACTAAAGCTCTTCCTGATCCTAAACTAAAGTATTGTAGGGACACAGTGGGATTAAATGAATAGCTGAGTTGCTGCACTGCTATACTGCCATGCTCCGCTAGTCCAACAACGGGGATGTAGTGAGACTAGGTGACTTGCAAAAATTGCTACGTTGCTATGCTGCGATGATGCGCTAGTTCGTCATCGCAGTTGCGCTGGCATAATGAGCCTAAAGCTTTAGGGGAGTGTTGTTTTTGAAAGATTTAAGTCTCAGCAAATTTATAGGACGGCGAAAAATATATCTATAGGGACACGCGTCGTCACTTTAAACACAATGCTAGTTTTTGAACGATACCGACACCAGCATTGGAACAACGCAGCTGCGACGCAGATAAAACAAGCGCAGCTGCGGCTATTTTTGATATTGTCCGTACGGACGAACGCAGCTTGCGTCACAACGGGACAAACGCAACTGCGGATATTTTGGTACATGACAACAGTCATATTGAGTGTACAGTGATAGATTAGTTTTAGCGTGATTAGGAGTATTAGACCTTAGTGGCAGTTTAGTTCTTTTGGACATATCTTTTAGGTACACTTATATCGGCAGTAAAACACTATGTAGCAGGACAACTGAGTGAAGAGTATAAGACTTAGGACGTAGAACATTTTATGTATCTAGACTTCTTGACTGTGTAATCTGCAGACTGTTTTTGGGAAACTTCTGAGTTGCATATCTTGGTGTATGTTTAATCAATTGAGCTGAAACTTTATGAGTTGTCAGTCTTTGTGATATTCTATTTTCTGGTATAGTTTGAAGCATTTTGGTTTATTGTATCAGATTTGGTGAGCTGTAGAAAACAGCTGTTTGATAGGATTCTTGATAAGCTTCTGTGAGTGAGATTATGTCTACTTCCACTACTACTGCTGATGCTCCACCTGCTCCAGTGGTCGTCGAACAACAGAAAGTCGGTGTAGTGTCGAGCGTGCCAGAGAAACATAAGGGAAGGGCCCGCTGCCCGGAATGGCCGGTCTCGGCGTCCTGCAAAGAATCCACCAATGCGAATGCTTCCCATAATAATGATAATGCCCACTGCTGACCTTATCCCTCCCAATAAGAATGCATGCACAGATAGGAGAGGCACAAGGATAGGGAATAGGGATGAGTGCATGGGAAGGCGAAAAGATCTCCCCTCCCCCTTACTTTCCCCATTAAGCCGCGGAAAGGGGTTGGGTTCTCGGTAATCGGGTCGGTGCCCCAATTTTGTGATATTCCACAGGAAGTCTATAGCATTCGTTCCCTCAAAACCCACTGTTTTGATGCCAGGAAATTGCAGTTTTACCCCGGGAAGTCCCCGCCAAAGCAAAAGAGACTAAAAGTGAAGACACAAATGCACTACCTCGTGGACATATAAAAATAAATAGGAATGGCTGTTTCAGATTTAACAATATCACCTTGACCACAGAAATAAAATATAAGATGGAAGATATAAAAGATGGCGAAGCAAGCTTAACATACCCCGGCAATTTACGATGACAATGGGAGAAAGGCGAAATCTCTCCTGATGGCAGTGTAAATAGGTATGGTACTCCTTCAACCCTCGGTGTCCGCAGCTCAGAACCGACTAGACTCTTCTCAGTTTCAAGCAGCGAAAAATCCAAAAATCACCCAAAGGGACGGTAGTGCCAACCACCAGCCCGAACTATGATTCCCAAAATGGACAAATCCAAAACAGAGATGGCAATAGAGTCAAACAACACAAAGATTCTCCAAAAGAAGGTTTGTTGGAATTTCTGAGGGTTTTCACAGGAGACAGTACTGAAAAGCAACCTGTCTCCTTCGGCCCCAAGCGCCTTATACATCAAAGTTTGTCCAAAATCAGGTCCAACAGTCAAACCTACGCTTAGCCAATGAGCGACCAGCAACGGCAATCAAACTGACATAAGACAAAATAATATGTACTACTCTTGGGGCAAAAAGTTGGACCTCTGACCACGGCTAGATCCGCGGCCGGAAGTTATTATTTCTTCCACAGTTTTTAAGTCAAAGTACTAAAAAGACACAGAAGTGCCAAGCTTTGACTTAATGTAATTAATTAACCACTGGTCAGCTGAATCTGAACTGAATTGCTACATACAGCTAACAGCAAAATCTAGATTACAGTCTGGAAGTCTACGTGGCAATCCACAATGTACCCTCCACTAGGGCTGGTGGAAGCTAGTACTATGTGACGGAATTGCGATATTTCAGACGGTAGAACTTTGTCGTCCAGCCTCTGTTAGGCAAGAAACAAAGTGCGTCTTGTTCAGTAGAGGAAATTCTTCAATCCTTCTGGCAGGTTGTGCGAGCTTCTCCGAAATCTGAGAATAGTACGGGTCGGAAGGGTACGAAAATCCTCGGTAATATAGAAGTGTGCCTGAAAAGCACTCGAGCTTGACAGCTGTCGAGCGTGCCAGAGAAACATAAGGGAAGGGCCCGCTGCCCGGAATGGCCGGTTTCGGCGTCCTGCAAAGAACCCACCAATGCGAATGCTTCCCATAATAATGATAATGCCCACTGCTGACCTTATCCCTCCCAACAGGAATGCATGCACAAATTGGAGAGGCACAAGGATAGGGAATAGGGATGAGTGCATGGGAAGGCGAAAAGATCTCCCCTCCCCCTTACTTTCCCCATTAAGCCGGGGAAAGGGGTTGGGTTCTTGGTAATCGGGTCGGTGCCCCAATTTCCCCCCCTCTTAGTCAACCGTGACTAAGAAAAAGAAATAGTTACCCGCCCAATTCACAGTTCCTGCAGAACCATGGACTAGGGGATGGAGGGCGTGGTTCCCATGAGGAGGGGAGACAAGCTGGATGCCAGCACTGCCCGCACTGATGGCAGACCAAGATGTCTTGCTGCTGGGAGGACAAGTTGCAGGATGATGAACAGGAAGGAGGATCGGCAAAGTAAGTCAAGTGGAAAGTGGGGTCGTCTTCTAATCCTCGGAGGTGACAAGGGGCCACATTGATTTGATTCTCTTTAATTCTTCGCCCATCTTTCCCTTCCAAAGTCAGAACTCCCTTATTTGAAACTTCCACCACTTTCAAGATCACCCGCCCGGCAGAAATGTCAAGCGTGTCCTTTTTCTGTTGCATGCGATAAACAAAGTCTCCCGGCATAAATCGTCGCTGTCGGGGCACATAATCTCCGCTCCGGCGCTGGGAATACCACAATTGATCCTGGTGTTGTGCCGCCTGTAAATTCCCCATGGCGAGAGGCATCTCCCGGTGGAAAATTTTGGCACGGTCGGCGATCAGTTTTTCGACAGTTCCCTTGTCATCCATTGCCGGGAGGACCACCGCTTGGGCAGAGGCAGCCCCGGGCAGAATGGGATGCCGTCCGAATAAAATGAAGTAAGGGCTGTAAGAGTGAAGAGAAGCCTATATGCTAAACCGGTATCCCATGGCAATCCAAGGAACCCTTTTGTCCCACTCTCCCAAGTCCTCTTCAATTGCATATTTCTGTAGTGACCGCTTCATTGTCTGTACGCACCTTTTGGCCAAACTGTCGGCTTAGGGGTGGTCACGGCTAGTAAGTCGATGATTGATGAGGCATTACTCCAAAAGATTGGTAAATTCTCCGGCGAATTCCGATCCCTGGTAGGTCATTACCTCTGCTGGCGCCCCAAACTGTGACAAGACTCTTTGCAGAAAGGCGTCGGCAAAGGACTTGGACTCCTTTCGGGGCAGGACCACAAGCTCTATCCATTTTGAGAAATGTTCAATCATGACCAGAACGAAACGATTCCCACATTTGTGGTCGGAAGTGGTCCCAAAAGATCCAAAGACCACCGATAAAACATTCCCCTGATGGGAAGAGAATGGAGCTCAGTCCCGCCCTTTTTGTCAAAAGCTGCCTTAACTTGATCGGAGGAAGAGCAAGTTTGTACAATTCGGTTGACTTGGGCCCGCAACCCGTGCCTCCAGTAAGAGCCTGTAACCAAGGAAGTGGTTTGCTTCTGTCCGAAGTGTCCACATTGTTTATGGAAATTGGTAATCAGAGTTTCTCGATCCAACGGAGGAGGAACCACTCTCATAGTACCGTCTGTCCATTTCCGGAGGAGCACTCCTCGGTCCCACTCATACGCCGCCATCCGGGTCTGAACTCGGGATAATGGAATTCCAGCCAAGTGGGGAAGAGGGGATCCTTGTTGAATAAATTGGAGAGCTTCGGAGTCATTCCAAATGTCTTTCCGTCCGGCTCCCATGGGTGCCTGCCCCTCAACATCTGCTGCAAAAGTTGACAATTCCCCCCCAGATGGAAGAAGCCAAATGAAGGCGGAGGATGCTCGAATGAGTCCCAAACTGGTTTCCGGATCCTCGTCGTGCTGAGCCCCGGTGGAATCCAGGGTAGAAGGATCGGGGTTTCGGCTCAGTCCGTCGGCATTCCCATCAATTTCCCCTGCCCGGTGGACAATGCTGAAATCATATTCCTGCAGGATAAGAACCCATATGGCGAGTTTGCCGGTCAACTTACTATTTTCCATGATCCACTTCAAGGGTTGGTGATCGGTGATTACTGTGAAATGGACCCCGTACAAATAAGGTCTGAAATGCTCGATGGCCTAGACCGCGGCAAGAAGCTCCCCATGAAAAGTGCTATAATTTCCCTCAGCTCGGTTATTGCTCCGGCTCGCGTAAGCCACCACATACTCGGCACCTGCGTCGTCAACTTGAGCCAAAACAACTCCCAAACCAAACCTGCTCCAATCAGTGTAAAGGAGGAAAGGCCTCTGGTGATCAGGCATCCGGAGCACTGGGTGCTGCTTCAGGGCATCCTTCAAGAATTGGAATGCGATCTGCTGTTCCTCGGCCCACTGCCATTCTTGATCTCTCCGTAATAGCTTATTGAGGGGCTGGGCGTGACTATTGAACTCGGGAATAAACTTGCGATAGTAGTTAGCCAGGCCGAGAAAGGTGCGCAAGGCAGAAATGTCCTGCGGGGGAGGAAAAGTGTCGAGGGCTGCAACCTTCGCCATATGGGGACCCAATGTCCCAGAAGTTACCTCATGTCCGAGGAAAATGATTTTGAGCACTCTTAAAATACCCTTGCCCGGGTGACATTTCAAGCCAGCTGCTTGAAGAGCCCGGAGAACGACCTGGATATGCTCCAGGTGTTTTTCAAAGGTCTTAGATAATATTATCACATCGTCGATGTAGCACCTGGCACAATCGATTCGTCGGAGCGCTTCGTCCATGGCCCGTTGGAACTTTGCTGGTGCATTCTTCAGTCCGAAATGCATGTAGATCCATTCATAAAGTTTGGATCCGGCCCAGAATGCCGTTCTCTCCCGGTGGTTTGGTTCCATGGCAATCTTGTGGAAACCATTCTTCATGTCCAATATGGAGAAAATAGTGGCCCCAGCAAGAGAGTCAAATATCTCTTCCGGAGTTGGCATTGGGTACCGGTCAAGAATGGTGGCCGTGTTCAACATGCGGTAGTTCCCACACATTCGGAAGTCCACAGTTTTCCTGGATGAATCCTTTTTAGGAGGGAGAACTGTGGGGGAAGCAAACCCATGGAGTCCGGTACTTTCCTGAACCAACCCTGCGTCCACCAATGTTTGAACCTTTGCAGTAATAAACTCTTTTTCTTTGAAAGCTGAGAGGATATTGTTTCTGCCAAACCGTTGTGGTTTCGTCAATCAAATCTATCCGAAAGGGGGTTCCTTTTTAGATTCCGACATCTATGTCGGACCATGAGAAAACTTGAGTGTTTCTAGCCAAGAGTTCTGTTAGCTGTTCTTTCTGCTGAGGGTCCAGCTGCTCCCCCAAAGTCCAGTCCATTTTTCTCGGCTCAACCGCAGCCCAAGCTTCCGGTGGTCTTCCCCAGAGGTTGATGTCGAATTCTAGCCCAACGTGTGGATCTGCCTCTATTCCTCCGGATAATACTTTACTGCTGACAACTTCCGCTAAGCTATCTCCTTCTGAGCTCCTGTTCCCCCCCGCTGAAGTAACTCTCGGGTGTTGATTTTTTCTCTTTTCTCTTCTCTTTTCTCTCCCCCCTTCAAGCTGCAAAGTTGCTTGCATGGACAGTAACTGTGGAGCTTGAAGGTAATGTCTGCGTGAATCTGCAGCGTGGAGACTGGAATAGGCAAGAGCATGTTTTACAACCCATGTAATGGCATTTAAATCCATGCTTTGCCCTATGAGGCTGCACCGCTGTATATATGAAATACCTGGTGCCGCCGTGGTTTCAGGATGAAATCCCATTGCCTGTTCTCGTTCCGATATTGTTGGTGCTGTCCAAAGTCGTTCCTTGCTGTCAAAAATCATTTCTGCTGCCCCTTTCCGATAGGCGTGACTGTGAGGAAAAGATACCAACGTGGGGAGTCTCGGAATGGGAACCGGGATATTGTACTGGAAGAAGTGTGCGATCGGTTTGTTGGGGTGTGCTATTCTCTCTTTTCCAAGGATCTGCTGCACTGAAATCTGGGGGTCGGGGGTCTGTGTCTCCAATAATTATCGAAGGACTGGAAGAGGGATCATATTGGTCCAATATGCCCGGAGTCTGTGCGCTCCAGATCCCATTTGAGTAGCGTCAAAAACCAAGGGAGCTCCCGGAATACGGTTAACCTGATTCCAACTTTTCTGCAACCTGCATTCGTTTATCATCCCCCGGGTGGACATTCTCCAGAATGTACCCCACAGGTGTGTCTTGGAGCTGCTGAATCCACGATATCAATGTAATCATTTGATAGAAGGTTCCACTTCGGTGGTCCTGATACCCTCTTCCTTGTCGTGCTAGGGAGTATCCTTGACAAGGCCATCCCGCCACAACAAGATCTACTCTTCCCAGAACAGCTAAATGAGGTGCCATTATATTATCCACATTCTGGGGAAGACTCTAGTGAGCTTTCGAAATGGAAAACACTGGAAGCTGTTGAGGATATAAGCGGTGTAGTTGATGTAGGCGGTGTTCGCTGACAGCTCGCGCTTCCGGTGAAATTTCCACTGCTGTGTATGACTCCACTCGATACGCTGCCTTTAAAACTGCCTCCAAATCAGAACTGATTCCTGAAAATAAAGATAAAATCCGAAGTCCGCAGTGTGGGACTGTCAATGACACCACTTGTCGATTGAAGTCCTCGCTCCCAGTCTTGGTTTTGAAAACATCTGACTGGATCGTCAAATCTGTTTTCGGTAATAGTAAGGCCGAGAATGTTTGATCCACTCCCTGCCGGAGTTTCCCCACCTGCAATAATCTGTCTGCGTATTCTCTCTCCCACCGCTTCGAAATCGGGAATTGCTAAATGTCTTCGGCAATATCTGTGGAACTGTCAAACAGCTCCGCCGGAGAGGTGGTAGAATACACGAGGTAACAGCCAGACACCGGAACATTAGTCTTTCCCCGGTTCCATAAATCCAAAGGAACCACAACTTTGGTTCCTTCGGGATTTCCTGGGTCACGAACTGTACATTGCTCCTTCCAAACACTCAAACTCATATTCATGCGGGTCCAAGGTACCATTCCCAACAGAATTTCAAACTGATTCCCTTCTACCACTAAGAAAGAAAGTCCAATTTTCACCTTCTGTCCCGCATCATCTCAGAATTCAATGTCCATGGCTTTGATGATCCTATGGACTGGCTGATTGCCGCTGCTGACTGTGCTCAAGCAGATGTTACTCGGGCAGATCTGGGGTCTAAGTTCTTCCGGCATTTTCTGCAATGCAGAAGTAGTGATGAGGTTGGGAAGGGCTCCGGTATCCATCACAGCGTCCTGATATCCGCCGTACCCGTTCAGTTTGAAATTCCCGGTCCGGTTTAGTAAGATGCCACGGACAAAGTTTTGTAGTCCCTATGTCAAGCTTGAGTGCTTTTCAGGCACACTTCTATATTACCGAGGATTTCCGTACCCTTCCAACCAGTACTATTCTCAGATTTCGGAGAAGCCCGCACAACCTGCTGGAAGGATTGAAGTATTTCCTCTACTGAACCAGATGCACTTTGTTTCGTGCCTAACGGAGGCTGGATGACGAAGTTCTACCGTCTGAAAGATCGTAGTTCCGTCACATAGTAATAGTTTCCACCAGCCCTAGTGGAGGGTACATTGTGGATTGCCACGTAGACTTCATGACTGTAATCTAGATTTTGCTGTTAGCTGTGTGTAGCAATTCAGTTCAGATTCAGCTGACCAGTAGTTAATTAATTACATTAAGTCAAAGCTTGGCACTACCGTGTCTTTTTAGTACTTTGTCTTAAAAATTGTGGAAGAAATAATAACTTCCGGCCGCGGATCTAGCCGTGGTCAGAGTTCCAACTTTTTGCCCCAAAGTAGTACACATTATTTTGTCTTATGTCAGTTTGTTTGCCGTGGCTGGTCGCTTATTGGCTAATAGCGTAGGTTTGACTTTTCGACCTGATTTTGGACAAACTTTGATGTATAAGGCGCTTGGGGCTGAAGGAGACACGTTGCTCTTCAGTACTCTCTCCTGTGAAAACCCTCAGAAAATCCAACAAACTTTCTTTTGGAAGAATCTTTGTTTTGTTTGACTCTATTGCCATCTTTGTTTTGGGATCTGTCCATTTTGGGAATCATAGTTCGGGCTGGTAGTTGGCACTATAGTCCCTTTGGGTGATTTTTTGATCTTTCGCTGCTTGAAACTGAGAAGAGTCCGGTCGGTTCCGAACTGCGGACACCAAGGGTTGAAGGAGTACCATACTTATTTACACTACCATCGGGAGAGATTTCACCCTTGTCTCTTTGTTCTCGTAAATTGCCGGGGTATGTTAAGCTTGCTTCGCCATCGTTTATATTTTCCATCTTATATTTTATTTCTGTGGTCAAGGTGATATTGTTAAATCTGAAACAGCCATTCCTATTTATTTTCTATGTGTCCACGTGGTAGGGCATTTGTGTATTCGCTTGTAGTTTCTTTTGCTTTGGCGTGAACTCCCCGGAGTAAACTACCTATTCCTTGTATCGAAACAGTGGGTTTTGAGGGAACAAATGCTGTAGACATCCCGTGAATAAGTACAGTACTGAAAAGCCACCTGTCTCCTTCGGATTAGAGGGGATAGGAGTTTTTCACTTTATAAGCCCACCCGGCGCAATCGAGTTTAGTTTACTTTCGTTTCTTCTTCTTTCAAGAACTTTGTCATCATGGGGAGAGGCGAAGTCCAAGATAGGAATCTCTACGGTGCCCGGCCATAATAACGGGCGAATCAAGAAGCGGTGGTCTCAGAAGAAGAGTCACAGGTTCCCGAAGAATCCGTCCCTTTCACCTCGCCTGCCAACATAGAGCAGTTTCTCCAGGGGATGATGCTTGAGCCTGTTAGGGTTGAAACTCCTCCAAAACCACCCAAACCACAAACTTCGCCCCCATCTCCTCCTAGCCTCACTCTTGAACATTTTCCCTCCTTGGCAGAGGCCTCCAGAACCTTTGCTAAGGAAATAAAGGAGTCCAGAGCACAGGCTCAAGAAAGAAACCGAGTGTTACCCCGGGCCAGGCCAAAGAGGCAAGCTCAACGGGAGCCCCTTTTGGGTCCCCTTCCGGAGGTCGGGCTTCACACCAGATCAAAGATTCCCAGGGCCGAAATTCAGATTGAGCCTGCGGTTTTGACTGATCCCAACCGCCCTGGTCGAAAGGAACTCCTTTCTCTTCATGATCTTCATGAACTGAAGGTGAAGCAGGAGTTGGTGCAGAGAGTGGCTCTGTCGGATCGACCCCGGGTGGTTAAACCAGTGGGAGGGGTGGTGGAAATTCTAAGCAGCTCTTCAGAGAGTGGTTCCTCACAGTCCTTGCAGGAAAGGCCTAAGAGGGCTCCTCCTTCTGGCCCTCCTCCATCTTTTTCCCAAGACACTGCAGCAAGCTGACCCTCCCGGGGGCGCCATGCTTTGAGGTCTCATAGGGGAGCAAGTGGCAGCGAGAGAGGGGTTCTAGAGCCGGTGAGGGGGAAGAAGTTTGACCACAAGGATAGTAAGGGTAGATTTGCTCCTCTTCCCAAGGAAGAACCTTCCCCAACGCCAGTGCCAATCTCCACTGAGAGATCTTCCCCTATGGCACCCCGTGTTCGCCCTGCCGGAGGGTTCAGGCGACCCAAACACACTGCCCCAGAGGTTCCGGAAACACAACTAGAGAAGTTGTCCGAGGGATTGTGGAGAGCCAGGCCTACGGATCCAGAAATTTTAGGAGCAGGGATAGCTAATCTGACAGGAGTAGTGGAAAGGGCCAAGGAACTAGTGGGAATTTTGACATCCCAGGGCCAGGCTACGGCGGGGGCTGGACTCGTCACCATAGATTGGGAGGCTTTGGAGGAAGAACGGAGAAAGTTGTGGGAGCAGGAATTGACTCATCCGGGAAGCTCGGCGGAGGTCAAGTGGGATCGTCAGTGGGCGGATTCCTCAAACACCAGTAGCGGAACCCCCGTCCGGAGCTCAACCCCAGGCTCCTTCCTCGGAGACTGGTTAGGAACCTCCTCTTCAGCGGAAAGAGGGGGC
The DNA here is from genome assembly GCA_037447655.1 of Zygnema cylindricum. NCBI lineage: Eukaryota > Viridiplantae > Streptophyta > Zygnematophyceae > Zygnematales > Zygnemataceae > Zygnema > Zygnema cylindricum. The sequence goes on from JBBHKE010001630.1 coordinate 68,827, forward strand.
AGACACGAGACCTAATATTGGGGGTTTGGGTGCAGATTCACTGTCTGAATTCGTAGCAGCTCCATGGGGAGAGCCTACTTTTGTTTCGGTGGAGGTCACTGAAGCTGTTGAGGCCTTAGTGGAGTTGCGACCCGACGAAAGAATTCAAATACCCTTGAGACCTTCTACTCCTCCTTCGCCTCCTCCCAGACTTTCCCCCGATCCTCCTCCTCCTCCTACCTTTCTCTCCCAGGATCCGGCAGCAAAACCCCGGACAATCCCATCTCCTCTCCCTCACCTTCCGTTTCCCTTACTGGAGGAGACCGTGGGTCACCAAGTCCTCTGAATTTACCCTACAAGTCATACGTCTATTCTCCCCCTCATCGGCGTTCCCCATCCTCCAGCTTCGGAACTCCACCACCTGAAACTTCTCGTAGAGGGTCCGTGAAACAGACCCCTTTCCGGAGAGGAACTCCTTCTCCTCAGAACTGGCCTTCGTCGTCTTCTTCTCCATCCCTGCCCCGAGATCAACCTTTAAACAGAACTCGGATCCACATCCCTTCAGAGGAGGAAGTTCTTAGGGACGAAAGGTATTCCCCTGGATATCGAGGAGTGGTCGAAGGGGAGGGGGCCCTTCCTTCTGCGACACCAGGCCAGACAATTCTTCAGACGCGGCTACCATGTGCACCCAAGAGGCCAAGAGTTCTTCGCGAGAAGAATACCCTTCCTCCAGCCATCCTTTCAGGGGTTGGTACTTCCTCGGCGAGAGAAGTATCCCCACCACGCAGAGCAGCACCTCCAGCCGGAGGAGAAGGCGGTCCTGGTCTCGAAGAAGAAGACAAAGGGGTCACTTCGCCGGCACAGTTCGTCAGTCCCACCGGCATTTCCTTTTCTCAGTTCACCCAATCAACGGAAGAGGAGAAAGAAGTGGGGGATATTCGAATATTTACAGGGGACAGCTCGGGGATCGCTTTCTCAGATTTCGAGTTGTTGTGGAAATCGTTCACCCAATCAGAACTCAATAAGTATTGGGGAGGAGCGGTGCCAGATGACTTCGAGACGACCCTCTTTCCTATGATGGTCAACTACCTCTCGGGAGGGGCGTTGGCAGACAATAAGGAGCGTCAACCTCTTTTGATGGCTCCTAGCATCAAGATATCTGATCCCACTCTTGATGCGGCCGTTCTTCAAGCAGAGGCTGACTTAGCTTCAGCGGCGGCCACCCCTGTGACAGCCACATTCACCGATGACATGAAACTGCAGGCCCAAGGAAGGGCCTATGTTAATCAGCTGCAAGCTATTCAGGCAGCTCGGGCGGCAACACGCATGGTTGCCAATCCCACCCCTTGTACCACTCTTCTCAATATCTGGCGACTCCTCTACACCGAGAGGAACGAATCGGCCATCAAGGAATTCACGGAATTCCGATGTCTGTAGAGCGAGACACTCTAGACTCTCTTCAACCGTCTATCTAGCCTATGCCAGAAAACTAAGCTGTCGACCATTGATCTTCCTGCAATGGCCACAAAGTATTTCATTGCTGTCCGTAATTCCTTCGGACCGACAGGGCAGACTGCCTTGGATAACTGGATTGTAGGACATGCAATCCAAGACATAAATCCCTCGGCCAAGGACATATCCCTGGTGGCCATGAAGTTGTACGACCACTTTGTTCACAGTGAGGCTAGGGAAAAAGCCGTGACCGGCAAGGCAAGAGCAAATTTTACAGGATTCGATGGGGAGACTTGCTTAAGTGGGGAAGAACAAGCGGAACTCCAAGCTTTGCCTAAGCTTAAAGGGAAGCAAGCTGTGGACAGCGGGCCCGAACCTGCAATGGGGGCAGACGATCGGGTAATTCTGTACAATTGCCTAAATTGTCAACAACCAGGACATGGATGGAAACGCTGCAGCAGGAAACTCAAACCGGAGCTAGCCCTCAAGCTAAAAGAATGGGAGGTAGAACGTTCAGAAAGGAGCAAGAAGCAGCATGAAGAACGACTCAAAGGAGCTGGGGGGGGGAGAGAACACCGGTCACTAAAAACAATTACCGACCCACTCCACGGAGCGAAACTTCAAAAATGTCCCAGTCCCAACTACGACAAATCAAACTGCCCAAGTTTGACGATGCTCAGATCTCCAACGAGATTCGGAGCAAGTATACCACCGAGGATCACAAATGCGAGGCTTGTGGTTTTATGGGGCACAAGTAAGGGCAATGTTTCCGGAAGAACGGGATCCTGAAGGAAATGATGCAATTTGCTCTGTTTACGGGAGGAGGAGAGACTGCCGTTAACCCTCTTCCCCTACAACTCCTTTACCCATGGGAGCGCCCAGTGTAGCCTACACCAGTGACAGTATAACAATTAACGACTACTCCAGCAAGACTTACATTGGAGATAATAATCCAACAACAGAGTCAGCAGTTGGCTGCCATGGCTGCAGAATTGGCTGCACTCCGTTTGGGGTCGACTTACCGGCCTGCTCCTCTTACGGCAGCGCAACGACTCCAAAGACAAAAGCAAGAGTTACTACAAAAGCTAGCGGAGCTTGAGCTTCAAAGCACATCGGGTGTTAATGACGATGATTTGATGGGCTGGGATTTGGAACCCCCAAATGCCCACCATGCAAACAGTTTCTTGCACGGAGCATGGAATGTTGGAGTGGGAGATGGTCGTAGACAACTCCGCTCCTCAACCTCGGATCAAAGGAGAGACCGGCGGAAAATGGGCCAAAAGGACCACAACCGGAAGGCCACCGGGCCTTTGTCTTTCACGCCCAGGGCAGTCATTCTGAACAGTGACATAGGCCTTGGGATCAAGCCCACTCAACCCCCTCCTCTTCCTCTTCAACCTAAATTGCCTCCCGGTTTCGAAAATTACAAGAAAGAGAAACTACAGCAGAAAACAAAATCACTGGAAGAGGACAACCAAAGTACACAGGATTGGTTTGAGCGGTTTATGGCCGAACGCCCGAACGAAGATGCACCGAAAAATCCACCAGTACCCGATTCCGGTTCTAAAACTGATGGCAACGAAGAGATAGAACCGAATCAGGAATAAGATTCGCCGACATCCTCCCCAAAAGCTCCGCTCCATTCCTCTAAGCCTGCTGTTATGCTGGTCCGGCATTTGATGCCTTATGCCTTGACCCATGTCAAGACCCTTGCTTCCTCCCATAATCTGCCCGAAGAGATCCTCATTCAGGCCCTGGGAGAAGAGATTCATTCTGGGAAAGACAAAGTCGACAGGGTGACTCCACCCACGGCACCTTTTTCGGTATACTTGTCTTCAGATCCTAAGACCCCTATGGCGGATAGGGACTACAAAACTTTGTCCGTGGCACTCATTCTAAACAGGACCGGGAATTTCAAACTGAACGGGTACGGCGGGTATCAGGACGATGTGGTTGATATCGGAGCCCTTCCCAACCTCATCACTACTGCTGCATTGCAAAAAATGTCGGAAGAACTCAGACCCCAGATCTGCCCGAGTAACATCTGCTTGAGCACAGTCAGCACCGGCAATTAGCCAGTGCATGGGATCATCAAAGCCATGGACATTGAATTCTCAGATGATGCGGGACAGAAGGTGAAAATTGGACTTCCTTTCTTAGTTGTAGAAGGGAATCAGTTTGAAATTCTATTGGGAATGGCAACTTGGACCCGCATGAATATGAGTTTGAGTGTTTGGAAGGAGCAATGTACAGTTCGGGACCCAGGAAATCCCGAAGGAACCAAAGTAGTGGTTCCTTTGGATTTATGGAACCGGGGAAAGACCAATGTTCCGGTGTCTGGCTGTTACCCCGTGTATTCTACAACCTCTCCGGCGGAGCTGTTTGACAGTTCCACAGATATTGCCGAAGACATCTAGCAATTCCCAATTTCCAAGCGGTGGGAAAAAGAATACACAAACAGATTATTGCAGGTGGTGAAACTCCGGCGGGGAGTGGATCAAACATTCTCGGCCTCACTATTACCGAAAATTGATTCGACGATACAGTCAGATGTTTTCAAAACCAAGACTGGGAGCGAGAACTTCAATCGACAAGTGGTGTCATTGACAGTCCCAGACTCCGGACTTTGGATTTTATCTTTATTTTCAGGAATCCGTTCTGATTTGGAGGCAGTTTTAAAGGCAGGGTATCGAGTGGAGTCATACACAGCAGTGGAAATTTCACCGGAAGCGCGAGCTGTCAGCGAACACCGCCTACATCAACTGCACCGCTTATATCCTCAACAGCTTCCAGTGTCTTCCATTTCCAAAGCTCACCGGAGTCTTCCCTGAAACTCTGAGACCTCCATTGGCCCTCAAAGTATGCAGATCCAAAAGAAGCTAATCTAGATAGTGCCGACTCCAAGTTAATATAAACCCAAAAGACTGACCCCTTGACAGTCACAATCCCAATTTAGATTCACCCCTGTGAAATAACACTTTCTGTGTGGTCAGTTCCACCACAGAATGCAAAGTTAGAATATGAGATTTGGACACATTCACCCACTTTGACTTTCCCTTATAAATGCAGCCACCCTGGCAGACAAAAACTCTTACAGACTACACCTTTGTGTAACGTGGACTCCCCTGATTTCACAGCAAAAAGAATCACTGAAAATGGTCAAGTAAATTGATAGTTATGGCTGCCCAAAGTTTGCCATTTATATAGGGTGCTCTCTGGGAGAGGCAGCTGCCTACCCAAAATTTATCTAAGTCCTATTCCCTCTCTAAAACTCTATCTACTGAAGTACGGCACCAATCAAATTACTATATCGTACATAAAAGTACAGGTGCCGGTGTACTTTATGTACGGCCATTGTACGACATGGCCAAAATGTCGACACGTGTCATATCCGGATTTGTTCCCGTAATCTCCGGAGTTGCCGCAATCCAATGTAGTGTTACCACGTGTCACTTAATGTGGCGGTGATCGCAAACCGCCAAAATCGCACGTCGCGATCTCGGCATCCTTCGCGGCCGTCCGATCAAATATGGATTTCAATCGTGGCCGTCATAAATACCTGCGCGGTATTCTTTCCGGCGTCAAACAAACCGCGCGGCATTTATTTCGTAATCGTACCGTACGTCGTACTTTCCACAACTGTTTCTATGCAGTATGCATATAGTTCTAGTTAAATGAATTATTCTTATTGTAACTATTTAAATAAATATCATACCTCATAATATCTAATAGAATTTAGACTATCTGGATAAGACTACCGGCTATTGCGGGTGTGACAAGTGGCAGGTACCAGGATCAAATCCTGGACCTGGCAAAACTATCTTTTAGAGAAAACCCCCTATAAAACAACTGTCTGTCTCCCTCTAGACAGCATAGGCAGCCATGGCTAACTCCTCTTTCAGTCTTCAGTGACTGCGACAAGTGTGGGGACTTGAGGAGGAGTTAGAGGCAGGCTGTCAATGTCTACTATTTTGCTTTTTATTTTGCAATCTCTAGACCTAGAAAATACTTGAATTCCAACATTCCCCAGAATGTGGATAATATAATGGCACCTCATTAGGTAGTCTGGGAAGAGTAGATCTGGTTGTGGCGGGATGGCCTTGTCAGGGATACTCCCTAGCGGGACAAGGAAGAGGGCATCAAGACCACCGAAGTGGAACCTTCTTTCAGATGATTACATTGATATCGTGGATTCAGCAGCTCCAAGACACACCAGTGGGGTACATTCTGGAGAATGTCCACCCGGGGGATGATAAACGAAAGCAGGTTGCAGAAAGTTACAATCAGGTAACCCGTATTCTGGGAGCTCCCTTGGTTTTTGACGCTGCTCAAATGGGATCTCGAGCGCACAGACTCCGGGCATATTGGACCAATATGATCCCTCTTCCAGTCCTCCGACAACTGTTGGAGACACAAATCCCAGACCCCCAGATTTCAGTGCAACAGATACTTGGAAAAGGGAGAATAACGACACCTGTAACAAAGCCGGATCATACACCTTTCTTCCCATGCAATATCCCCGGATTCCCACGTCGAGCACTCCCCACGTTGGTATCCTTTCCTCACAGTCACGCCTACCGAAAAGGGGCAGCTGGAATGATTTTTGACAGCAAGGAAAGACTTTGGACAGCACCAACAATATCGGAACGAGAACAAGCAATGGGATTTCATCCGGAAACCACGGCAACACCAGGTATTTCAGACCTACAGTGGTGCACCCTCATAGGGAAAAGCATGGATTTAAATGCCATTACATGGGTTGTAAAGCATGCTCTTGCCTATTCCAGTCTCCACGCTCCAGATTCACGCAGAAATTACCTTCAAGCTCCACAGTTACTGTCCATGCAAGCAACTTTGCAGCTTGAGGGGGGGAGAGAAAAGAGAAAAATTCTACACCCGAGAGTTCCTTCAGTGGGGGGGAACAGGAGCTCAGAAGGAGACAACTTAGCGGAAGTTGTCAGCAGTAAAGTATTATCCGGAGGAATAGAGGCAGATCCAGAGGTTGGGCTAGAATTCAACATCAACCTCTGGGGAAAACCACTGGAAGCTTGGGCTGCGGTTGAGCCGGGAAAAATGGACTGGACTCTGGGGGAGCAGCTGGACCCTCAGCAGAAAGAACAGCTAACAGAACTCTTGGCTAGAAACACTCAGGTTTTCTCATGGTCCGAAACAGATGTCGGAATCTACAAAGGAACCCCCTTTCGGATACATTTGATCGACGAAACCGCAACGGTTTGGTAGAAACAATATCCTCTCAGCTTCAAAGAGAAAGAGTTTATTACTGCAAAGGTTCAAACTTTGGTGGACGCAGGGTTGGTTCAGGAAAGTACCGGACTCCATGGGTTTGCTTCCCCCACAGTTCTCCCTCCTAAGAAGGATTCATCAGGGAAAACTGTGGACTTCCGAATGTGTGGGTACTACCGCATGTTGAACACGGCCACCATTCTTGACCGGTACCCAATGCCAACTCCGGAAGAGATATTCGATTCTCTTGCTGGGGCCACTATTTTCTCTACACTAGACATGAAGAATGGTTTCCACCAGATTGCCATGGAACCAAAACACCGGGAGAGAACTGCATTCTGGGCCGGATCCAGACTTTATGAGTGGCTTTATATGCCCTTCGGACTGAAGAATGCACCAGCCAAGTTCCAACGGGCCATGGACGAAGCGCTCCAAGGAATCGATTGTGCCCGGTGCTACATCGACGATGTGATAATATTCTCAAAGACTTTTGAGGAACATTTGGAGAATATCCAGATCGTTCTCCGGGCCCTTCAAGCAGCGGGCTTGAAATGTCACCCGGGCAAGGGTATTTTTGGGGTGCAAAAAATTATTTACCTCGGACATTAGGTGACTCCTGGGACAGTGGGTCCCCATATGGTTAAGGTTGCAGCCCTTGACGCTCTTCCTCCCCCGCAGGACATTTTTGCCTTGCGCACCTTTCTTGGCCTGGCCAACTACTATCGCAGGTTTATTCCTGAGTTCAGTAGTCACGCCCAGCCCCAAAATAAGCTATTACGGAAAGATCAAGAATGGCTGTGGGCCGAGGAACAGCAGATCGCTTTCCAGTTCTTGAAGGATGCTCTGAAGCAGCACCAAGTGCTCCGGATGCCTGATCACCAGAGGCCTTTCCTCCTTTACACTGATTGGAGTAGGTTTGGATTGGGAGCTGTTTTGGCTCAAGTTGAAGACGCAGGTGCCGAGTATGTGGTGGCTTACGCCAGCCGGAGCAATAACCGAGCTGAGGAAAATTATAGCAATTATCATGGGGAGCTTCTTGCCGCGGTTTGGGCCATCCATCATTTCAGACCTTATTTGTATGGGGTCCATTTCACACTAATCACCGATCACCAACCCTTGAAGTGGATCATGGAAAATAGTAAGTTGACCGGCAAACTCGCCAGATGGGTTCTTAATCGTGCAGGAAATGATTTCAGCATTGTCCACCGGGCAGGGGAAATTCATGGGAATGCCGACGGACTGAGTAGAAACCCCGATCCTTCTACCCTTGATTCCACCGGGGCTCGGCACGACGAGGATCCGGAAATCAGTTTGGGACTCATTCGAGCATCCTCCGCCTTCATTTGGCTTCTTCCATCTGGGGGGGAATTGTCAACTTTTGCAACAGATGTTGAGGGGCAGGCACCCATAGGAGCCGGACAGAAAGACATTTGGAATGACTCCGAAGCTCTCCAATCTATTCAGCAGGGATCCCCTCTTCCCCACTTGGCTGGAATTCAATTATCTCGAGTTCAGACCCGGATGACGGCGTATGAATGGGACCGAGGAGTGCTCCTCCGGAAATGGACAGACGGTACTAGGAAAGTGGTTCCACCTCCCTCGGATCGAGAGACTCTGATTACTAATCTCCATAAACAATGTGGACACTTCGGACAGAAGCGAACCACTTCCTTGGTTACAGGCTCTTACTGGTGGCACGGGTTGCGGACCCAAGTCAACCGAATTGTACACACTTGCTCTTCTTGCGATCGAGTTAAGGCAGCTTTTGACAAAAAGGGCGGAACTGAGCTCCATTCTCTTCCCATCAGGGAAATGTTTTATCGGTGGTCTTTGGATATTTTGGGACCTCTTTCGACCAGCAGACGTGGGAATCGTTTCGTTCTGGTCATGATTGAACATTTCTCAAAATGGATAGAGCTTGTGGTCCTGCCCCGAAAGGAGTCCAAGTCCGTTGCCGACGCCTTTGTGCAGAGAGTCCTGTCACAGTTTGGGGCACCGGCAGAGGTTCTGACAGACCAGGGATCGGAATTCGCCAGAGAATTTACTAATATTTTGGAGAAATGCCTCATCGACCATTGACTTACCAGTCGCGACCACCCCCAAGCCGACGGTTTGGCCGAAAGGTGCGTACAGACAGTGAAGCAGTCACTATGGAAATATGCAGTTGAAGAGGACTTAGGAGAGTGGGACAGAAGGGTGCCTTGGATTGCCATGGGATACAGATTCAGCCGACAGGCTTCTCTTCACTCCTACAGCCCTTACTTCATTTTATTCCGACCGCATCCCATTCTGCCCGGGGCTGCCTCTGCCCAAGCGGTGGTCCTCCGGCAATGGATGACAAGGGAACTTTCGAAAAACTGATCGCCGACCGTGCCAAAATTTTCCACCGGGAGATGCCTCTCGCCATGGGGAATTTACAGGCGGCACAACACCGGAACCAATTGTGGTATTCCCAGCGCCGGAGCGGAGATTATGTGCCCTGACAGCGACGATTTATGCCGAGAGACTTTGTGTATCGCATGCAACAGAAGAAGGACACGCTTGACATTTCTGCCGGGCGGGTGATCTTGAAAGTGGTGGAAGTTTCAATTAAGGGAGTTCTGACTTTGGAGGGGAAAGATGGGCTAAGAATTAAAGAGAATCAAATCAATGTGGCCCCTTGTCACCTCCGAGGATTAGAAGACGAACCGACTTTCCACTTGACTTACTTTGCGATCCTCCTTCTTGTTCATCATCCTGCAACCTGTCCTCCCAACAGCAAGAAATCTTGGTCTGCCATCAGTGGGGGCAGTGCTGGCATCCCGCTTGTCTCCCCTCCTCATGGGAACCATGCCCTCCATCCCCTAGTCCATGGTTCTGCGGGAACTGTGAATTGGGCGGGTAACTATTTCTTTTCCTTAGTCATGGTTGACTAAGAGGGGGAGGAAATTGGGGTACCGACCCGATTACGAAGAACCTAACCCCTTTCCCCGGCTTAATAAGGAAAGTAAGGGGGAGGGGAGATCTTTTCGCCTTCCCATGCACTCATCCCTATTCCCTATCCTTGTGCCTCTCCTATTTGTTCACGCATGCCTATTGGGAGGGATGGGGTCAGCAGTGGGCATTATCATTATTATGGGAAGCATTCGCATTAGTGGGTTCTTTGCAGGACGCCGAGACCGGCCATTCCGGGCAGCGGGCCCTTCCCTTGTGTTTCTCGGGCACGCTCGACACAACATCTAGGTGTGTGTTGCAGATTGGAGATGGGGCTCGCTGTTTAGATTGCAAGAGGGAAATTGGATTTAGTGTGGATGGAAAAGAGATGAGGTGGATAAAATCTTGGCTCGGATTTATGAAAAGTGGGATGCTAAATAAAATGTGTGGTGGAATTATTATTCTGGTTCATCAAATGCATTGTTTTAAATACGAAAATATATTTCTTGAGTTTTATGAAAGGAAAAGAAAAGAAAAAAGAGAAAAAAAAGAGGGGGTTGTTTTTTTATTGTTACTGTTTTGGTTTGTTTAATTGGAGTTGACAGTAAAGTAGACTAGAAAATAAAAGGAGTGTTAAAATGTGTGTATTTTCTAGGTCTTAATTTATTCTTTTTTGTCAAATAGGCTGTCTAAGTCATCTATACTTGTCGTAGTCACTAGAAGACAGAGATAGCCAAGGCTACCTAGGTAGTCAAGGAGACAGGAAGGAGGAAGAAGAGGAGTTATTTTGGGCGGCACCAAAATGTATGCGGACAGACCAGGATTTAATCCTGGTCCATCTAGTTTACGGTCATACAGATAAAGCCTCCCGCCTTATCCTCTAGATGTAATGAAAATCGATACCCATATAGGGTTTGAAAAGTATTTAAAGTCGTTAAACCGGTATCATCCATTTAATGGCTAAACCAAACTAGATGTACATAGAAAAGGAACCGCACGAAAATAATACGGGGGGCACAAAACAAATGTCGAAGATATTTGTTCAACGGCCAAGATTAAAAATTGGAACTATAATCGAACGGCTCACATTTTAGCCGGTTGTAAGGAATGACAATTTTCGCAATTTTTGGACGCGCCGACACTAGATGACACGTGGCAATATCCTGGAGGATTGCGAGATCTCCAAAACGCAAGATGACCAGTCAAGATGTGACAAATGTCACATTATGGCTGTGTCGTACAAGGACCGTACAGAAAGTACAACAACATCTGTATTTTTGTGTACGGTACAGTCATATTATTGGTGCGTACCTCAGTCCTTGGGGGCTTAGAGAGGGGTTTTAGGACTTAGAATATTTTTGATAGGTAGCCGCCTCTCCTAGAGAGCTTTTTGTATAAAAGGCAAACTTTGGCCAGCCATAACTATCAATTTACTTGACCATTTTCAGTGATTCTTTTTGCTGCGGACTGAAGGGAGTCCACACTACACATGTAGTCGGTCAAAGATTTTGTCGGCCAAGGTGGCTACATTTCTTAGGGAAAGTCAAAGTGTGTGAATGTGTCCAAATCTCATATTCTAACTTTGCACTCTGTGGTGGAACTGAGCACACAAAAAGTGTCATTTCACAGGGTTGAAGTTGCATTGGGGTTATGATTGTCAAGGGGTCAGTCATTTAGGTTTATATCAAGTTGGAGTCGACATCACCTAGATTAGCTTCTTTTAGATCTGCGATTTCTGTGGGCAATAGAGCACACAGAGTTTCAATCGCATGCTGAACACTGCCACCATCTCTGACCGGTATCTGATGATGACCCCGGAAGAGATATTCGACTCTCTTGCTGGCGCCAATATCTACTCCACTATAGATATGAAAAACGGTTTCCACCAGATTTCCATGGAACCGAAGCACAGGAGAGAACCGCATTTTGGGCTGGTTCCAGACTTTATGAAAGAATTAACATGCCATTCAGACTCAAGAATGCACCGGCCAAATTCCAACAAGCAATGGAGGAAGCGCTCCGAGGAATCGATTGTGCCCGGTGCTATATTGATGACGTTATCATATTCTCAAAAATTTTTGAGGAACACCTAGAGCATGTCCAGATTGTTCTTAGGGCACTCCAAGCAGCGGGCTTGAAATGTCACCTGGGCAAAGGTATTTTTGGGGTCAGAAGATCATCTACCTCGGAGATGAGGTGACTCCTAGGACTGTGGGTCCCCACATGGTCACGATGGCAACCCTTAACGCTTTTCCCCTACCGTAAGACATCTCGGCCCTTCGCACCTTTCTGGGTCTAGCCAACTACTATCAACGGTTTATCCCCGAGTTCAGTATTCACGCTCAGCCTCTCAACCACCTATTGCGGGAGGACCAAGAATGGCAGTGGGCCGAAGAATAACAGATCGCCTTCCAGTTCTTGAAGGATGCTCTAAAGCAACACCTAGTGCTCCGTATGCCTGATCACTAGAGGTTTTTCCTCCTTTACACTGATTGGAGCAGGTTTAGATTGGGAGCGATTTTGGCTCAGGTCGATGATGCTGGAGCTGAATATGTGGTGGCCTACGCCAGCCAGAACAACAACAGAGCAGAAGGGAATTATATCAGTTACCACAGAGAGCTACTCGCAGCGGTTTGGGCAATCCAGCATTTCCGACCTTATTTGTAAGAGGTCCATTTCACCTTGATTTGGATCACCAACCGCTGAAATGGATTATGGAAAATAGCAAGTTATTCGGCAAGCTCGCCAGATGGGTGTGACAACCATGCAGCCATTGCTATTGCAACTAACCCGAGTAATCATTTAAAGAGCAAGCAAATGGATGTCAGACTTCATTTTGTCAGAGAAAATGTGCTTGCCAGAGTGTTAAAATTGTGTTATTTACCGGATGAGAAAATGGTTGCTGACATGCTAACCAAACCCCTTCTTGCTCCTAAATTGCATTTTTGTGGAAAGGCTATTGGGCTGAGTGAGTGACTAAATCTAAAGATTTCGGGGAGTGTTGCAATTGGAAATCTTTACTCAGTAGATAGGTTGTGAGGAGGAATTATGGACTTATAATATTTTTGAAAATGAAAACTTGTAATACTTACCTCAAATACTGTTACAGTAACAGAAGACTTAGAGAGTGTACTGTACGGCTAGTTGGACACGCGTCGGCAGGAAAACAGTGTTGCAGATTTCACGGAGTAGCGTCGATGACTAGCTACACATGTCGGGAGATTAACGAGCGGATTGATGAAATCGGACGAACGCAATGCAAACCGCATATCTCGAAAAGTATGGTACGGTCAGCCAAGAAAGGCTGTTGATTGACATCGAATTGACGGACGCAATTTAGAAGGGACCACAAATGACGAAGCACACTTGGACTATATCAGGTGCTTCGTACTACACGACAACAGTCAGCCGGATGCTATTGACCAATGCTGACTAAGCGCCAGGAACATTTAATGTACGGTCTTCTATTTGTAAATATCTGGAAACAAGGATTTGTAGGTTAGCTAATTTAAAATAGTGTCTCACTATTCAGATTTAGAGAAATGGCAAAATTTGTTTTGGAAGTACTCTTAGAATAGTACGTACAGTTTGAGTACTTTGTCGTAGCTTAGGACAGTACTCTAGTAAAGTCACTTAAATTAGTGTGACCAGGAGATACTCATTCTAAGTATATAAATTAGGACTTAGGCAAATTATGATCATCCAAGTCTTGGGATATTTATCAACTAAGGCAGTTTTTGTGAATCAACAGTGTGTATATCTTATGGTTGGCTGGATCAATTGAGTTCAATCTTTGAAGAGTGATTCTGTACTATGCTTACTATTGTTATGTAGAATTTGAGTTTGAATAGATCACCAAGTTGCATTCTATCACATCTTGAAGTTGGTTGTTGATTATGGTGTTTCATAGCTTTTGCTTTAAATGTCTACTTCCACTACTACTGCTGCTGGCTCTCCTTTTGCTACTATGGTTGTAAAACAAAAACCTTAAGAGTGGTGTGCAATTTTTTTCTTGTGATAATCAGGCAGCGATCGTTATTGCTGCAAATCCTAAACATCATTCTAAAGCCAAATACATGGAGATTAGACTCAGTTTTGTTAGATAGAAGGTAGAAAACAAAATAATCAGTATAAAGTATAGTCTAGACTGCGAGATGGTAGCAGATATGATAACCAAACTTCTGTCTTCCCCTAAGCTAATTTTGTGCCGGGAGAAGTGTGGTCTCAAATTAAAAAGTGACTAGAAAATAAGGGGAGTGCAGAAATTATTGGTTGTTTGTTATTATTTTGTAGGTCTAAAATGAAAGGCAGAAAAGATGCCAAGGCATTCTACTTCTAACTCCTCTCTTCAGCTCCCACAATTGTTGCAATAAGTTAAAGTTGAAGAGGAAGTTAGAGCCATGGTTGCCTATGTTGCTTAAAAAGATTGAGAGATAGGTGGTAGATTTTGGTATATTCACCAAAATATACTTGATGGACCCAGGATTTGATCCTGGTACCTGCTCTCCGTCAAATCAGAAATAGTCAGTAACTTTATCCTATAGTCTACGATCGGTGCTGAGATATATGAGGTTTGATAGATATTTAAACTGTGACGCGTGAACAATTCATTTAACTGTAACTATAGATGTCGCGAATAGATACAATTTTGTAAAGTACGGAGTACAGTACGAATGCGCAACGGATACCGCACATTTTGTTTCGACAACGAAACAAATATCACGCAACAATTTATGACAGTTACGATTAAAATATGGTTTTGATCGGACAGCCACAAAGGACGGCAAGATCGCGGAATAAGATTTCGGCGGTTTTTGGTAACCGCCACATCGATCGACACGTGGCACGACAACATTGGATTACGCCATCTGCGGGGATTACAAAAACGAATCTAGATATGACATGTGTCGGCTGGTTGGCCATGTCGTACAATGGTCGTATAGAAAGTACACCAACACCTGTACCTTTCTAAACGATATAGTATTTTGATTGGTGCCGTACTTCAATAGATAGTGTTTTAGAAAGAGATAGGACTTAGGAAAATTTGGAAGATAGGATCCTCTCTCCTAGAGAGCCTCTCTACAAAAGGTAAACTTTGACCCTCCATAACTTATTACTCCGAGGAGCAAATTCAGAGATTCTTTTTGCTATGGACTCAAGGGAGTCTTGCCTATACAAGGGTGGAGGTGGTAAGAATTTTTGTTTGCCAGGGTGGCAGTTAGTTTTGCTGAAACACAAAGGGTTCATGGTTATCCTAGAGGCTTTGTGTGAGCTACTTATTCTGAGGGCCAATAGAGGTCTCAGAGTTGCATATATTACCGTGAACTCTCATCGTCACTGTCACACTAATTTCGGCTAATTATTTTGGCTCATTCCGGCTCATACTGAACCAGACTTACCAAAATATTTTAAGTCTTCAAACTCTCTCCCTCGCACTCGAGGCGTCGAGAGGACTAAAGCTTTCCAAAACAACAAAGATTTCAAATCTTTTTTCCGATTTTTACAAAATTATATTCGAAAATGGTGTCATTTATATCACATTGTCGAAATTGACCCTAACACTGAAGGAAAAACATGCACTAGATCTTTCTCCGATATTTATGTATATTGCATTTCCCAAAATAACATTTTCTGTAACAAATAGCGAGAACACACCTAATGTTATTGGAGCAGGAAAAAGTAATAGTAATAAATTGAAAGTATACCCTTTATTGCAAAATTTGCAATGGAAAATATCAAGGTGCAAAGGGGGTAAAGTAAAGACAAGCAAAATGGGAAAGTAAAAATAAGAGAATAAGACAAGAAATTGAACAAAAAGGGAAATGTAACTAAATGTACCAAAATATTTAAGACTATCGAAGACGACTACCTAGGAATAGAAAAAAATACATGACTACCCCCCAAAAACTAAGGTCCACACCCTTAAGATTATGATGGGAAAAGGTTTGTGGAAAGTTTAAGAGGCCCACGGTCATAAATCAAAGCAAAAACCTCCAATAAGATTGGCTTGCGCTCAATCAGGGAACAAAACAATTCCGGTAAAAATCATCGTGAAACCTCAGTATAGGGCTCATCAAACCGCAACTTATAAAAGTTGTTAATAAAAAGCAGTGTGAAAGATTGATACAGGGCTTTCCGAACCCTTAGATTCAAACGATTTCCACGTACAATTGCGTTGAAAATAGTCATTGGAGTTGTCCAAAGTGCCGAGTATCTTTGATGATGATTTGTTAAGCTGACCTTTCGAGTCTTGGTAAGAGTAATACCTTTCCTTGGAGTTGCAACGCCCGTATGCAATGCGGCACAAGAAGAAACGTGTGTCCTACTTGGATATGTGAGGACCACATCATCAAGGTTCCTCCCAAACCGATGGTGGAAAACCAAGAAACTCATGGAATTCAAAGACCATTAGGTAGGGAGAAAGGAGGGATTCATTGTGAAGCCTTTTTTTCACAATGTGTCGTGTTTCGACGCCAACTATAACCATTCCTCCACGTTCAAGCATGGCGTCTCATGCCAACCCATTCCTCCACGTTCAAGAATGCACAGTATCGCAATAACACGCCTATGCCCACATTGAGTTTAGTCAACCCCTTAGACTTTTGGGTAATGGGTTGGGATGTAGATAACAAACCGCGTGCGGTCATAGAAGCAATAATTATTGGGCCACCCTCCATCCTAAGAGCTAGTAATGGATAGAATGATACAGGCAAATATAGAGTGTAACGAAGGTACACCCACTTTGCCCTGACTAGGGAATCTTTTATGAACACCAACGAATCCATGCCCTATGTTGTGAGGGTTAATCTCTTAGACAGAAATAGGGAAAATAATCTAATAACTATCTCTTTGGTAGACTTTTAGATCTAAAATCTCCGACTCTGGTGTTGTAATATAGAGTGGTTCGTGATGAAAAAAACATTGACCGAATCCCAACCCATTCGTGTAAACCTGCCGAATTTTAATTAACTACAAATGCACTCCGTTGAATTAAGATTTTAGCCACTAAAACTTGGAGAAAAAAAATTAGAGAAGGCTTCTACGGTTTGTCTATCTTGTAAGGTGAAGCCTATAAATAACGAGAAAATTCAATTTCCATTTGCCATCGTGCTCATCCTTGCACTCTATGGTGCGTCATTTGTGCATTGAGATCAAATCTTTTTCCATTATTGTTGGATGTTGAGGATTAGACAATGAGAAAAAATATGGTGACCTACTTTCTTTGCTACGCCCTAACGATAATATATTTTTGTACAGTCAACCGACCTGGTCCCCCAATTCCACCAATTTATCAAATTCACCTGTCCTTAGCCCACCTCTACCAAGTTGGAGTTTTCCTTCTAGGGTGAGCCGTGCGAGCCATACGTCTTCACATAAAGGCCATTGTCTCTAAAAAAGAGGCCACGAGATGAGCCCAAGGACCTAAGTTGCCTAATAAAGGGTTGCTTGGACCAAAAAGCTCGGTCATAGGCCCAAACGGAGGAGAGTTGGGCACAGATCGCCATAGATGCGACAACAATGAAAAATTTGTCTTATAAATCACAACACAACCTTTTTTAGTAACGCCGTCATACAGGTGAAGAAAAAATGGTCAAGGGAAGACTCTTGGAGGTAGATGCAAAAAGTGCGATCTAATAAACGTTACAAGATTTTTTTTAAATCGAAAAGTCAGATCCTCCCAACGGGATTAGAAAAATTCACTAGACATCGTCTTGAGTTCACAAGCTATCTTATGAGCCTCTTTGAACAAAAAAACAAAGCCTTAAAGTGGTGTTTCTTGAGGAAATATATTTTACAAAATTAATAAAATAATTCAAATGATTTGCTTGTATAAAGGTGAGGGGAGCAAATCAAAGACATAGTAAATACCTCTTGGTCCAAGTCAAACGATCCAAGGGGATCATGCACCTCAAAAAGTTGAATGACCTCTTCAAGGGCCAAAAGATGTAGCAAACGCGAAAAGTCAACAATTACTTTCAAACACGTAGATAGAGGGAATGGTCGGATAACTCAAGCACTGCAAGAAAATTCACCAACATGGCAAAGGTGGATAGTTTGTTGTAATTTGGTCGTGGAGTTTGTTTCAACGTACGTCTACAAAGTGTTTTTTATTACCCTATATTATAAAATGAAATGTATTAATGTAGTTTACACATAACTAATGTGATATCTTTTTACAATGATTGTAATTTAAGTTTACTCCATGTTTACATGATTAAAAATTAATCAAAGCGCCAAAAATTGGCTTGGTTAAATTCGTTTGCTTTTGCCAAATTCAAAGTTTTGTTATGATTTTATTAACATTGCGTCTATATGCATAAACTTATAACATTATTGTACAAAACAACAAATTTGTACTTGTTGAAGTTTGTGTCAAAAATACAAAGCAATACATTTTGGAATCAAGATCATCTTGCCGATACTAAATGTTTTTTTTTTCTTTTACCTACATTTAATCGATTTCCGTCCAATTTATCGAGAAGGCTAATATTGCAATAAAATTATGATAAATCACGATAAGTTATCGGTTTGATAGTTATCGCGATAACTCAGTTAACCAAAAAAAAAACACCCCTTGCCTTTGAAGAGAGAGGTGGGAGAGTCGTTCGTTCATTTGTCCGCACATCATTATTTAACTATAGTAGTATGGACCCCCACCGCCCACCATTTATATCCCGGTAATTTTTGTTGGTCTCGGAGAAATATATCGAGCCCCTAGACCTTTCTATGTTTCAATCTATTGTATAGGTAACCTATCGAAAAAATAAGTTAGCGATTTTATTATGTCTCCCAAACAAAACTATAGTGTCGTAATAAACACATTGACACGAGTCAATATTGTTGACAAAAGTGCAAAATATCAATATATAAACTTGCGAATATCACGATGAATTCGCATAGCGATACATCTAATACAATTTTGACCTATAAAAGACAACAAAACAGTAATAATATTAATATTTGGAATGAAAACTCTACAATATCACAAGCTTGAATGTGGAGACTATCCATCCATGTCGCTAATTTATAATGTACCATACATCGTGAATCGCTATTAGTGTTAATGACATCAATGAGGTGCCCCTAAAATATGGGCCTTAAACCGAAAATAGAATTAATAATTGTATTTTTTCAACTACGCTAAGATAGGTACAGTTTAATTCGCGTCAATTACCCTAATTTGGGCTAGCTAGGGAGTGTGCCAATATGTTCAAGTAAGCGTTTTTCTTCTGACGTTTTCACAAAAATTGGGACTTACAACAATAAAATCTTACGCCGTACGAATAATGGGCAAGAACCAAAGTACATTTTGCGACATCTGGGAACTTGGAAGTACGCCAAATTTGGCATTATTATCATTTCGACCCACTTCCACGTCACGCCAGCTCATCTTCACACTTGTATTGGAATCAAATCGCGACATGATTTAAAAAAAAATAATGCACTATTAAAGAATAACAAAACGGTATTCCACGCGTGAAACGTCTTTGAAATTTTTTGAACGAAAAAGAGTACACTCTATATTTTTTTATGCTCGTGACGCACATGTATGTACGAAAATGACAAGCATGCACGGAGAAAAACTCGTTGGGGTCTCAAACCTCCACTTTCACTCATTGGTCCTTTGCAAAATTTTACGTCGTCCTCATCTCCCCCCCTCTTTCTCACTCAACCGCTCCTCTTTCTCTCTTCTTTAAATGAAATGCAACAATTATATTATCAAATTAAAGATATTTTTTTGTTTAATATTTTTGGTTTGAGTTTGATGGGATATCCAATGATAAATGAAAAGAAAAAGAAATCGGAAAGCCATGGCGGAAAATCTACGTACTGATGACGTCACAAGGTAGCATGACTTCGGTATGTCACAAAACCCTAAACATCTACAATGTGACAATGTCACAAAAACCTCGACATCTACAACCGTCGCCGTTTTTGTAGACGTCACCAATTTTAGGAAGTTTCATAGTCGTCTACATTTTGTTTCTTACTCTGTCGCACATTTTGTAGACGTCTACAATTGTCACATATTTGAAATAATGAAAGCGTAAGTAATGATTGCCATAGGAACACTATGAAAAGTACACCGTTAAATTAGGGCTAAAATCCAAAGTAACATTTCAAAGTTTCGGTTACATTGGCATACACCCTTAATGATACCTTACGGATGACACATGGCTGACGGTGCAGGAAGACATGAACCTTCCCGGTACCGCCTGTTTGACGACGTGTTGTCAAAGATGGAGTAAGCGCCTTAAAGGGTTGGCGGTAAACATCACGGACAAACGTATTTTTACACGTTGGCTAGATATCCCTCAAAACTACACCCTGTATCGTGCAACTCTGAGACCTCCATAGGTCCTCGGAGTAGGCAGCTCACAGAAAGCCTCTAGGATAACCCTAACCCCTTTGTGTTTCAACAAGAATAAATGCCTCCCTGGCGGACAAAACCTTTGACCACCTTCACCCTGTGAAGAGAAGACTCCCTTGAGTTGATAGCAAAAAAAATCTCTGAATTTGCTCCCCTGAGCAGTAAGTTATGAAGGGTCAAAGTTGACCTTTTGTACAGAAGCTTTTTGGGAGAGAGGGTCCAACCTATCAAATTTTTCTAAGTCCTATATCTCTCTAAAACTCTATCTACTGAAGTACGTCACCAATCATAATACTATATCTTACAGAAAGGTACAGGTGCCCGTGTACTTTATGTACGGCCATTCTACAACATGGCCAACAAGTCAACACATGTCATTTTTGGATTCGTTCCTGTAATCCCCGGAGATGGCGTATTCCAAAATGGTTGTGCCACGTGTGAATCGATGTGACATTGACCGCAAACCGCCGAAAACGTATTCCGCGATCTCGGCATGCTTCGCGTCCGTCTGATTAAACCAAATTTTAATCGTAGCCGTCATAAATACTACCGTGATATTTGTTTCGCCTTCGAATTAAAGTGCGCGGCATCCGTTTCGGATGTTCCGTACGCCGTACATTACAAATTGAATCTGTTGAATTTGGAAATCTTTAGTTCACTAGATAAGGCTGTGAGGGGAGATTTAGGACTTAGAATAATTTCATCTAAGTCAATTTTACTACTGACCTCTAATAGTGCGACAGTAGCAGGTAGACAGTAGAGTGTACTGTACGACTGTAGGGACACATGTTGAAATTGAAGACAGTGCAGGTATTCCGAAGTGACAACAACACCCACAGCCACGTGTCATTAATCATACGGGCGGTTTCAGAAAATCGTACGGATAGAGACTAAGCCAAACATCCGAGAAAGGAGCGTAAGAGGATCGTTGATGCAAACCGAGTCGACGGACGCGATTTAAGTGGGGATCACATTGACTGAGTGCGCCGTACGAACTCATGATGATTCGTACCATTTGACCGACAGACATTTTGACTGTTGTGAATAGTGCTGACTAAGCACCGGCAACATTTACTGTACGAACGATATCTGTAAATATTTGGGAAACAAATATTTGTTGTTTAGCGTATTATAAAATAGTGTTACATTAGTAGATTTGTTGCAGGTAGCAAATAGGGTTTAGAAAAGTACTTACGGAATAGTAAAATACAGTTTAGATAGTTTGTTAGAACAAAGAACAGTACTATAGTATAGGGAACATATTTAGTATGGTACAGTAGATACTCACAGTGAGTATATAGTTTAGGACTTAGTCAAAATTATGCATCCACTCTTGGGAATATAGTTTTTCTAAAGGCAGTTTATAAGAAACTTGCAGAGACTATTTCTTATGGTTGACTGGGTCAAATGATATGAAACTTTGTGAGTTGTCATTTTATTATAAGGTGTAACACTGTGCTGAATTTGGTGCTAAGTGGCCCTTTCAGTCACATTCTGTGTCAGCTGAAAGTTGGCTGTTGGAGAAGGTACTTGATAGCTTCTGTTGGTTTTATGTCTACTTCCACTACAACAGCTGGTCCTCCACCTGCAACGGTGGTTGTAGAACAACAAGTTATGGGCCTTTCGTCAAGAGTTCCCATCTTCAATGGCCAAAAGTATGCATACTGGGCAGCAATGGTTGAATCTTCATTTGAAATTTCTGACTTACTGCGGGTCTTGGATGGCTCCCTTGATGAGACAGATTCGAGTTGGGCGAAAAAGAACTCAATGGCAAGGAACAATCTCATTCTTTGCATTTCAAAAAATCTGGTCATGTCTCGGCTGAAAATGAAAAAGGCGAGTGAGATATGGACTTCACTAAAATCTGCTTTTGAGAAAGCAAATGTTCCGGAAGAGCTCTTGGTGGGTATAAAGATTTGGGGATACAAATACTCGGGGGGGTCTATGGTTGAGTATTGTGATAATTTTCGTACACTTATTGATGCACACTCTTCAGCTGGTGGATCCTTTCCTGAGTTTCAGCAAGCTGCTTTGCTCATAAGGGGTCTTCCTAGTAGCATGAAAGGTGTTTCAGTTCAGTTAAAGAGTCATGATAAAGCTAACTGGTCTTTTCAGTTAGCATATAATCTCATATTGGAGGAAGAGACAAATACTAAACTCCTTGAGGGAGAGGGAAAGGTAGGGGCTTTTGCTACAGATTTTGAGAAGAGAAATCAGTTTAATCAGAACAAAAATCAGTTTAATCAGAATCAGAATCAGTTTAATCAGCTTAATCAGAGGCAAAAAATGCCATCTTCTACCACTTGTTTTTATTGTTCTGAGAAGGGACATGGATACAGGTACTGTTCCAAGCTGAAAAAGGCAAATGAGACGACTTTATACAGACCCGGTTGGTAGCAAAGTCCTTATCACCGAGGTTTTTCAAGAAATCCAACCCGTGGATCTGCTCTTTTTTCAGCTTCTGCAACTGATTCAGATGAGTCTCTAAGCTTCAACAAGGAAGAGGAGGCGGAGCTATTTGCTATGGCAGCAGCCATGGAAGGTTTAAAAGATGCGGGATGGATCATGAACACGGGAGCATCAGCCCACTTGTGCAGGAACAAAGCTGCTTTTAAAAATCTGCAACAGATGTCCCCAAATAATATATACTATGCTTGTGGAATGAGTGTTCAAACATCAGCTCAGGGTGATATATCCTTCATGGTAGATGTAGGGGGTAAGTCGGTAGAGAGAACTCTTCATAATGTTTTATATGTTCCAGACTTTAAAAAGAATCTTTTTTGTACATCTCTAGTAGAGAGCAAAGGCTTTGAGTTCACTCTTAAAGGAGGTGGACAGGTTGTTAGCAAGAAAGGGAAAGTACCTGTCACAGGAACTCGAGATGCTAGCAAATGTACCGGATGGACTTGGCTGAATATAAAGAAAATGATGTTCTCTACTCCAGTGTCCAATCTGATAATGAGTTGTGGCATAAAAGATTAGGACATATGAATTATGATAGCTTTAAGAAAATGGTGGTTTGGGGAAAGTTGAAGGAGTTTCTCTTACTTCTCATCCTATAAAATCATATGATGGTTGTTCACTTGGCAAGATCCACAGATAGCCATTCCCACAGGAAACAGATCACAGATCTAGCAAGGTTTTGCGGCTAATACATTCGGATGTTCTCGGACCTTCACAAGTGGCGTCAGCTGGAGGCGTCCACTATATCGTTACTATCACAGATGACTACTCGCGATACACAAAAGTTTACTTCATGCAGCATAAAACTGAAGTGTTTACACACTTCAAGCACTACGAATCGTGGGCGGAGAAGCTTCATGGGGTTCCGATCCTGGCACTAAGATCGGACAACGGCGGAGAATATACGTCAAAAGAATTTGAACAGTTTCTTCTTCAGGAAGGTATCAGCCACAATCTTACAGTTCCTTATACACCGGAACAGAATGGTGTGTCAGAAAGATTAAATAGGACAGTGACACAAAGTGCTCGGTCCATGCTTGCAGATAAAGGGCTAGATTTGAAATTCTGGGCTAAGGCACTTAACTGTGCTGTTTACATTAAAAACAGAATTGCTTCAAGATCTGTTAGCACTACACCGTATGATCTTTGGACAGGAGAGAAACCTGATGTTAGTCACTTTAAAATCTTTGGAATCAAATGTTTTATTTTAGATACATCTAAGGAGAGATGGAAGATGGATGCAAAGGGTTTACCGGGAATCTTTATGGGGTATGATGATAATGCAAAAGGGTACACGATATTTGTATTTGAAACACAAAAAATAATTGTCTCTAGGAATGTTTAGATCAAGGATGAACAGGATTCAGTTGACTTGTTTAAAGAACTAGAGGAACCGGCAAAAGAGAAACAGGAATATATCATCTTCCACCATACACAAAGAGTGTACTTTCCACCGGCAAGTGGAACCCATCTTCCCTCGGTTCCACCACTACCTTCACGAGGTGTTTCACTACAAGATCTAGATCAGGTGGAACCGACTGTTATATCAGATCCGGCACAGATCTCGGAGCAAACCCGGTGGCCAAATCGAAAGTTGCCGACGATTCCAACCTCATAATTTTCGGGGGGAAGGAGATCTAGCAGCCGTTTGCAAGCAAGTTCTCACTTTGCTTTTTCTACAGCTACAAAGGAACCTCTAACTATTCAAGAGGCCTTTTCATCACCTGAGAGAAATCACTGGATTGGGGCGGCGAACGATGAAATGAAATATATTATAGAGGCAGAGACATGGGAGCTAGTGGATCTTCCTCAGGGCAGAAAAGCCATCGGCAGCAAATGGGTGTTCAAGGTGAAGCTGAACCCGGACAACACCATTGAAAGGTATAAGGCCAGACTTGTGGCCAAATGATACAATCAAAAAGAAGGTATTGACTTCGCAGAAACCTTCTCTCCGGTTGTCAGATTTTCCTACTGTCAGAATTCTGCTAAATCTAGCTGCTATAGATGATATGGAAATCCATCAAATGGATGTTAAAACTGCCTTTTTGCATGGAGAATTTGAAGAAACTATTTATATGAAGCAGCCTGACATGTATTTAGAAAAAGGAAAGGAAGAGCAAGTATGTTAATTGATGAAATCCTTGTTTGAGCTGAAACAAGCCCCTAGGCAATGGAATCTTAAGTTGGATGAATTTTTGACTGGGCTGGGCTTCAAGAGGATTAGCTCAGATCACTCTGTGTATGTTTTACAAGGAGAGGATGGGATACTATAGATTGCTGTATATGTGGATGACCTTTTATTATTAAGCAAATCAATGAATGAAATAAATCGTATTAAAGCAGCTTTAAGGTCTAGGTTTGAAATGAAAGACCTCGATGAGGCAAAGTATATCTTAGGTATACAGATAGAGAGGGATAGAAAGAAAAAGCTGATTATGTTAACTCAGAAAAAAGGAATAGGTAATATGCTGGAAAAATTTGAAATGAAAGATGTAAAAGGGTCTGTAACCCCCATGGAATTCAGACAGAAATTGGAAGGGAATGACTCAGATTCAGGCATAATGGTTAGTGAGAGTCTAGAGTCACGGGAGGAAGAGTTCATGGCCTCTAAGCCATACAGACAGGTAGTTGGAAGTCTAATCTATTTTATGAACTGCACAAGACCTGATATTGCATCATCTGTGGGAGTCCTGAGTAGAAGTCTGCAAAATCCTAAAAGTGAGTAGAAGTTTGCAAAATCCTAAAAGGGCAGACTGGGAAGCAACAAAAAGGGTTCTGAGATATATTTTGCAGGAACTCGGAATCTCAAGCTTGTACTCGGAGGAGGAGAGGTGAAAATACACACTTGGAGCGACGCTAGCTATGGAGACATGCCAAGCCAAAAATCTACAACCGGCTTTGTTCTGAAAATTGGAGATGGAACTTGCTGCTGGAGCAGCAAATTACAAAAAGTTACAGCTCAATCCATAATGGAGTCAGAATATATGGCAGCAGCTTCCGCCCTTAAAGAGCTTCTATGGGTCAAATCTATTTTAGAGGAACTTGGCTACATGCAGATAGGACCTCAGGCTATCTGGTACGACAACCAGGCAGCCATTGCAATTGCCTCTAACCCTAGCCATCACTTTAAGAGCAAACACATGGATGTTAGGCTTCATTTTGTCAAAGAAAATGTTCTTGCAAAAGTTATTAAATTATATTATTTACCAGATGAAAAGATGGTGGCAGACATGCTAACCAAAGCCCTTCCTGCTCTTAAGTTGCAATTTTGCAGAGAGGCTATTGGGTTGAGTGAGTAAGTGAGTCTAAAGATTTAGGGGAGTGTTGAATTTGGAAATCTTTAGTTCACTAGATAAGGCTGTGAGGGGAGATTTAGGACTTAGAATATTTTCATCTAAGTTAGATTTACTACTGACCTCTAATAGTGTGACAGTAGCAGGTAGACAGTAGAGTGTACTGTACGACTGCAGGGACACGTGTTGAAATTTGAAGACAGTGCAGGTATTCCGAAGTGACAACAACACCCACAGCCACGTGTCATTAATTATACGGGCGGTTTCAGTGAATCGTACGGACGGAGACTAAGCCGAACATCCGGGAGAGGAGCGTAAGAGGATCGTTGATGCAAACCGAGTCGACGGACGCGATTCAAGTGGGGACCACAGTGACTGAGTGCGCCGTACGAACTCAGGATGTTTCGTACCATTTGACCGACAGACATTTGGAATGTTGTGAATAATGCTGACTAAGCACCAGCAACATTTACTGTACGAACGATATCTGTAAATATTTGGGAAACAAATATTTGTTGTTTAGCGCATTAGAAAATAGTGTTAGATTAGTAGATTTGTTACAGGTAGCAAATATGGTTTAGGAAAGTACTTACGGAACAGTAAAGTACAGTTTAGATAGTTTGTTAGAACATAAAACAGTACCATAGTATAGGGAACATATTTTAGTATGATTCAGTAGATACTCACAGTGAGTATATAGTTTAGGACTTAGTTAAAATTATGTATCCACTATTGGGAATATAGTTTTTCTAAAGGCAGTTTATAAGAAACTTGTAGAGACTATTTCTTATGGTTGACTAGGTCAATTGATCTGAAACTTTGTGAGTTGTCAGTTTATTATAAGGTGTAACACTGTGCTGAATTTGGTGCTAAGTGGCTCTTTCAGTCACGTTCTGTGTCAACTGAAAGTTGGCTGTTGGAGAAGGTACTTGATAGCTTCTGTTGGTTTTATGTCTACTTCCACTACAACAGCTGGTCCTCCACCTGCAACGATGGTTGTAGAACAACAATTTCATCATTGATGTATTCACTCTTTGTGTCTCAGACCATGATTTACCTACACGCTCTAGCTCTCCAAACAATGCTCCTAAATCATTGCAATAATTATTCATGTTTCCTCCCTTATAAGTATAAACTGCGATCTTATTTTGTGGCAACTATTGTTGCTGCAATGATCAACTCTTATATTTGTTAACAAGTGATATCCAAATCTGAGATGATGATTTGACATGCATAACGGGAATGGCAATGACCTTTGCTCCACATATAAGAATTAAAAGCTTAGCAACCTTGTCTTTGTAGTTCCACTTTTCATACTCTTATATGTCGGTTTGAACCCTTGTCAACGTTGCCGGTGGTGCTGCTGAGGGTATCGCCTTCGACAATGGTGTCACACTGTTGCGACTCCTCCCTTTTCTCATTCCATGACAATCTCCTCTCTTTCCTCATCTTCATCCTCGCTAATGGTGGAAGCGGTTCTGGCTACTGTAATGACGAAGGTGCCAGAAAAACGTGTCCCTCCAAACCCAGTTGGAGGTGGGCATCGAATTTGTCCAGACACTATGCCCCATAGATGCTTCTCAAATAGTTCTCCCTCTATACTCATTTCCCAATAAAAAAAGCCAGATCCATAAAATATGGGTACCCTAGAGGGTGGGTCCATAACCTGAAATTTTGTGGTCTCCATTGACCCACAGAAATAATCAGCCTATGTAAAGCCTCTAAGATAATATTTTCCCCTTCCACTTTCTCACTGAATAAGCGTTTTGATATTTGAGTATTTTCTAGGTCTGTATTATAATAGGAAAAAGGTAGAGGCGATCTACCTCTAACTCCATTCACCAAGCCCCCACACTTGTTGTAGTCACTGTAGGCTGCGTAGGGTGATAGAGCCATGGCTGCCTAAAGCTTTGTAGTAGACAGGTAGCAGAAAATAGATGGGTTTACCAAAACTATTGACGGACCCAAGAATTGATCTAGGTACCTACCGTCTGTCAACATAGCCGTTAGCTTTCTCCATTTAGGCTAGGACTAGTTCTAGGTTATATGTGGTTTGATAATTATATAAATCTGTACGAGTAGACGAATGCATTTAACGGCGCGAATAAATTCTTGGCACATAGATACAGCTAAGAGTAGTACGGTTTACATTACTTCACGAAACTAATACCGCGCATTTGTTTCGATGGCGAAACAAATACCGCGCACATATTTTCGATGGGGAGAATTGAAAGCTGGATTTAATCGACGACCGTGGTACGAGCCGAGATTCCGGAATGGCCGCTTTGGAGTTTTCTGACGCCGCCACTCCGGATGACACGTGGAAATGCGCTGGAAGATAATCTCCGGAGCGCAAGATAACAAGTTTGGATGTGACATTTGTCACCTGTATGGTCTTGTTGTACAGTTGCCGTACAGAAAGTACTCCGGCGCCTGTACTTTTATGTACGGTACAGTCATGTGATTGGCGCCGTACTTCAGTATAGGGGTTTAGAGAGGGACTAGAACTTAAAATATTTCTGGTAGGTAGCTGACTCTCCCAGAGAGCACGTTGTATAAATGGCAAACTTTGGCCAGCCATAGCAATCAAATCAGTTGACCATTTTCAGTGATTCTTTTTGCTGCGGACTCAAGGGAGTCCAAGCTATACATATGTGTAGTCGGTCAGAGTCTTTGCCTGCATGGGTGGCTGCATTTCTTAGGGAAAGTCAAAGTGGGTGAATGTGTCCAAATCTCATATTCTAACTTTGCATTCTGTGGTGGAACTGAGCACACAGAAAGTGTTATTTCACAAGGGTGAAGCTATATTGACATGTATATAGAAAAAGGAAAGGAAAAGCAAGTATGTAAATTGATCAAATCCTTGTAAGGGATGAAACAAGCCCCAAGGCAATGGAATCTGAAGTTGGATGAATTTTTGACTGGGCTGGGCTTCAAGAGGATTAGCTCAGATCACTCTGTGTATGTTTTACAAGGAGAGGATGGGATACTATACAATGTTGTATATGTGAATGACCTTTTATTATTAAGTAAATCAAAGAATGAAATAAATCGTATTAAATCAGCTTTAAGGTCTAGGTTTGAATTGAAAGACCTCGGTGAGGCAAAGTATGTTGTTCATAGCCCTTTTCAGCCATGAATGTACCCTCGGAAGCACCACAGACTACCCCAAAACAACCTCCTTTGATTCCACTCAGAATTCTACAGAATAACCAAACCAAGCTGAAACTACTCAACCAAATAGTTCCTAGTCCAATAAGTATTCCCACCAATTTCATATAATAATACCAAACCGAATAATCACAACACTCAGTTAAAGTTGCAGAAAAACAGCCTGCCAGAACTTTGATAAATATGACCAACTTCACAATGAAGCCCCAAGCAAACCAGACACACAATAGGTCTGCAAATTCGCCACAATATTTCCAATACAAATAGAAACACACATGCAAAATTTTAGATAATTATGCCAATAAAACTGAGAGCAATTCTCAGATGAAAATCCCAAAAGGAGCAGAAATAGTTTCTGTCCAAAAGGGTTCCTAAGTCTAGAAATGACTAAGTCCTACAAATGTACACTACAGCTTACTACTAACTGTACGGAGGCATACCAGCCGTACGTAATCAATCAACTACCTCTATTAATGTGAGTGTACCTAAGATCTACACTAATAATTAAATACACAGGACAAAACATTGTTAAATATTTACACGTCGTTCGAATTCCGTCAAACGAATCAGGACCGTCCAAAATAAATATCATGTGATGGACGCGATTTCGCGTCCCTCACCAAACTGACGGCGATGCCGTCCGTAGCTCCGGTGGCGTCCAATTCATCACATGTTGACCGCCGCATTATGTTTCGCACAGCCGACGTACAATTTAAATCATTGCGAATGTTAATCATCGGATCGCTTCGCGATCCGCCGTCCATTTCTCCAACATATTCAACACTTTCGTCTATGTTTCTTCGCGTCACTTGAAGTCCAATTCCGTACGTTCAATACTCTTAGTACTTAGTACGCAAGCTGCTATGGCTGCGATGTGACCAGCGCAGCATGGCAGCACAATATCTTTTTCATACATGCAGCTATGTCTGCGGTGTGACCAGCGCAGCATGGCAGCATAGCAATGTGATATAGAGAGGACTAAAGGTATCCAAAAACCAACACTCCCCCAAACCTTCAGACTCTCTCAGCCACTAAGTCCACATTCTTCCCTTCTCCTCTTTTGTTCAACCGGTACCATTGCTTCCGCTAACGTTACCAGTGCTTCAACTAATTTCGTACATCTCAAGCAATTAGTACCATTACTCCCCCAATTCGCAGATCCATTCGAACCTCCATAGTAAATCAAGATAGCATTAGAATCTTATACTATACCCAAGAAAAATTTTGTACGCACGAAACGACACGCCTTCACGAAACAGACTTTTCAAAACAACAAAGTATATCTTAGGTATACACGCAGAGAGGGATAGAAAGAAAAAGTTGATTATGTTCACCCAGAAAGAAGCAATAGGTAATACGATGGAAAAATTTGAAATGAAAGATGTAAAAGGGTCTATAACCCCCATTGAATTCAAACAGAAATTGGAAGGGAATGACTCAGATTCAGGCATAATGGTTAGTGAGAGTCTAGAGTTAGGGGAGGAAGAGTTCATGGCCTCTAAGCCATACAGACAGTTCGTTCGAAGTCTGATCTATTTTATGAACTGCACAAGACTTGATATTGCAGCATTTGTGGGAGTCCTGACTAGAAGTCCGCAAAATCATTAAAGGGCGGACTGGGAAGCAGCAAAAAGGGTTTTGAGATATCTTACAGGAACTCGGAATTTGAAGCTTCTACTCGGTGAAAGAGAGGTGAAAATACAGACGTGGAGCGACGCCAGCTATGGAGACATGCCAAGCCGAAAATCTACAACCGGCTTTGTTCTGAAAATTGGAGATGGAACTTGCTGCTGGAGCAGTAAATTACAAAAAGTTACATCTCAATCCACAATGGAGTCAGAATATATGACAGCAGCTTCCGCCCTTAAAGAGCTTCTATGGGTCAAATCTATTTTACAGAAACTTGGCTAAATGTAGATAGGACCTCGGGCTATCTGGTGTGACAACCAGGCAGCCATTGCAATTGCCTCTAACCCCAGCCATCGCTTTAAGAGCAAACACATGGATGTTAGGCTTCATTTTGTCAGAGAAAATTTCCTTGCAAAAGTTATTAAATTGTGTTATTTACCAGATGAAAAGATGGTGGCAGACATGCTAACCAAAGCCCTTCCTGCTCCTAAGTTGCAGTTTTGCAGAGAGGCTCTTGGGTTGAGTGAGTAAGTGAGTCTAAAGATTTAGGGGAGTGTTGAATTTGGAAATCTTTAGTTCACTAGATAAGGCTGTGAGGGGAGATTTATGACTTAGAATAATTTCATCTAAGTCAGTTTTACTATTGACCTCTAATAGTGTGACAGTAGCAGGTAGACAGTAGAGTGTACTGTACGACTGTAGGGACACATGTTGAAATTGAAGACAGTGCAGGTATTCCGGAGTGACAACAACACCCACAGCCACGTGTCATTAATCATACGTGCGGTTTTAGTGAATCGTACGGACGGAGACTAAGCCAAACATCCGGGAGAGCAGCGTAAGAGGATCGTTGATGCAAACCGAGTCGACGGACGCGATTTAAGTGGGGACCACATTGACTGAGTGCTCCGTACGAACTCAGGATGTTTCGTACCATTTGACCGACAGACATTTGGACTGTTGTGAATAGTGCTGACTAAGCACCGGCAACATTTACTGTACGAACGATATCTGTAAATATTTGGGAAACAAATATTTGTTGTTTAGCGCATTAGAAAATAGAGTTACATTAGTAGATTTGTTACAAGTAGCAAATAGGGTTTAGGAAAGTACTTACGGAACAGTAAAGTACAGTTTAGATAGTTTGTTAGAACATAGAACAATACCATATTATAGGGAACATATTTAGTATGGTTCAGTAGATACTCACAGTGAGTATATAGTTTAGGACTTAGTTAAAATTATGCATCCACTCTTGGGAATATAGTTTTTCTAAAGGCAGTTTATAAGAAACTTGTAGAGAGTATTTCTTATGGTTGACTGGGTCAACTGATCTCAAACTTTGTGAGTTGTCAGTTTATTATAAGGTGTAACACTATGCTGAATTTGATGCTAAGTGGCTCTTTCAGTCACGTTCTGTGTCAGCTGAAAGTTGGCTGTTGGAGAAGATACTTGATAGCTTCAGTTGGTTTTATGCCTACTTCCACTACAACAGCTGGTCCTCCACCTGCAACGGTGGTTGTAGAACAACAGTATCTATGTCCAAATATCATGTTAAATGAAATAGCCTACGTGTACATATTTATGTAATTATCAAACCCGATATCGTATAACCTTCATCCTAGTCTAATTGGCTAAGGCAACCGACTACCAGCGGCTTTGACGGACGTCACGTACCAGGTTCAAATCCCCGGTCCGTCAATATCTATTTTGGTAATTCTACCAATCTAATGTGTTTCCTTGTCTGGATAGCATAGGCGGCCATGGCTCTATCTCCCTCTCGAACTTTTAGTGACTGCGACAAGTGTAGGAGTTGGAGAGAGGAGTTAGAGGCAAACTGCCTCTGCCTCTTTTTTACATTTTACAAAACCTAAAAATACTAAAATAGCCTTTAATTTCTACACTCCCGTTATTTTCTAGTCACTCTTTATTTTTAGACCACACTTCTTCCGGCAAAAAATTAGTTTAGGGGAAGGCACAGGACTGGTCATCATATCTGCTACCATTTCACTACCTGGTTTATACGCCAAACTGATTATCTTGTTATCTACTTTCTCCCTAACAAAGCTAAGTCTAATGTCCATGCGTTTGGCTTTAAAGTGATGTTTAGGATTGGCAAAAATGGCAATGGCAGCCTTATTTTCACAAAACACTTTTTGGACACCACTCTTAAGATGACCAAGCTCACCTAGCAAAGACTTGACCCATATTAGTTCTTTTACAGCAGAGCAAGAATCCATGTACTCGGCCTCCATGGTGGACTGAGCAATGACCTTTTGCTGCTTGCTGCTCTAGCAACAAGCCCCATCACCCACATACAATACATATCCAGATGTGCATCTCCACATAAGAGCATCCCCATAGCTGGCATCACTCCAAGTGGTGATGTCAGTATTGTTCCCACCCAAATGCAACCATAGATCCCTAGTCCCTATGAGATATCTAAAGACTCTCTTAGCTGCCCCCTTATCTTTGTTATTGGGAGCATTCGTACTCCTACTTAGTACTTCTATAGTTGCGACTATGTCTGGACGGGTACAATTCATGAAATATTTTAGGCTGCCCACTACTTGTCTATAAGGGATGGTCTGCATAAATCTTTTCTCTTCCAAGCCTACCTCATCATCTAAGATTATAACACCCTCTTCCACACTCCCCTCACTTCCCTTATTAAATTCCATAGGAGTGGTATAACTATTAACCTTTTCCATTTGGAATTTTTCTAACATATTTCCAATGGCCTCCTTTTGAGTTAATTTTATTATTTTTCTATCTCTGTATCTTTCTGCCAGAATTCCCAAAATATACCTTGCTTCTCCTATATCCTTTATCTCAAATCTTCCTTTTATAACATTTTTCAGCTTATTTATTTTATCCATAGATTTACTTAAAACAAGCAAATCATCAACATAAATTGCAATAAAAATAATTCCTTCCTCATCCTCAAACAAATAAATTGATTGATCTGAGCTGATCCGAATATATCCAAAACCTGTAAGAAACTCATCGAGCTTCTTGTTCCATTGCCAAGGCGCCTGTTTCAGCCCATACAAAGATTTGATCAATCGGCATACCTTGCTTTCCTCCCCTTGCTCCACAAATCATTCGGGCTGTCGCATAAAAATTTCCTCTTCCAACTTTCCATGTAGAAAGGTCGTCTTGATGTCCATCTGATACACTTCCATGTCTTTTGCTGCCGCGATACTGAGAAGTATCCAAACTGAAAGAAACTTGACGACCGGAGCAAAAGTCTCCTCGTAGTCAATTCCCTCTTTCAGGGTAAATCCCTTTGCCATTAACCGAGCCTTGTACCGCTCTGCGGTGTTATCCAGGTTGATTTTGAACTTAAATACCCACTTACACCCAATTGGTTTCCTGTTAGGAGGACAATCCATCAATTCCCATGTATTGGCCGCCATAATTGAGGCCATCTCCTCATTAATGGTTTTCTTCCACCGGTTTCTCTCAGTGACAAGTCATCGCCTCATTATAAGTTTGAGGTTCATCGGGGTGAGACAATTTGGTTACCTTATTGTTAACTTTCCTCTCTTGTAGTCTTTTGTTGCTTCTTCTTCCTCCCTCAAACTCGGTTGCCAAAATAGATGGCTCTCTTGAATTCTTCCAAACAGTTTCTACTTCTCCCCTATTCCTTGATTCCAGGTCGATTTCCTCCACATTTTCCGCTTTGGTTGGAGTTAATACTAGGGGTTTCACATTTTGGTCCTGCTCGATATGATCTGTGCCTGCAACATCATCATCTTCTTGAAATCCTGGATAGTTAGGAAGCTCAAAGTCGTCAAAATTTTCTGACTCAAATCTGATTTTGATTGTCTTTGTATGCTTAAAGGGATCTATAGATTTTCCTTCATCCATAACCACTAGATGCTTCACTAGGATAATATCATCTCTTTTGAGATCATAGACTCTATATCCTTTGACATATTCATCATATCCTATTAGGTATCCTGGTTTTCATTTTGGGTCTAACTTCCAGTTTGACCGATCTGTGTCTAAACTGAACACTTGACTACCGAAAACCTTTACGTGTGAAATATATGGTTTTCGGCCTGTCCATCTCTCTCATAGGGTGTTTGGTCTTTTACTGCTGAAGTAAGAATTCTATTCTTACTATAATTTGCATAGTTCATTGCTTTGGCCCAAAACTTCTTTCCTATCTTGTTATCTGACTGCATACTCCTAGTTCTATCACTTAGTGTTCTATTTAATCTTTCAGCTACACCGTTCTGCTCATGATTTTCAGGAACTGTCTTTTGGTGTTGCACTCCATCTTCTCTCAGAAAATCCTCAAACTGGTTAGAGGTATACTCTCCACCATTATCACTCCTTACTCTTTTGATTGAAGTTTCATGGAGTTTTTCACTCCATGCTTTATATTGTTTAAAACATTCCTGAGCCTCTGACTTATTTTTCTAAAAATACACCGTGGAATACCGAGACCAATCATCGGTGATAGTCATCATAAATCTCTTCCCCTCGGGTGATGGCAATCTGGCTGACCCCCAAATATCTGTGTGTACTAAATCTACAATCTATTCTCCCTTATAGGTGGCAGTTTTAAGGAAGGGTAACCTGTGCCCTTTACCTTTAACACATCCACTACAATCACTTAGATTCTCACTCTCACCAACTGAATTCCTTCCACTACTCCCATCTTTTTCATCTCTCTTAACTTATCTAGATTCACATGCCCAAGCCTGTTATGCCACAATATTATATCATGAACACCAGCATAATAAAGTTTCTTCTTTTCATTGCTTAAAATCAGCCTAAACATCCATTGGCTACCTTTTTCAACTGTAAAGTAAACTTCCTTCCCTATTGCTACTATCAAAAACCTTATCATCTAACATAGACGTAGAGATGAGGTTTTTTTTCAGCTCCGGAATAAACAATACATCGGAGAATGTAACTATGGATGTCTTTCCTTCTACTAACACTCTTAGATCTACTGATCCTACAATAGTAGTAGTGACTATCCTCCCTTCCCCATACTATATTTCTACGGTGGGAATCTTTATTATCTTAGAGAACAGGTGTTTATCTTTACATATGTGCATGGATGCACGTGAGTCTACAATCCAACGTGCTTCACCTTTCAATCCACCGAAAGCACATTTATGCTTTCGTGGAATTTCGACCTCGTTTTTCGCCTCCAACTCCTCATCCAATAAGAGTTCATTGTCCTCGTCCTCCGATTCCGCCTCATGTACCTGTGTAACAAGAGCCTTTTTCTTTCCTCTCACGGGTCCACCGGTCTGCCCCTCCTTTCACCGCAGCTCAGTTAACTTAGTGCATTCAGCCATATAGTGCCGTGGTTTCTAACAAAAATGGCACAAACCCTTTGGAGTCCTTAGTCCGAACTCCTCGGTCTAATTTTTCTGCCCCTCCCCTTGATAATTTTCAACCTGTTTCCTATAATCATTTTTCCTCTAATCAGTCCCAGCAGCCGAAGCTTGCCCACTCTTTCCTCCCCTTCGGATCTTAATTGTATTCTCCCGAACGAGAATCATCCCTACCACTGAATTCCAAATCCACCTTGAGTCCGTCAAGTCGTGCACACAGTTGACTATGTTCTCGAACTCATCGTGTAACTTCATCACTAAACAGTTAACCTTTTCATTTTCACTAAATACTTTTCCATCAATCTCTAATTCTAAAAAAAATGTAGCAAGCTCATTGTAAAAATCCAACATCTTCCCCCCTTTGTATACATACCCCTTAATTTTTTGATCAGCGAACTGTTGTTGCTGAATCGTACTACTTCAGTACATCTCTATGAGAGCCACCCAAAGATCGGATGCCCTCTCTACCTGCAAATGGGGAGATGCAAGCCCTTGAGTATGATGGGTGAGGATGAAGTGCTTAGCCGCCATATTGTTGTAGTCCTAGGTATCGATATCATTCTCCTCGTTCCCCGGAATTTGTGACATGAATGCCGAACCGGTTGTTATTCGTGTGAACATCTCCTTCTCCTTTCTTTTGTCAACCACCTCCCCTTCTTTTGTCTCCTCCGTTGAAGATGGATCTGCATCTCTAGTGAATCTGCCTCTTGTAAACCCTAGAGGTATCCCAAGACTAAATTGACGCCTCACTCGTCCACTCACGATTCCCCAAAACCGTTTCTCACATAGAGCTCGTGTCATCATACTTTCCCTGTATATGAAGCCAGCTCTATTGAATATGGGCACCCTAGAGAGTGGGCCCATAACCTGCAACTTTGAAACCTCTATAGGTCCTCAAAGTAGGCAGCTCACACGAAACCTCTAGGATAACCCTGAAACTTTTGTGTTTCAGCAAGAATAACTACCACCTTGGTAGACAAAAACTCTGACCACCTTCACCCCTGTGGAGGCAAGACTCCCTTGAGTGAATAGCAAAAAGAATCTCTGGATTTGCTTCCTTGAGGAGTAAGTTATGAAGGGGTCAAGGTTGACTTTTTGTACAGAAGCTCTCTGGGAGAGAGGGTCCAATCTATCAATTTTTTCTAAGTCCTATCTCTCTCTAAAACTCTATCTACTGAAGTACGGCACCAATCATAATATTGTATCGTACAGAAAGGTAAAGGTACTGGTGTACTTTATGTACGGCCATTGTACAACATGGCCAATAAGTCGACACATGTCAAACCGCCGAAAACCTATTCCGCGATCTCGGCATGCTTCACGTCCGTTTGATTAAACCGGATTTCAATTGTAGTCGTCATAAATACCTGCCCAATATTTGTTTTGCCTTAGAAACAAAGTGCGCGGTATCTATTTCGGATGTTCCATACGCTGTACTTTACAAACTGTATCTATGTCCAAATATCTTGTTGAATGAAATAGCCTACGTGTAACTATTTATGTAATTATCAAACCCTATATCGTATAACCTTTATCCTAATCTAGTTGGCTAAAGCTACCGGCTACCGGCGGCTGTGACGGACGACAGGTACCACGTTCAAATCCTCGGTTCGTCAATGTCTATTTTGGTTATGCTACCTATCTAATGTCTTTCCCTTTCTGGATAGCATAGGCAGCCATGGCTTTATCTCCCTCTCCAACTTCCAGTGACTGCGTCAAGTGTGGGAGCTGGAGAGAGGAGTTAGAGGCAGACTGCCTCTGCTTCTTTTCTGCATTTTACAAAACATTGAAAACACTAAAATAGCCTTTAATTTCTACATATCGCTACTAGGGTAATGTTTATAATTGTTTCGTTATGTTGCGTATCGAGGGCCCCTTTCCTATTTTCAAAATGTACCTAAACTAGGGTACCTGATAATTGATATATCGCTTTGATATATCGGTAAGCTTAATATCGCAATATTTATGCGATTTAACAGCCGATATTACGATATATTTCAATCGCGATATATTGAAGTGGCGTAGGTCAAAAAAATAATTCCAAAATCACCCTCCACCCCCCCCAACGCGGGCTTAGTGAGGAGAGGGGGGGGGGTTCCGTACTGGATCAGTACGGACACCCATCTTGTACGAAATATATCGTGATATAATATGTTGGTTCTTGTGCGATATATGGGGGCCACTGACCGATCGATAATCGATATATCGAATTTTAAAATTATTATGATATGATTTTACCCGATAACCAACATTACCTTTTTTCCACTTGCAATATCTATTATCCGATTTTCAAATGAAGACCAGCAATTGAAATTTGGGAATCTTTACCTTATAATCATAACAGTCAGATCTACTACTCCACATGTGTGTACGAAGAAAATACGTTTTAGGAGACACAAATAATATTAACACTAAGAGAGATACACGGTGTAGTGTTGTGCAACGAGGGTCACTTGTCGATAATCAATATGTACCTAATTTTAGGCACCTGATAATCAATATATAGCTTCAGTATATTGATAAGCTCAGGTCGCGATAATTTGTTGACAATTCGTGCCGATAGTCCAATTTATTGTATCGCAATATATTAAAGCTTTTTTTCTTGTTTTTTGTAATTATTCCCCATACTCGTTCCACATTGTCTTTTCTGGTTTTTAGAATTAGGGTGAAGTTTCATTAGGAAAATATGTAATTGTACAACGAACATTACACGATGCTACATTTTGAACGATGTTCTGTTGCGCAACTTTATGAACGATGTTCAATCGCGTAGAGTCTGTAATCCACGTGTTAAAAAAACAACGTGTTAAAAAAAGAGTGGTACTACGTAAATAAAACTTGATATTGAAAATCGTCAGTGATTTTCATACGACCAATTTTACCTTAAAATCCTCATTTGCGTATAATGTACGTGCATACCTTGTCATTTTTAACACAACTTCCGTACTCTTTGCAGACGCTTTGCCATATACCATCTCATTTTTTTAAGGATCCTATTTTTTCGCGTGACAAATGAGCGTTACCAAAAATAGTGTGAGAAATAGGCGATTGAATATCCAACGATCATTATTACCTCTCAAATCTCTGGAGCATATTTGCAAGATTCTTTGTAGTGTTGTTCGCGGAAAAAAAAAAATAAGAGGTACGGTGTTGGATAGAGAGGTCCCGATTTCTATAAGCAACCTCACTCTCTGTCCGATGGAACTTCACCCTTATTTGTGCAACTTTTTCTAGATGTTATGCTTGGAAAATAGATTATGAATAAAAGACAAGTTCTACTACTGTAGCGGCCGCACAAGTAAAAAATAGAAGTCTGTATGAGTTTCAAAGTATTATGGACCGGATTAGTTTGTCATACGAAAAGTGAAAAAAAACATCTCTATATCACTGCCTAAGAAAATGAGAAAGCTGCAAATAATTCGAATAGTCAGCATATTTTTTTTGTCAGATCATCATTTTAATTTGACAAAATTAGTGTGATGTGTTTCGTTTCAAAACTTTACGTATTTACGTAAATACGTACTAATACTATAGTTTTTACATGTTGCGCTGTGTAGATTGAAGTTCCATAACTAAATTCACGCCATACATGGCGTACAATGCTATATAATGTTTTCAAAAAAATATAATAATGTATACAGTATTAAATTTAGGTAGTACTACATATCGTGAAATGTATCGCGATATAATTTGCTTGTTTCGGTGGGATATATTGAGGCCTTTGAAAACTGGATATTCAATATCTCGATTATCAAATATTTCGCAATAAAACTTTACTCTATACACAACACTACTCAAAACCCAACAAGTATGCTAAAAGTGTATATTTGCGTACGGTTTTTTTTTTGTGAATTGTGAAGCCGTTGTCGTGTCAAACTAATAATTCCAAATGCAATTCCACATTGTTTTTCTTTACGTACGGCAACTATCCTCTTATCAAAATATACATGCAATTTACTTTCAGAACATCCCCAAAACCCTAAAAAATCCTTGCAGTATTTATTGACAAGTAATCTTCGATTAAAATTTTAGACCTTTGGTTGTCGTTGTGAAAGCTTTTAAATAGGCGGTGTCTGTACGTCCGCGCAACCATGAACGGCATGTCCCTGGGGCCACGACCACGATAGTGACAACGACCACGACCACACCGACACCGACCCGATAACTTTATAATTAGGCGGTGTTTGCCAAAATTGGCGCAAAGGTTTTTATGTCATGTTTTAAAGTAGGGTCGGTCCGAGAAAGTGGCGCAGTTGGTGTAGATGTTAGAATCGAACGTTAGTTGATTTCTGCATTATGCAAGAACAAAGAAATTAAAATTGAATAATGAATATCCAAAACATTAGTACGCACATAAACATACGATGGTCTTATACATTGTTTAGGGCAAAATAATGCGTGAGGAGACAAGACACGCCCTAACACGGATTAAGGGTGTGTGCCCATGTGCTCAAGTAAGGGTTTCTTTCTGTTGTTTTCACAGAAAAATATGACTTGCAACGATAAAATCTTACATTGTACAAAAAACGGGCAAGAACCAAAGTACATGTTGCGTCATCTTGGAACTTGGAAAGTACGTCAATTTGGCGTTATTATCGTTTCGACCCACTTCCACGTCACGCCAGCTCATCTTCACACTTGTAGTGGAATCAAATCGCGACCTGACCTTAAATAAATTAATTCCCTATTGACGAATAGCAAAACGGTATAGCACGCGTGAAACGTCTTCCAAAAAAATTGAACGACGGACAGTACACATTTTTTTTTCTTTGCTCGTCACTCGCATGTATGTACGAAAATGACAAGCATTTATGGAAAAAAATGTTGAAATTAAAGGTATTTTCACGCGTGAAACGTCTTCCAAAAAAATTGAACGACGGACAGTACACACTTTTTTTTCTTTGCTCGTCACTCGCATGTATGTACGAAAATGACAAGCATTTATGGAAAAAAATGTTGAAATTAAATGTATTTTCTAGGTTATTTAAATGATTTAAGTAGGAGCAGGAAAAGCAGCGGCAGCCTGCTTCTAGCTTTTCTCTCTAAGCCCCCATACTTGTCGTAGTCTCTGAAAGCTGGAGAGGAAGCTAGAGCCATGGCTGTTGTTTTTGAAGATTTAGTTTCGTGCGTACGTGAAATTCGGTGCGCACGCGACGTTTCGTGCGTATATATTTTACATGATGTACTGTGGAGTTTTGAACAGATTTGCGGTTCGGGGGAGTTAGTGTACGAGCAAAATTAAAGTGACGTGTGAGTTGCGCGAACAATTATTTGAAA
Organism: Zygnema cylindricum; assembly: GCA_037447655.1. NCBI lineage: Eukaryota > Viridiplantae > Streptophyta > Zygnematophyceae > Zygnematales > Zygnemataceae > Zygnema > Zygnema cylindricum. The sequence goes on from JBBHKE010001630.1 coordinate 109,983, forward strand.
ATGTACGGCGGATCGCGAAGCGATCCAATATGAAATATGAATTGTTTGAAACGTACGAAGTACAAATGAAGTGACGCGAAGAAGCGTACGAAAAATATGGAATGCGTTGGGAAATGGACGGTGGATCGCGAAGCGATCCGATGTAAAATATTTGAAGAGGTTGAAATGTACACCGCAAGTACAAAACATAATGCGACAGGCAACATTTATGGAAAAGTACGTGAAGCGACGGTACAAATATTTTATTTGCAACAGTTGCACTTATTGCAAACAACACGATTTCGTTACAATTAGGATTTCGAAGGTACAAGATCATTTCGGCAAGTGGTTCGAGTTACACGTGGAGGTTCGACGGCGTCCGCCGCTATTTTACAAGGGTTCGTACGTATGTGATGACGGGTTACTGCGTGGACTTATCGACAAGTGACTAAGCAAGTTGTCACTCATGACGCGGATTTGTGGATGCGTCGGTGTAATTATTTGAAACATCAATATTTTGTTTTATACGAACTAATGATTTAGTGTTGATTAAAATAGTTATATTTTACGTGATTAATGAGGATATCGACACTTTAATTTATGTGTCGTATTTGCAGACAAGTGTATGCTTACGATTGCTTGACTTTCAGGTGTACGCTTACGATTAGTTTTTCTTAGTAATCGGTTATTATGGTTAAATAGGACTTAATGACAGTTACGTAACTTATGTTGGTTATTTTGACACTTAGTGATTCGTTGACAGCTCAAAAGTGTATATATAGAAATGAGCTTTGTTTGGAATTATTCATCAATGCTGGTTAGAAAAGTAGGGACCAAAGATGTAGTATTTTAGGGTTGTCGATTAGGTCATGCACTTTGAATGATATAATGATTATTTGATTATACTTTGATTATACTTTTGTTTATGTGTGATGCATAAGTTTGTTATTATTTATTTATGTTATTTTATATATGTTTGATATGCACTGTTTATGCATTTGTCCTAGGGTTTGTTTATGTCGATTATTCCATCAAACCTTAGATGTTGTCATAGTGTTTATTTATATTGATTATTCCATGAAACCCTAAATGTTGTTTGTTGCGTCTGTGTACGCATATGGAGGATGCATTTCAAATGATTGTTCATTGGCCTAGCTTTGCTTAGCTTCTTGCATGATAGTTTGGGTTGCTTGTGCGGTCTATTTTAGACCAAAGAAAAACAATGGCTGCCTATGCTCCTTCTAGAGTCAAAAGGCAGATCCTTAGTAAACTTACCAAAAGGATTGACAGACCCAAGATTTGATCCTGGTACCTACCATCCGTCAAAGTAGCCGTTAGTCTTACCCTGTAGTCTAAGACCAGTGCTGAAGTATATAGGGTACGATAGCTACTTAAAGATGACGAAATAGAGAAGTTCGATTTATTGACAAACAGACCATAATCACAAAGACACAGTTAAAATAGAATTACACCGAAAATGTACTACTTGTATTTTAACGGCTATAAATTAAGGCCGACATCAATCCAACGACGGAGAAAGAAGCCGACATCGCGGAATGGTCGATTTGGCCGTTTGCGTTCATAACCACAACAGGTGACACGTGGCAGCATGACATTGGATGACGGCATCTCCGGGACATACTATGGCGAACCCAGATATGGCAGGCGTCCTCTTTCTGGCCATGTCGTACAATGGTCGTACAGAAAGTACTTCGGACCAAGTACCTTTCTATACTGTACACTCAATTGATTGGCTCCGTACATCAGTAGAAGAGGGTTTAGAGAGGGGTTTAGGACTTAGAAAATTAGAGGTAGCCGCCTCTCTCTCAGAGAGCTCTTGTATAAAAAGGTCTTCTTTGACCACTGATAATTAACTGCTCAGGGGAGCAAATTCAAGGATTCTTTTTGTGGCAGACTCAAGGGAGTCTGCCCTTCCAAGGGGTGCGGTTCGGTCAGTCTTTATTTTGTGTCAGGGTGGCACCAATATTCAGACAAAGCTTAAAAAACTGAGGTTATCCTAGAGGCTTCTAGCAAGCTGCCTACTCTGAGTACCAATGGTGGTCTCAGAGTTGCAGGTTATGGGCCCACCCTCTAGGGTACCCATATTTAATGGGATTGGGTTCATCTACTGGGAGAGTATGATGATGGGAGCCCTATGTGAGAAAAGATTTTGGGGAATAGTGAGTGACGAGTGAAGCGCCCATCCGGTCCTGCTATTCCTCCAGGGTTTGGAGGAAGCAGATTTGGTAGGAAACCAAATCCACCTTCATCAGAGGAATCAGAAGACAGAGAAAGCACCGTGATGGAAAAAGGGAAAGAAAAAAAGAAAACCACATCTATAGCAACCGGATCTGCTTTCATGTCTCCTATTTCGAGGAGTGAGGAGAATGATATCGATACCTGGGACTACAACAACATGGCAGCCAAGCATTTTGTCCTCCGTCATCTCACACAAGGACTCGCATTCCCTCATTTGCAGGTGGAAAGGGCATCCGATCTGTGGGATGCGCTTATAGAGATATACTGTAACGATACTATTCAAAAACAGAAGCTAGCAGACCAAAGGATCAATGGATACTTTCACAAAGGAGAGAAGATGCTCGATTTCTGCAATGAGCTGGCTATACTCTTCATGGAGTTAGAGTGTGCCGGAAAAGTAGAAACCGAGAAGGCAAAGGTACACTGCTTACTCATGAAACTACCCGATGAGTATGAGAACATTGTAAACCGGGTACAAGATCTACCGAACTCCAGGTGGATATGGAATTCAGTAGTTGGTATGATTCTCGTCCGAGAGAATACAATCGAAATCCGGAGGGGAGTTAAGAATTGACAAGCCTTGGCGGCTGGAGCGAGTTGGCGAAACAAAGATTCACGGAAACCCCTTGGAAGTCATGGAGGGGAAGACCTGAAAAATCAATCCGATGAATTTGGAACAAGGGGACCAAAGGGGCTTTGTCATTTCTGTAAAAAAATCTGGGCATTACATGGCAGAATGTACCAAACTGACCGAGCTTCGGATAAAGGAGGGGCAGACCGGGGGTCAAACACGAGGGAAGAAAAAGGCACTTGTCACACAGGTACTCGAGAAGGAATCCGATGAGGAGGACGACGAACTTCTTTTGGATGAGGAGTTGGAAGCAAAAACAGAAGTCAAAATTCCACGAAATCAAAAATGTTCTTTTGGTGGACTGAAAGGTGAAGGAGGCTGATTGGGGATTCAGGTGCATCCATGCACATGTGCAAAGATAAGCATCTGTTTACTAAGCTGAGAAAGATCCCTACAGTAGAGATTACATATAGGGATGGGAGGGTAGTGACCACTACTTATGTAGGATCACTATATCTGAAAGTCGTAGTAGAGGGAAAAACCTCAATAGTTACGTTCTCCGATCTATTGTTTATTCCGAAGTTAAACAAAAATCTTATCTCTACGTCTGTATTAGATGATAAAGGATTTGAAACTAGCACCAGAAAAGGAGTCTTTACAGCTAGCTTTGAGGAAGATGTGTATTTCACTGCTGAGAAAGGTAGCCAAGGAATGTTCAGGCTTGCTTTAAGTAATGAAAAACTCAAACTTTACTATGCTGATGTCTATGATATTATGTTGTGGCATAAAAGACTTGGTTATGTGAATCTAGAAAAGTTAAGAGAAATGAAAAAGTTAGGAGTAGTTGAAGGGATACGCTTTGGGGAAAATGAAAATGTGAGTGATTGCAGTGGGTGTGCTCAAGGTAAAGCACACAGATTACCATTCCCAAAGAAAGCAACTTATAAAGGAGAAAAAGTTCTTGATTTGGTACAGACGGACATTTGGGGACCGGCGAGAGTGCCATCACCTAGAGGCAAAAGATTTTTGCTAACCATTACTGATGATTGGTCCCGGTACTCCCGGGTATACTTTTTGAAAAATAAATCAGAAACTCCGGAGTATTTCAAACAATATAAGGCATGGGTCGAGAAACTTCACGAGACCTCAATAAAAAGAGTAAGAAGTGACAATGGAGGGGAATATACCTCCAATCAGTTTGAGGAGTTCTTAAAGGAGGATGGTGTTCAACATCAAAAGACAGTTGTAGAAAACTCGGAACAGAATGGTGTTGCCGAGAGATTCAATAGGACACTAAATGATAGTGCCCGGAGTATGTTGTCAGATAAAAGGATAGGAAAAAGATTTTGGGCAAAAGCTATGAATTGTGCTAATTATTTGAGAAACAGAGTTCTAACTTCGGCGGTGAAAGGCCAAACTCCATATGAGAATTGCACCGGCCGAAAACCAGATCTATCTCACTTAAAGGTTTTCGGTAGTAAAGTCTTCAGTTTAGATACAGATAAATCAAATTGGAAACTAGATCCTAAAGGGAAACCCGACAACTTGCTAGGATATGATGAGGATGTAAAAGGGTATAGAGTGTATGATCTAAAGAGAGAAGATATAATTTTAGTAAAACATCTGGTAGCTATGGATGAAAGGAAGTCGGTAGATCCCTTTAAATCCTCAAAGTCAGTCAGAATCAAATTTGAGTCAGACAATTTTGATGACGTTCATCTCCCTAACTATCCTGGTTTTCAAGAAGATGATACTCTTGCAGGTTCCGATGATATCCTCGCACATTCAAAACAGACAGAGAAAGACTTGAACTTGGAAACACCAATGACACAAGCGGAAGACGTGGTTGAAACGGATATGGATCCGAGGGACAGGGGATTAGCCGTGGTGAATCAAAAGAATCCACGAGAACCATCTATTCAAGGGGTAGATTTTGAGGGAGGGAGAAGAAGCAGCAAAAGACTTCAAGAGAAACAAGTTAATAACAAGGTAACTAAACTATCTCACCCGGAGGAACCTCAAACATATGAAGAGACAATGAACTGTCCGGAAAGAAACTGGTGGAAGACAGCCATCAATGAAGAGATGGCTTCAATCATGGGGGCTGATACATGGGAGCTGGTGGACTGTCCACCCGATAGAAAACCTATTGGATGTAAGTGGGTTTTCAAACTAAAACTGAATCCGGACAATACAATTGAGCGGTATAAGGCTCGGTTAGTGGCGAAAGGTTTTACTCAGAAAGAAGGAATAGACTACGAAGAAACCTTCGCTCCGGTCGTCATATTTCCCTCGGTCCAAATACTTCTCAGTATGGCAGCTGTAGAACACATGGAAGTACACCAGATGGACATAAAGACAACGTTCCTACATGGAGAACTAGAGGAGGAGATCTTCATACGACAGCCGGAAGGATTCGTGGAACAAGGAGAGGAAAGTAAGGTATGCCGGCTGATCAAATCTCTCTATGGTTTGAAACAGGCGCCCAGACAAAGGAACAAGAAACTTGATGAGTTCCTTACCAGTCTGGGATACTTTTGCATCAGTTCAGACCATTCAACTTATGTTTTTGAAGATGAGGAAGGTTTCGTCTTTATTGCAATTTACATTGATGATCTTCTTGTTTTAAGTAAGGGTATGGTTACATCAGGAGGTCTCTGTAATAGTACGGACAGCAAAATTTCTGTATTACAGAGGCCTCGGTTACATCGCGTATCATCTGTAAACAAGTTTTTACATACGTGTTCTAAATTGAGTGATTCCACGTAGGTCGACGATCAAATCTGTAAAATCGTCAAAGATTTGGAAACCGACCATTTTCGTATAAAAATACGTACTTGCGTATTACGTACGTGTACTTCACAAGTGTACCGCGTCTATGTACCTCAGAGATCTCCTTCACGCTGCTGACTTTCAGGAAAAAACCGTATTTCTTTTCGGCAAAAATTTTACGGTCACCTTGTCCGAAGGCACGTGACTTTGGGGACGTGTGAAAATTTTCATATTTCATCGACGCACGTGTCTGACGTCCAGGTGTAGCGATTTGACTGGTTCTGTATTGCTGAACCCACCTCGGCGAGGTGGGTTCACCAATACAGAGGCGTATGGAGCGATTGCTTCGCAGATGAAGACCAAAATGTAATCGGACGGTCGATGTCTTCTCTTGGATACTTGGAGAATCGTAATCTTATTTTCTGTAATGTTGTTTTCAAGAAACTCACGAAAATATAGTACGGCATGGTACGGGCAAGTACAAAATTCTGTATTAAACCTCACTTTTCGTCTGATGTAACCATACCCTAAGTCATTAAATAAAATTAACAAACTAAAAACAGATCTAAAGAGAAGATTCGAAATGAAAGATATGGGGGAGGCTAGATATATTCTGGGAATACAAGTAGAGAGAGATAGGAAAAAGAGGATAATTAGACTAACTGAGAAAGAGGCAATTGGAAACATGCTAGAAAAATTTCAGATGAACAAAGCCAACAGTTGCACGACTCCCATGGATCTAAAGAAGGGAAGTGAGAGGAGTGAGGAAGGAGACATCCTAATTCTAGATGATGAACTAGGTCCAGAAGAAAAGAAGTTTATGAAGACTATTCCATACAGACAGGTAGTGGGCAGTCTGATATATTTTATAAATTGTACCAGACCGGATTTGGCAGCAGCTGTAGAAGTGCTAAATAGGAGTCTGAATGCTCCTACCAAAAGGGATTGGGAAGCAGCAAAAAGGGTCCTCAAATATCTCATAGGAACTAGGGATCTATGGTTGCATCTGGGTGGGGAAAACACTGACATCACCACTTGGAGTGATGCCAGCTATAGGGATGCTCCGATGAGAAGATGTACATCTGGATATGTGTTGTATGTGGGGAATGGTGCTTGTTGCTGGAGCAGTAAGCAGCAAAAGGTCATTGCTCAGTCTACCATGGAGGCAGAGTATATGGCATCTTGCTCTGCTGTGAAGGAATTGATGTGGGTCAAATCCTTGCTTGGTGAATTGGGGCATCTTAAGAGTGGAATTCATAAAATATTATGTGATAATCAAGCAGCAATTGCAATTGTTGCTAATCCCAAACATCATTTTAAAGAAAAACACATGGACATACGACTTAGCTTTGTTAGGGAAAAGGTGGAGAACAAAATAATAAGTCTATAATACGGACCAGACAGTGAGATGGTGGCAGACATGATGACTAAGCGTGTGCCTTCTCCTACATTATTTTTTTGCAGAGAGATGTGGACTTAAAATTAAAAGTGACTAGAAAATAAGGGGAGTGTTGAAATTAAAGGTATTTTCTAGGTTATTTAAATGATTTAAGTAGGAGCAGGAAAAAGCAGAGGCAGCCTGCTTCTAGCTTTTCTCTCTAAGCCCCCATACTTGTCGTAGTCACTGAAAGTTGGAGAGGAAGCTAGAGCCATGGCAGCCTATGCTCCTTCTAGAGTCAGAAGGTAGATCCTTGGTAAACTTACCAAAAGGATTGACGGACGCAGGATTTGATCCTGGTACTTACCATCTGTCAAAGTAGCCGTTAGTCTTACCCTGTAGTCTAAGATGTGTGCTGAAGTATATAGGGTGCGATAGCTACTTAAAGATGACGAAATAGAGAAGTTTGATTTACTGACAAACGAACCACAATCACACAGACACAGTTAAAATAGAATTACACTGGAAATGTACTACTTGTATTTTAACGGCTATAAATTAAGGCCGACATCAATCCAACGACGGAGAAAGAAGCCGGCATCGCGGAATCGTTGATTTGGCGGTTTGCGGTAATAACCACAACGGGTGACACGTGGCAGCATGACATTGGATGACGGCATCTCCGGGACATACTATGGCGAACCCGGATATGGCAGGCGTCGTCTTTCTGGCCATGTCGTAGAATGGTCGTACGGAAAGTACTTCGGACCAAGTACCTTTCTGTACTGTACACTCAATTGATTGGCTCCGTACATCAGTAGAAGAGGGTTTAGAGAGGGGTTTAGGAGTTAGAAAATTAGAGGTAGCTGCCTCTCTCTCAGAGAGCTCTTGTATAAAAAGGTCATCTTTGACCACTGATAATTAACTGCTCAGAGGAGCGAATTCAAGGATTCTTTTTGTGGCACACTCAGGGGAGTCAGCCCTTCCAAGGGGTGCAGTTCGGTCAGTCTGTATTCTATGAGGGTGGCAGCAATATTCAGACAAAGCTTAAAGAACTGAGGTTATCCTAGAGGCTTCTAGCAAGGTGCCTACTCTGAGTACCAATGGAGGTCTCAGAGTTGCAAAAAATCGTTGGGGTCTCAGACCTCCACTTTTATTCATGGGTCCTTTGCAAAATTTATGTCGTCCTCGTTTCTTCCCCTCTATCTCACTCGACCGCTTATCTTTCTCTCTTCTTTAAATGAAATGCAGCAACAATAATATCAAATCAATGATATATTTTTTTTCTCTTTTTTTAACATTTTTTGTCTTAGTTTGATGGCATCTCGAATGAAAAAAGATAAAAAAAAAAATCGAGAAGCCATGGCGGAAAATCTACGTAGTGATGACGTCACAAGGTAGAACAACTTCGGTAAGTCACAAAACCCTCAACATCTACAATGTCACAAAAACCTCAACGTTTACAACCATCGCCGTTTTTGTAGACGTCACCAATTTTAGGAAGTTTCGTAGTCGTCTACATTTTCGTTTCGTTCTCTATCGCACATTTTGTAGACGTCTACGATTGTCACCTATTTGAAGTAATGAAGGCGCAGGTAACGATTGATATAGGAACACTTTGAAAAGTACAAAGTAAAATCTGCGCTAAAATTCAAAGTTTCGGTTACATGAGCATACACCCTTATAATTAGTGTAGTGTACGAAATGTGTCAATCCGTACTAAAACTGCTCGCTTTTTCGTACAAAAGTAGAAAAAAAGTGTCAGATAACGATGTGCACAAGGAAAAGAGAGAGCGTCGACAGTAAAAAGTAGTGTTGTGTATCAGGTAAAAAGCTAACTTGATAAATTTGATATTCAACATATTAAATAGGGAACGGTTAAAGGCCTCGATACATAACACCGGTAAGAACAAACTATATGGTGGTATATATTTGAGAATATATAGTTCACTTCAATCTTTTACTATATAAGTTTATATAATATAGTATTGTATTGAAATTATTAAATTGTATGGTAAGCCATGTATGACATGAATTTAATTATGAAACTTTGGTATACATAACGCAACATGTAACGGTCAAAAAAAGAAGTACGTTATACAATTAGTACGTACGAAATCTAAGATTTAGTACTGAATACGTCCCACTAATTTCGTCAAATGCAAATGTTTATCTGTCTACATTTTTTTTGCAGACTGTTCAAGTATTAACTCGTTGCTGATGCGATTGGTTAGTTTGCAACTTTTGACGGATTTATGTTTTCTACTTGTTCGCCCATTACAACAGTTATACTTGTCTGTTATTCTATAAAACAAAATTTAATGAAAACATGTCACAGTTACCCATGTTAATTTAATTAAAACACTATTAATTTCGATAATTAACAATGTAATAATAGTTTATGTCGCTCATTATGGCAAATATACTTCCAAACTAAACCAAACTATGAACCATAAACGAATAAAAACGTTCTATGGAAGGGGTATGGGAGCCCAAAAATCCATAAAAAACCGCACAGAAAACTCTAAAAACTAGAAAAGACATTCTAGAATGAATATGGGGGCATAAAGGCCAGCAAAAAATTACAGAAAAACAAGAAAACAAGCTTCGATATATCGTGATACAATGTAGCGACATATCGACTGGACAATTGACAAAATATTGCAATATAAGACTCTCGATATAGCGATTACCGGGTACCCGAATTAGCTATATATTGAATATAGGCAAGGGGCCTTTGATACACAACAGTACTTGAAAGCGCATTCAGATTTGATTTATAACAATAAAGGTGGAGGAAAATAGTGCAAACCTGTTCTCACATGTTCAAACATTGACAATGTGAACACATGCTATATCGGCTATAACATCGGAGTGTGTATCCAAATTTAGTGTTGTGTATCGAGATATGTGCATTTTTTTAAACGTATCAATAATCGATACATATTTCAAATATATTGCGAAGGCTAATATCGCGATGAAACTACAATATATCACTATGAGTTCGGTGGACAACTAGTCGATTTTCATTTTATTAATTATCAAATTCATCGTGGTGATAAATTCTCCGATACACAACACCACAGAACATTCAGCACCAACATGTCACCAATACATCTTGAATCATTATTAGGGTTAATAATTGTTTCGCCACTCAATACATCTTTTATCCGTACACACTTGTCCGATTCTCAATTTGAGACCGTAAATCGGAAGCTACGAATCTTACCTTTCAATTGCATCCGTAAGATCCAAAATCCAATGAGCGCGTATAGAGAACATATGTTTTAAGAGGCAAAAAAAACCTTAACACTTGCGATTTACGGTTTGCAACACGATAATTTTTCTTGCTCTGAGAGCGACATATCGGAATCCTCCGACCGCTCTATATTCAATATATTGAATATCGTACTCATCGCGTTATGAAATTTGCCGATACTTAACGTTACAAAATATTCAACGCCCTACTGTATACCAGAGGTCGCAAAAGTCAAATTTTACATAACCGAAACCGACCGTTTTTTTTTTTCAAAATCCGAGTAACCGACGCCTGAACGGGTTATGTCACGCTCCAAAATTGTTAACCGTTAACCAACCGACGTTTACGAAAATAAAAGTTAACCGAAACTCGATTTCTCGCGACTAGCCGTGCCCGCCCTTAACTGAAAAAGTACAAAATTTTCTAATGTACGATGTATGAATAAGCCAAAAATTACGATTTGTCACATTCCTTTAGATTTGCGAAATGAATAGTGTTTACTAACGTGTCAGATTTGCGATGCTTTGTCGCCTTCCCTAAGATTTGCGTAATGAATAGTGTATTACCGTGTCAGATTTGCGACGATTTGTCGCGTTCCCTAAGATTTGCGAAATGAATAGTGTTACTACCGTGTCAGATTTGCGACGCTAATCATGATGTCACGTACTTCCACGATACCAAAGAGTACAAAGTAGAATATTGTAGGATTGTATGGACAGTACAAATTTTTCATTTTTTTTGGTTTTTTGGTTGACCGACCGTAACCGACCGTTTTTTTTTTCTGGTGAATCAACCGACCGCAACCGCCCGACCCTCAAAATTTGGCAACCGAATCCGTTCCAGATCCGGCGCGGGCGGTCGGTTAACGGTCGGTCAAGGTTTCGGTTGACCGTTTGCGACCACTGCTGTACACTGTGAATCGCTATTAGTGTTAATATTTTTTTGGTCTCTTAAAACCATAGTTCAAAAGTAGGTGAAAGTAGGCCCATACAATGTGCCTATTGTATGCAAAACATACAATATGACCTTAAGACCCAAATTGTATTCGGACATTTTCGGACCAATTAAAACATTTAGACCAAAAATTGGACCAATTAAAACATTCGGTCCAAAAAAAATTATTTACACCGTCAGATTCGGACGATCGGACGGTCGCTGATCAAAGTAGCGATCTTAGAAGGTCACATGAAAAACCCATAACACAACTTACGATAAAGGCGTCGACCAAAGGCCCACCATAAAAACACCTACTTTTGAACTATGCTTACAACATATTTTCTCCATACACACTTGTCCAATTGTGGATCTGACGGTTATGATTGAAAGGTAAGATTCTCAACTTCCGATTGGCGGTCTCAAATTGGAAAGTGTACATATGTGTACAGGAAAAATATGTTTTTAAAGGTGCGTCTCCATGCACTTGAAACTTAAAGAATATACTTTGTATTTTAGCGCAGATCCGGCGGACCCGGATTTCGGGTGTCCCTATGTGTATCAAACGAAGTTGTCACTTAAGGGCGTGACGATTGTATACGTCGACAATCCCCGTGACGGCTGTCGACAGTGTACAATCTGTGACGACGCACGTTATTTTTTGTAACTGCTTGCGACGTCGCATGAGTTTTCGTGACACTGTATACGTACCGCCATCCAGCGACCGACTTTGCCTTTGCGTCTCTTGTCCGCTCGACGTGAAATGGCATCGGATCTTGAGACCCTTGGCGAAATAAAATCCGTACCAGGCGCAAACGGACAAATCTAAACAAATTGTGTACTCTACTTTGTCGTACCTGATCGCAAACAGACAAAACATAGCGGATCGTGCACTTTTCGTCGTCGCTGGAATTCTTTTTATTTTTTTTGAAATTTTTTTACACGTGCGACTACGTGTTTCTATTTGTTTTTCGAAAATTCTTTGTTTTTTAATGAAAAGTTTGAAGATGACGTTTTTTGGCGTGGCCGTGGGTCGAAGAACACATAACGACAACATGTAGTACATCTTAAATTCGATGATGACGCAAAATGTACTTTTCATTTTCTCTAGTTTTTTGTACGATTGAAACTTACGGGTTACGGCTCTAAGTTTTACGGGAAAACGACAGAAAAAAACCCTTACTTAGGCACATGGAGACGCACCCTAAGTAATAGATCACAGTGTACTGTACTGTACTATGTTTCCTGTCTCTCATAGCATTACTCTCATAGCATTACGTGGTGTAGGCCAGATGATGACACAGGAAGGGGGACCTTGAGTCACCACCAGACAGTACGGATCGTACGGAAAACGGTACGGACAATGGTATGGCTACGGATTGTGGCGCTTGCCACTTTTCTACACGTTATTGCAATCGCAGCCAATGGTGTCAAAGTATGCGCCAGGCTCCCTCATTAATGGTGCTCTAGAAAAATGCTCCTCCCTCTCCCTCTCCCTCTCCCTCTCTCCCTCTCTCCCTCTCTCCCTAAAATTTAAGACAGAATTCTGGAAATCGCAGTATGTTGGTATTCGACTGCTATTTTGTCTTGCTGATTTCGATTTGTTTTTTTTTTACATTTTTTTTTTTTTTTTTATTGAACTGAAGACTACATAATTGGCGGATCGTGGGTTTCATTTTTTTTTTTGTGGGTTTTTTCGGAATTTCGATGGAATGTTGGATTGTGTGATGTTGATGTTGAAAATTGGGAATGGTGAATGTGGGATTGTTGGGTGTTGGAATGTTTTGAATGTTTGGATTTTTTTTGAATGTTTGGAATTTTTTTGAATGTTTGGAATGTTTTTGAACGTTTTGAATTTTTTGAATGTTTTTGAATGTTTGGAATATTGGAGGCTGGAATGTTGAATGTTGGAATGTTGGGATGTTTGGAATAAAGTGTCGGAATTTTGGCATGTTGGAATGTTGTAAATTAAAATGTTGCGATGGTTGACTTCACAATATTTTGAGTTCTCCGAATATAGGATTGTCTGAATGAGATAAATGTTGCCATGTAGCATCCGTACTAGAATGTTAGAATGTCATACCAAATGTCAAAATGGTAGCCTCCCTCAGTTTGCAACTGGCAGTGCAGTCAGGCATAACATTAGAAAGGTTGTCCTGGAGCCCAAAATTTGAGTTCCATGTGAGTTGACATAATAATTGTGATCATAAGCTCTTTTTATTTTTATAGTCCTTCAGGTTTTTTTTTGGACTGATTTTTTAAGTGGTTTCTGGTTCCGTAAATTTACTAAATTTTGATGGGAGGCAACTGTTTTTTCATAATTTTAGTGGGAAATTTTTTTATATTTACTTTGCAGACTAATCTCTATTGGCTGGCATCGCTAAAATTTTCATCGTAGGAAAATTTGAGCGAAACTTGTGATCTTGTCAATTTTTGAAAATCCTCACTAATAATTGTTGGAAACTTAACTTTTCTAAAGAGTCTGTTTGGAAAGACAGGTTTGAGCGAGCTTGAAGGAGCTCTCCTCCCTGCATTGTCTTTCTTGGGTTATTTTTAGGTCTCTCTCTCTCACTCTCTCTCTCTCTCTCTCCCTCACTCTCTCTCTCTGTCCACCTTCCTCTCCGCCCCTAATAAAATCATCATATAAATTTCATTTGAAAACAAAAAATATATTCTTGAAAGAGGGAGGGGGAGGGGGAGAGGGAGAGGGAGAGGGAGAGAGAGAGGGGGGAAGAGGAATTGTTTTGCAATTTTCATTGACCAAATTGGTCATCCGAGTTTCATTGTTTGCTGTTTACACAACATACAATCCCTTTCGTTACGGCACTTTTTTCTCTGTATTCTGACCTCCTTGGTCTAATTCTTTATCTTTTTCTTTTCTTCCTTTCTTTTCGCTTTTTTTGTTTTATCCACAACCAGGGCCAAGATTTTTCCTCGAAAGCCAACACAAATATGGAATTTCCAATTCAAACTTTGCAATTCGACGAAAGTCAAATCGCTCGTGATCGTGACGCTCATGAAAGAAAGTTAACAAAAAGTCGAATTGCAGCAGAAAAAGCAAGATTACAACGCCTCATAGGAGAAATTTCAGAAGAAGACGAAGACGGAGGGAAATGGTTTGAGCTAGTGAGTGATATTACACGATTGTAATCGAAACCAAAAACTGATAAGCACAGGAAAAGGAAAGGGACAAAAAGGGAAAAAAGCAAATTGAATTTTGAAACTAAAGGAATTGCAACGAATAAAGTATTGAAACAGACTACAAAACTTTGCTTGAATGTTTTAAGATATTTTGTACTCAGGTTTTCTTTTTTTCTGTTTTGTTTTCTTTTTTTCCCTTATTTGAATTTGTTGGTCTTATTATTGTTTAACAATGCTTGTTTTTTTTTCAAATATTTCAAAGTAAAAGATCCACAACTCACCTTAAGAAGTACGGTTTCAAACGAAACAGACTTATATATAACACAAGGATATCCTCTTCCATTTTTTTGGTTCTCCTTCTGTCCTTGTTTACTTCTTCATTTTTTTTTATAATTTTCTTTGCCATTTTATTGTTCTCGTTTCATAATTTTCTTCCATCCCCTCTTTTTGTTCTTCTTTTTCTTTTTTGTCTTCTTCCTCCAGAATAAAAAAGCGTGCATTCCTGCTCGACTTCCCAAGCGCGCGTTTTTGGAAAAAGAAAAAGATTTTGCGAAACCTCTAACGTCAAAACTTATCGAAGACTTTCCGGAAAGAAAATATCTTTTGTTTATTGCCCGGCAAGGCCTCGGAAATACCATCGCAGGGTTCAGCAGTGCCTTTGTTTTCAGTCTTTTATCAGGAAGGAGACTCGTGGTTTTACTTGGAGATCCTGAGAATCAGGTGATTTTTCATTACTTCTGTTTTGTTGTTTATTTGGAACCATACTAAGTATATGTTTTCCTCTCTTTTTTTCCTAAGTTTTCCTCATTTTTTTTATCCCTCCCCCTCTCCCTCTCCCTCTCCCTCTCCCTCTCCCTCTCCCTCTCCCTCCCCCTCCGACTCCCCCTCCCCCTCTCCCTCCTCCTATCCCTCCCCCTATCCCTCCCCCTCTCTCTCCCCCTCTCCCTCTTCCTCCCCTCCTCCCTCTCCCTCTCCCTCCCCACCCCCCTCTCCCTCTCCATCTCCCTCTCCCTCTCCCTCTCCCTCCCTCTCCCTCTCCCTCTCCCATGCCCTCGCCCTCTCCCTCTCCCTCTCCCTTTCCCCCTCCCTCTCCCTCTCCCTCTTCCCCCCCTTTCCCTTCCCTCCCTCCCCCTCCCTCTTCCCCTCTCTCCCTCTCTCCCTCTCTCCCTCTCTCCCTCTCTCCCTCTCCTTCTCTCCCTCTCTTTCTCCCTCTCCCTCTCCCTCTCCCTCTCCCTCCCTTTTAAATCTGCAATTCCTAAAATCTTGCAGGCTTTTGATGTCCTTTGTGATGCCTTCAATTGCAACCCTAATGTTGTGGTCTTCGACGAAAAAAAACTTCTCGGAGATTCTTTTGAAAACCTTCGACATTGGAAACTAACACATGGGTCATGGTGGAAACATGGACATGGAGGAGAAAAAAGTATGAAAAAACAATTTTTTTCCGAAGTTCCTGTGATGGTAATTAAAAGCGACAGAAACTTCGACCATTATTGGTTTCCTGATGAAATTTTGAAAACTTGTGTTTTTCAATCACTTCAATGTGAAACATTAAATTGTGTATATTTGAGAGCAATTCGATTTCTTATTACGGGTGGGCCAAAGAAGATTCTACAAGACGTTATCGAGGAAAATATTAAAGGAGCAGAGGGGAATAACATCGCTCCAATTATTCCTCATGGGTCTCATTTAAAAATGAGATTTGATGTTTCTATTCATATTCGAACGGTTAACAGGTATGTAAAATCATAACCTAAAATACAATTTTGCTCATATAAACGGTTTAATTGTACCTTTTTGCTGTTGTTGGTTTTTATTGCTATTGTTGTTTGAAGAGTCGGTTTGTTTTGTGTCAATTTCTTTTACGTTTGACGATCTCAATTTTGTCAGAAGGGTTTATCGAAGGAGGATATGTTTCGATTATTTGATATTGTTCATATGTTTAAGGTGGATATAGTGATTTAAACTCAGAATGTTAAAACCGTATTTTTTTTGTTGTCGAATGTTTTTAATGTGGTTTCGCTATTTTGTGTATTCTCACGTTCAATAAAACAAACAGCTTGTATACTTTAACTACTCTTTTTGTGATATTTTTCAGAATCGTCGAAAAACAAATGAAAAACAAAGCATGTAAGGATTGTCTGAACCGAAGTGACGGAACTTGCGCTTTGATAAAAAACTTTTGTGAAAACCTTGAAAAAAAACGCAAAGAGGGAGACGAGAGAAGGGAGCAACTATTTTTAGAGTCTACGTTTTGGAAGTGTCTTGGTAATTTTTTTAGAAGGCTTAAATCAAAACTTATCAGCAATAATAATTTGCAACCAACCCTTAGTGTGTTTCTTGCTACCGACAGTGAAAAATTACGACCCAAATTTGTCGAGATAGTGGGAAAACATTCAGTGTGTTATTTTTCTTCGGGAACGGTTCAACACACATATAAGGATAGGGGCTCTATCAATTTGAAATTGCCGACATTGGCCGAGTTTTATTTATTGAGTAGAGCTCGATTTGTTTTAGCTTTTTCTACGGAAACTTTTATTAGTACTTTTGCAAGAGAAGCCGCATACTATGGGAATAGCACAATGGTGCTGTTCGATCCAAAAAGGAAAAAAACATGCCGATTTGTGTCATGTAATGACACAATTTCTTTGACCTCCAGTGGTTGTAAAGTAGATTCGATCGAGTGAATGGAAAGAAGTGTAAGGATGTCTTATGGATAACTCGATTATTTTTTCAAAATTGATGATAAAAAGCTTTTGCGATCAAAACCAGATCGTGTACTTTATATCACATGCATAGTGTTCTTTGCATACGGCAATCGTGCACTTTAATCTCTTAATCTTCACTTCTTTTATTTCTTTTGGTTCTGTAAATTTTCACCGTTCATTATTTGGTTCTTGAACTACTCGAATGTGAAAATACATTAGCGATTCAACATAACATGAACTATCCTTTGTCAAAAACGATTGAAATTTGTTTTACTTTTTACTTCATCCTTGGTTTCACACAAGTTCACACATCCTTAAACAAGTTATCACCCATGAAATGAAGTGGATTATGCACATCTATTCTTTGGTATGTGAAGTAGCCTTTTTTAAGGAAATGCTTTATCTATTTCTCAATAATAATTCATATTTGGTCCAATAAAAGATCTTTCCACACTGATTTTGACGGGTGCCAATCTTCCAAGTTTATACGTGTCAACAAAATAGGTATGGTTGTGAATATTTTTAATTTTTCTAATTTTTCTTGAATCAAATGCTACTTGTGTTGAATAACCCTACTATATAAACCTCATTATCCACACTTTCTGGTGTTAAGCGATCTTTATGGAGTGCTTGCAAGAACAACATTGACCACTAAAAAGTTGAAAAAAAAAACAAAGGTGGTGGCTTACAATTGTAACTTCAGTTTAGAGAGATAACAATATTTATTGAAGAGAAAAAAACCCCGACTTTTTAAAAAGCGCAATGGTAAACCACCCGAGTCCATGGAAACAAATAAGGGGCGACAATGCAGAAACTGAAAAACTTCATGTGGAGGGAAGCAAGAAAGCGGAAAAGCAAGGCAAAGGAGCAATTTCAAACTGTAAAATAGAGAGAATACATTGTTAAGGTTATACCTTCGTTTCAAGGGTAATCCGTACACCTGTACAGGTTTGTGGATAATATTTTCGTACAGTTTTCCTCGGAACTGTACATTTTACCCTCAACATCAGGGCAATTTTCCTCATAGATCGTTTTCCCTTTTGGTTGCTTCCACTTGGTTTCCCTTTTGCGGTTAAGTCTTTGTATAACAATTTTTCCGGTTTCGTCTTTGCCTTCCGTTTTTTGTTCCCATGTACTTAGACGATTTACAATCATGCTTTCTTAACAAAGTCTTATCTTTTATGAGTACGGAAGTGGAATAACTTAAGTTTAAGCCATGGAACATATCGAGACAATTACATTTTTTTTTAAACTAGCCTATACCAGTCGGTAGATCATCATTTCTCTTTCTCTCTCTCTCTCCCTCTC
>JBBHKE010001631.1:0-18078 GCA_037447655.1 Zygnema cylindricum
TTGACCCTTAACCCGTTTCAATGATACCCACCTGTTATTTAGACCCCACACTGCCACCTAAGTGCACCCATAGCTATAACTTTTGAAATATAACTCCAAATCGCGTGATTCTTTCGCGAACGTCTACGAAATTTAATAATCTATAATCATAACTCCTAAATACCCTTTTATAAATTAGTTCGATCCGCTATTACTGTTACACCTACGCACGAAACGAAACATATCGCACGAAATTAGTGCTATTCAATTAAACCTAAAAATATAAATCAGAATTAAATCGCACGTCAGAACGAAACTTATATATGCGTGCGAAAAATTGTGCGTGCATGCATTAAATTGTGCGTGCATGCATGAAATCGCTCGTGCATGCATAAAATCTCGCGCGCGTGCCCAAAATTGTGCGTGCGCGCGGAATAATGCGCGTGCATGCAAAAAAACCGCGCGTGCGTGCAAAATACCACCCGTGCGTGCAAAATACCGCGCGTGCGTGAGCAATATTGCGAGCGCGTGAGAAATACCGCGCGTGCGTGAGAAATACAACGCGTGCGTGATAAATACCGCGCATGCATGCAAAATATTGCGCGTGCGTGCATTATATCGTGGTGACAGCATGGACAACAAACCAAACAAAAATCAGAAAGTGTTTGTGCGGGATCTAGGCAGAGAGACGTGACAATATATATATCTTGCGCGAGAAAGCCTACGAGAAGCCTACTTGAGACTAAGTCACAAATGTGAAAAGTTCACGGAAACAGTAAAGGGAGGGCATGCAATGATAACCGAGAAAAAGACGAGTATAAGAGGTGTCGCAAAACGGAACATCCTAAGCATATTTCAACAAACATCAAAAAAAAAATCAGGAGTTGTTTTTCTTTAAAATTTAACATTCACATAACCCTATTTATCTTCTTTTAGGCTATGACGCTCACCTAACCATTCCCCTATCAAAGTCTTCGACAAAAACAACCATTAATTCAGTCCACTATCACACTGACCTCGTTGGTATGGAAGAAACTAACGTCGCAAAAACATGCTGTGGTGGATGAGGCAACATCGACGAGCAAGTCCGACAACGCTAACGAGTCGTTCCACGACAAAAATTCTGACACCTCCGCGCACGCTTCCGTAAAAAGACAAAGAGAGATAGTTAAAGTAAAAAATCGTTGGCATAGTAATAACCGAGATGTAAAACTTAAAGGAGTCAACTTCGCATCGTCAAGTAATGCAATTCAGTCCACTATCACACTAACCTTGTTGGTATGGAAGAAACTAACGTCACAAAAACATGCTGAGGTGGATGAGGCAACATCGACGAGCAAGTCCGACAATGCCAACGAGTCGTTCCACGACAAAAATTCTGACACCTCCGCGCACGCATCCGTAAAAAGACAAAGAGAGATAGTTAAAGTAAAAAATTGTTGGCATAGTAATAACCGAGATGTAAAACTCAAAGGAGTCAACTTCGCATCGTCAAGTAATGCAATTTCCAGACACCTCCTTTTGCTGGCCTCTTTGGCCTTACATCTCATCATCTGTAGATCTAAATGGTTGAACTCTCCAATGCCACACAGCGGTGGGCTTATAACCTTTAAATTTGGGACAATCAACGTAGCCCGTGGCCTTAGGCTAGACTAGTCACATCAAAAACATACACAACGAGGTGGACTTTAAAGAGTCACTGTAGTAGATCAGAGAAGGGAAAATGCATAGATAAGTATATTAGAGAGAGGTAGATTTAGACTGTTTTGATTTGATAAATATAATAGGATCCACAAAGTTCAATTTGTTCCTTGAACTTTCCATCTAAAAATGTTGAATTATCCTCCTAAAGACTAATATTAACTATCTATGTTCAAAAGCCTCATAATGAATTTAATGTCTAAATTTCGTATGATGTTATGTCTGTGTGAGATATATTTTTGATTGTTTTTGCGTGCTATAAAGCAATCTATGCCTGTCTACAAGTCTTTTTGCAATGAAATGCTAAATGGTGTGTGATCAAATGTGATGTCGCAATGTGTCAATTTTTCACCTCTTTGAATGCATGTCGATTGGGTGTTGTAGTTCAATAAATGTTTCGTGGAATCGTTGGTAAGATTCTGTACAGGTCGTGTGATGATGTCACGACTATATAATGGCCGATTTCTGTAATACAAAACGCATCGCTCAAAATCGCATGAACGAACACTCTCCCCTCCCTTCTCACCCCTCCCCTCTCCCTCCTCCTCCCTATCCTTCCCAAAACCCCAACTTTCCCCCACACCCCCACACCCTTACAACCCCAAATCCTCCCCTCACCCCCTACCCTCCACCTTGCCGGTGGCAAGGCATCCTACGTGGCAGTTTTGGCGGAACAGACGTGGGGTTGAGGGGGTTTACTTATTTTTTTAAAGCTTACAGATTCGGTTTTTTCATTTTTCCATTTTTTTTATTTTAGCTCTCTAAATGGCACTTTCTGAATTTTGATTTTGAACAAAGGTTAATTTCTCCTGTTTACCTTTTCCGGATTATTTTCCACTCCTATCCATTCGGTTACGGAGGTTCTTCGGCTTGTTAAAACGACAAATGTTCATTTTTTGAAAACCTATCCACAATCCATCTTTTCTTTTTTACTTCTATTCACCATTTTAATTCTATCTATCATATATTTCGACATTTTTGGGGTCACCTTGGAATGTTTGAGTAACCAATTTTTTGTCATTGATGATATATCAACAATCAATTTTGACCTCCATTTGTCGTGTTACCTTTTTGGACATCTTTCCGGTTTATTAGAGCATCGGAGAGACTTTTTATTATTCCTCCCAAATTTCCCTACTATTCCATTTTTCCACTAAATCAACCACTTTATTTTCACGAAATATTTTATCTATTCTTAATTGCGACATTTTGAAAGCCTCTTCAGAGTGTTTAAGCACTAAAAGTTTCATCTTCGATATTCCCTCATTCCACTGTAACCTATATCCGCCACTCTCTCTTTGTTGAGAGAACTTTGTTTTTTTGAGCATAAGAGGAAACGATTTCTTTTTTATCTTACAAATTTTGAAACACTTCTATTTTCTCCTTCCACCAACCACTATTGCTTAGTACCATTTTAAGACATATCAATTCTCCCAAATTTTTGTCCTCCCGTTGAACATTTCTTTTTATTTGTTCATTATTATATTCTTCTTTGGATTTTACTCTTTTTATTTTTTTTTTATTTACAAATTTTTCCTTTCACTATTTGTTTTTTTGTCAACCTTCAAAACATTATTAATGATATTAAGTTTGTTACGTCTGTTCTACTCTCACATACCTACACAGTTGGTTACATTACCATTTTTAGTAGTAAAAAATAAAAAGAAGAAAGAGTTAGAGAAACAACGGGGGAATGAAAAAAATTTGGTAATGTGTCCAACTGTGTAAGTATATGATAATAGAAAATATGTAACAGACTTGTTATAAGAATGGTGTTCAAAAGGTTGAAACGGGAGAAAATAGTGAAAAGACAAATTTGTCAACAAAAACAAGATAAAAATGCAATATTTAAAAAATAGCATAATAATAAACAAATAAAAAGACAAATTCAATACGAGGAAAAAAATATCGGGAATTAAAAAGTCCTAAAAAGGTACAAAATTATAGTGGTAGGTGGAAAGAGAAAATGGAACTATTGGGAAATTCGTAAGAGAAATAAGCAGTTGGATTTTTTCGATGCTCCAAAAAACCAAAATTGTTTTCACAAAGAGTGGGTGGCAGATAGAGGTCATGGTAGAATGTCAAGGGGATCTTCAAAGATAAAACTCATAGTACTTAAAGACTCCTCAAAAATGTCGAGATTAGGGATAGATAAATAGTTTTTTAAAATAAAGTGGTTAATTGAATAGAAATATGGGACAATCTTTTGCTTTCATATTCATTTTGTCATTATTCTACTCTCGTTCATCTTTGTTTTTTTCCTCCAATTTCTTTCTTTTTCACCCATTATGGCTTTACCTTCTACGAGAGGGGAGAGAGATGGGGGGAGAACGGAGAGGGGATAGAGGGCCAGTGTGAAAAGGGGTGGGACTACAAAGACAAGAGAAAGATGTGGGAACGAGGGCTAAGAGAAGAGGGGCAAACACAATAGAAGGTTGTGGGAAAGAGGCCAAAGAAGAGAGAGGCGAATGACGACAAGGGAGGGAGGAGCTTTGGAAAGAGTTGCAAGGAAAAAAAAAGGACAATGGGACAAAAGAATGATGTTGGAGGAGTTTTGGGAGGGGGTGGTGGGAGGGGAGAAAGAGGGCGGCAAGATGGACAGTGTACAAAAATTGTTTTCCGAATTGAGAATAGTGGGACAAGAGGTGAAGCGGGGGAAGGGGAGAGAATGAAAGAAAATGGGAGAAAAATGAGAGGGGGGTGGAATGGCGTATGATTGAAAAGAAAATCAAAAGCAGATAAAGAGAGTTTTGAATATTTCAAAAAGATAAATTAAAGCAGAGGAGGGCTGCTGGAAAACCGTCCATCGAGCAACCATCACCTTGTAGTATTGACAATAGTGGCAATTTTTTGCCATTGAGAGGTCGCCGAATAAAGGGCCAATCCCACCGCATATCTTGCGCTCCAGTCGCCATTAAAATCCCTCTTTAAACAAATTCTTTTTTTGAAAGAGATGAAAACAATTATCAAAAATAAGCCTTGACCATCTTCTCCTTACCTTGGGAACCATTTTTGCTTAAAAGAATAAATGATTTTACCAATTTCATGAATGATTTTAATATTTATACATTTTGACCTTCAAGTTCTTCTCTTCTCTCCCACTCTAGTTTTGTATCGAGCACATCCTCAATAATCACGATGTATTTTTTATTTATTTTTATACTTGATACTTGATATGTCAAGCTAATATTTCGTCAATACGCTATTCAAAAATAAATGGTCGTTAAACAATTGTTTTATAAAGTATACCGAATATAGTACAGAAAGTATGAGGAGAATAACAAGAAAAATATGAATAAGAATAGTACGGAAAATATAAAAGACAATAGTATGGAAAATATGGTGGAGAATAACACGGGATATATGAAGGAGGATAGTACGAAAAATATGAATGTCAATAGTACGGAAAATATGGAGGAGAACATACGTTTTCTATAATCGGTGAGTTTTAGTTTTTTGCACGTTTGAAATTGTTCCCAGCTTTCCGCGATCCATTAAATATTTTGTACAACTTTTGTCTTGTTCAATGAAAAATGTTTCGTGCACTTTTGTACCAAAACGTTCAATCATTTTTGTAGTGTTCTGTATCGACAAGAAAATTATCGCGATAAAACTGCTACCAATAGTTATCCGTTATCGAACAAGGAGGGGTCCCCATATATCACTCTTAGAGCAACAAATTCTTTATTGGCAAAAAGTAGAAAAAATGTTAGTACGTTATATAATAATACTTTATAACATATTGTATTATATTTATGACTATATATTGCGTGGCATGCAACGAATGATAATAGGTTTCGTTCTTTGTATACTGTACTTTAGTATGGATAGTTATCCATATAGTTGTTCGAAAAAAACAGTACATTTATCGCCGATAGTTTTCAATACCGGTGATATCGCGATAAAAAACCGTTGTTATCGATTAACATCGGTTTTTTATCGCGATAACACCGGCTACGATACATCGTGTCAATACATTGATTATTGGTAAACTAAAAAAGATGACATGACTATTATAAAAAAAAACCTTATCGATACATAACACTATACTTTTGTGTACAAAGTATTGTTACTAATTAGTCTATTGTTATGTATCGAAGGCATTTTGCCATTATCCGATATGTACCTAATTTAGGTACACGATCAAATATTATTGATATATATCTAAAAACTCGACATCGCAATATTTTGCGAATTTATCGCCTCGATCTGTTGATAAATTTATGCCGCCATATATTGAAACAATGTTGGGTTTCAAAAAAAAAAAAAAATCCCCCACCCCTAAATGATACATTAGTTATAGGTGCAAATATATTGGCACTTATCAACATTGGTTACCGATAATGACATATCAAAATTTATAATTCCCGTCACCGATAACAATAACCGTTAAATTGGTTATCGGACTTATGGACAATATGAAACTCACAGATTCACAACACTAACGATTGGAACACATTTGCAGTAGAGAATACGTTTATTAATGAGAATTCCAAATAATACACTGCACCCAAAAAAATTTCAGAACATTGAGCAATTGTAGTACTACAAATAATAAGGGTTGAAGTTGGATGATGGTCATTTCACCATAAACCATCCACCACCGAGATTCATTAGCAAATTGAATCCCCAAATTTTCCCGTGCGATATCATCAAATGACACTTACTCCAAAAGGGAACTTTGACTCGTTATAACCTTGCCATCTTAACCATTTCAAATAGCATGTGAGTTACACTTTTAAATGTGGTATCAAACATGTACATTTACCAATCCTACACAAATTTATATCAAGTTTGTTTCGAAGTGGCTATTGCCCTTTTAATAACCTATATTTTGAGATATAAGCGGTCGAATGTCACCCTAAACGACTCAATTCAAGTTCTTTCCTCCGTATGATAGTGCCTCAAGTTTTTCATATAGAGCCTTGCCCAAGTGTACCATTAACTCCCTAATGGCTTTTCTAACGCCGAAGGGTGTCGGCGCTTGAATTTTTTTGCCTATTTTGATTAGACATCATCCTTACAACTACATTGACCATACACACAAAGTCTTATAGATCCGAGCTCTTTAAATCCGCGAATTTGGTGATTTTTGACAACATACAATCATTAGTCACACCCTCTCAAAGAGATGCCAAAGACATGGATTCCCTTGTTAAAAAAACGTGCGTTGGTATAGGCTTCCCTCGCGTCTTATAACCATTTGGTTGTTTTTCCTATAAATTCATCCTCTCTTTTAGAAATGTTGTCTCCTAGGAGGTCTTCATCTCACTTGGGCCGTATGATCCCAAGACCGTCGAGAGGATTACGACCCTAATACCTTCTTGCGTCAATCCTTTGATGAAATGGTCAAGTTTTAGCGATAGTGAGCATTTTCCCTCAACGCAATCGCCAATATCGAGTGTCATTCAATCTCTTGGCGCGACTTTCAAATCCTTAACCCGATATTATATTTTTGTGGAATTTAGGATTTATTTGTCACATGGTTTGCGACCATCTAAATCTCGTAAGCCTTGGACGCCACTTAGGTTTAGTAGCGTTTCGTGACCTTTGAAATTTGGTACAGTTTTGGGGCCATCGACGATTTCCTCCAAATTATTGAATCCTCGAATATGTTCGTACTTCGATTTTGGGCCACTCTAATCTTGTCCGGTTCTCAACCCGTATTATTCATTTTTTTCGTCCATATTAAGTATGGAAGGAAGGAGAGGCAAGGTGAGCAAGATGAGAGAGGCGCGAGTTGCCATGCCGCCATCACTTTGTTTCACATTTCCATGAAATGGTATTGAAGCCTTAAGACCTTGTCAACAAAAAATTACGTAGAAGATGCAAGCGGAAAAAAAAAATAACCATTTATTTTTTCTCGCCGTCTGAAATCGTTGAAAACTTTTGAAAACTTTCGGCACATGCAACTCTTTTTTATATTTGTGGTGCGGTGTCACTTTATTTTAAAACATATTGTTGATGTGACATGACAAGGTACGAGAAATATAGGAAAATCTAACTTTTCCATCATTTCAATCTACTCCTTATATGACACAGGACTTTAGGCGTGACCAATGTCACATAAGATAAATTGCGTGACTAGTGTCACAGATGGACAGAAAATGCACCATATATTTAATTGGTTTGGTGACAATTATGAGAAAAACTTATAAATTGTGTCGTATGAGGACGAATTAACACAAACAAAATGACCAAGGCAAAAAAAAAGTTAAACACAGCTCCCAATCTCAAATATAAAAGATATTTACGAATATATTTGTTAGATTTTGGTCTATGTTTCAATTTAAAATTTCAAGGTCTGGACAAGGAGGTTTTAAACTCACCACTTCAACCGCACATGCGGGAGGAGGAGCTTGTCCGAAACCCATTTTTTTTTCTTTAAGTGGATTATCACAGTTACTGACGTAGTTTCAAACTTTATAGTTGAAAGTAAAAAACTCAAATAAAATGGCAAAATGAGCAAGCTAATAATTGTACAAAAAAATTGAGATTTTTTGATTTTTTGAACAAAAGCAAAAAACTTGCAGCTTTCAATTTTTTTTCCGTTGTTTTTTAAAACTTCTATTAAGTTTTGGTAGGTCTTATAGTTTCAGAAATTCATACATTTGTACGTCTTCAGAATACTGAAGTTTGAACTTCGAAGATTTCGAATCAGCGCGCCACTTGTACGGTAGTACGATAGCGACATAGTGAAAGTACACATGGTCGCCGAAGTATTCGGAACAAATGTGTTGTATACAACGCTACCATAGTTTTACTCGTGATTAGACCGCGCTTCTATTTCAGTGCGTACCGTTGATGTCCAATTCGTACGAATTTCAGTTTTTTTTAAGAAAACTACGTAGTATTAGTATTTTTCATACTTTTCGTAAAATTCGAGTAAATTTCGCTGTACGGCCATGTACAGAAACGTACGGAAAGCGTAATCTTAGAAAATCCTTAAAAATCTTAAAAAGTACAAAATTTAACAGAAATGTACGAAACTGAATGAAAGTGTAACGTAAAAAACCAAATAGCACGGAATATCTACGGTTGCCATACTGAAATACACAGGAATGTACAGCAATGTACCTTGAAAAACCTAAAAAATCCCCTAAATAACCCTAAATTGTACCAACATAGACGGACACTGTAAAAAAGTGTAAAAGTAATGTACGGGTACAAAGTAAGGTTCGCATTTTATTTACTTTTCATCATCATTTGATGCTTACCATACGTAGTGTTCGTTAGTTTATACCGTGCGTAATATGCGCACGGGACATCTATGGTCCGTACCGTGTTGTTTCTTTTAAGAAAGGGTGCGGCCCCATGTACTTGTAACTTAGGGTATGGTTACATCAGGAGGACTTTATAATAGTACGAACAGCAAAATATCTGTATCACAAATGCCTCGGTTACATCGCGTATCGTCCGTAAACAAGTTTTTACATACCTGTTCTGATTTGAGTGGTTCCACATAAGTTGACGATCAAATCTCTAAAATAGTCAAAGATTTGAAAATCGACCATTTTATATGGCAATCCGTACTTGCGTATTACGTACGTGTACGTCGCAAGTGTACCGCGTCAATCTACCGCGTCAATGTACCTTGAAGATCTCCTTCACTCTACTGACTTTCAAGAAAAAACCGTATTTTTTTTCGGCAAAGATTTTACGGTCACCTTGTCTGAAGGCACGTGACTTTGGGGTTGTGTGAAAATTTTCATTTTTCATCGACGCTCGTGTTTATCGTCCAGGTGTAGCGAATTGACTGGTTCTGTATTGGTGAACCCACCTCTGCAAGGTGGGTTCACCAATACAGAGGCGGAGAGAGCGATTGCTTCGGAGATGAAGACCAAAATGTTATTGGACAGTCGGTGTATGTTCCTGAATACTGAGAGAATCGTTATTGAATGAGTTGCCATAAAAGGCTAAAAAGATTAAAGTGTCGAAAGTATCTAGAAAAGCCAAAACAAGAAAAACACTAAGATAAATAAGACAGGGAAGAAAGTAACGACAAACAGGGAACAAGTGAGAGGTTTGTCGTTCAAGTGTCTTTGATTTTTGATTAATATTCAAGATGACACAAGAGAGTCTTATAGTAAGACGAGGTGAGGAGTAGCCGCAAAAAGGCTCTAAAAGGTACATGTAGCCTAGAGCGTTACTTAGGAAGGTACATCTAGTTATGATAAAAGGATCTAAGACTAAAAGAGATTCCTACGCAAGAATCATTAATTCTAATAAAGGTATGTGCATTCCACTAAATAAAGTACAGAATGCTAAACCGAAGTACAAGACTTATAGCTTAGCAAATAGAACTCTAAAAATAGTGTAGGAAACAACAAGTAGTGTGGAATGCTTGCATTAATTGTATTTCAACAAACGGATTAGTCGCAAACCTTGTCACAGATGTACCAGGTTCGTACTATTGTGTACGTGGAATTTACCAATTGTAACAAATGTGTACTTTTGTGCACTTGGATTTTACAGTTGTTTATAAGCTGATTTATTGGTTCAGTACGATTCCGAAGAGGTTGACGTAGGCGGTTGCGCCCAACCAAAATTGACTTGTTCAGTTAACATTTACTGTATAAAAATTGACCTTTTTTCGAAAGTCAAAGGATTTGCAGTCAGTTTGCGCGTTTTCTGTACATTTTTGTAGTTACTAACCTAATACTGTTGTCAAGTAGAAATCTCTAAATTTGTTTACCGTATTATCTCGCGGTTAACTAAACTCCGTGCTGTTAATTCTCATATAATGAACGCAATTGTCAACCACAGTACAGTACTGCCCCTTTGTTAGTCAAAGTGAAACTGACTTGTCGTGTAGTGTAAGTACCTGTCATTTACTGCCCCTTCAAAAGTCAAACTGAACCTGAATTAATTATCGACAAAATCGCAATGCAAGTTGCGGCGGCGGCTGATTACCTTCCTAGACTTAGTGTTGTACTATAATGTATAATGTATGTGATATTATTATTACTTATAATATAATAAGTTAATAACTACTTTGAATTAGGTGTATCTACGTGGCACAATATGGACCACTCGACGAACTCTTGTTACCAACAATTGTGTAACTTCTGATTTTGGCTCGTTAAAAATTTAAAAAACACTCAGTGACATTAGAAACTGACGTGGAAAGTGTTTTGAAGACGGCTGCACGGACAGACTCAACGGGCGGCAATAAACCGTTAGCTTTGTCGATGTTGACTAAATGTCTATCGGCGGCATTTCTATCAAACTTGTTTTAAAACCTCTGTCCTTTTTTCTTTTTCGTCGTCGATACAAAATCCCTTTTCTTCTGTTGCTCACTATTTTTGGTTAAAACGTAGAATATCACATGTTTCTTATGAGGAAATTTGCAAACTTGAAAAGTACTGTAGGTTTTGAACTATTAATTTGCACTAAAAGTGAAAATCTGTTTCCAAAAGTACATTTTTACGTTACAGTCAAGGGTTGACTTTTGCTGCATTCCTATATAACATACGAAATGACCTCCCTAAAAAGTGACAAGATATGAAGCTCAATACTCACGCTGAAATCTTAAAGGGCATGCACTAGAATGCCAATTTTCCTTCATGGAAAGGATGATATCCTCAAACATCATGATAAAAATTATTTTTTTGGTAGCTATGTTGACAAGTGGATTACTAAAATGTCAATCCCAAACTCCTTCAACACCCATTCCATCTCCATCAACAACTCCACCAACATTCCAATTAACAAAAGAAGTCTTTCCCTCACCTACTCTCTCGCCTCTCTCTCCTTCAAATCCCATTAACCTAATCCCAGATGTCGAATCATTTCCACCTTCGATATCTTTAACACCTCAGAATACACCTTTTTTTCCAACCCTTCAACCGAGTTTCGTTCCTTCTCCCACTAATTTGAACTCACCCTCTATCCCCCTCCCCCAAGAAATACCACTATTTCCTCCACCAGTCATTACTTCACCACCCACTATAACTCCTAAAACTCCTCCTTTTCAACTACCGACACCTGTGCTACCTTCACCTCCACCTACCCAACTTCTACCTCCCCCTTCTCAACCTCCAAAGTCATTTCCTTTACCATCTTTGCCTCTACTTCCTCCCGCTCTTTTACCACCACCCCGGCAAATTCTACCTCCTCTTTCACCACCGTCAGTAATTTTATTGGACACCTTACCTCCTCTACCTCCAGCCCCACCCCCACCCTTACCACCTTATGCTCCTCTACCGCCATCACCTCCTCTATCTCTACTTCCACCCCCACCTTCACCTTCTCCTCTCCGGCCACCACCTCTACTAGCTCTGCCTCCAAGCCCACTCCCAAAAATTTCTGATCCCCTACCACTATCATCTCCTTTACCTCCAACCCCACCCACACCTCTTTCTGCTCCTCTACCACCACTTATGCCAAACCCAAAACTACCTGTACCACCACCAGAAAAAAATTCTCTCTCATTTCCGCCCTCACCAGTATTGCTACTTCCACCACCTTCTCCTTCTACCCCTCCACCCCTACAAGCTTCTTATCCTCCAATTCCAGCAGTAGTACCACAACCTATTTCACCAACATTTCCAATAACAAAACAAAATCTCTCCTCTTCCTCTCCTACTCTTTCCCCTCTCTCTCCTTCAATCCCCATTGATTTAACCCCAGACATCTCATCACCCCCTCCTTCAATATATTTAACATCTCAGAATACACCTTCTCCTCCTGTCCTTCAACCGAGTTTGGTTCCTCCTTCCTCTCTTTTGAATTCACCCTCTATCCCTCTCCCTCAAAAAACACCACTATTTCTTCCACCACAACTCACTACTCCTCCACCCTTTATAACCCCTCCTAACTCTTTGTTTCCCATACCGCCACTTGTGCTACCTTCACTCCCACCTTCCCCATCCCTAACCTCCCCTTCACTCCTACAGCCAGCATTTCCTCTACCATCTTTACCTCTACCGCCTCTCACTCTGTTCCCACCACCACCACAAAGTCTACCTCCTGTTTCACCAGCATCCGTACTTCACTTGGACACCTCACCTCCTCTACCTCCAGCCCTAGCCCCAACCCCAACATTGCGACCTTCTGCTCCTCTACCAACATCACCTCCTCTATCTTTACCTCCATCCCCACCATCACCATATTTTCCTCCTTTACCACCATCACCTCCTCTACCTTTACGTGAAGGGCCATCCCCTCCACCTTTTGCTCCTCTACCACTATCACTTCGTTTACCTCCTCCCCCACCAATACCACCTTCTACTGCTTTACCACCATCGCCTCCTCTATCTCCATCTCCACGCCCACCGTCACCACCTTTTTCTCCTCTACCACCATCACCTCCTCTACCTCTACCCCTAGGCCCACCCCCACCACCTTTTGCTCCTCTACCACTATCACCTCCTTTACCTCCATCCCCACCCCCACCCCCTTCCGCGCCTTTACCACTACTTATCCCAGGCCCACAACCACCCGTACGACCAACAGAACAAATCTCTCTCTCGTTTCCGCTCTCACCAGTATTGCTACATCCTCCACCTTCTCCTTATACCCCTCCACCCCCACAAGCTTCTTATCCTCCAATTCCAACTTTAGTACCACAACCCATTCCACCAAAACTTCAAACACCAAAACAAAATCCCCCTTCTATTCCCTCTCCTCTCTCTCCTTCCACCCCCCTTAATTTAATCTCAAATATTTCATTAACTCCACCGTCAAGACCTCCAACATCTCAGAATACACCATCTCCTCAAATCCTTCAACAGAGCTTTGTTCCTCCTCCCACTCCTTTGAATTTCCCCTCTACTCCCCTCCCACAAGAAATACCACTATTTCCTCCACCACCTCTCATTGCTTATCCACCCTCCATAACACCATTTTCTAACTCTCCTCGGTTTCCACTGCCGTCATCTGTGCTACCTTCGCCCCCACCTTCTTCGTCTCTCACCCCCCCTTCCTTACCTCCACCACTTCTAGTATTTCTACCGCCAAACGCACCTCCTCTATCTCCACCCTCAACCCTATTCTCACCTTCACCTTCTCTTCCTTTACCTCTAGGCCCAGCCACACCACCTTCTGGTCCTCTACTACCATCACCTCCTTTACCACCACCCCGGCCCATACCCCCTTCTGCTCCATTTCCACCCCTTAATCCATACCTACAACCATCTATTCCATCGCCGCAATATATACCTTCCACATTTTCACCCTCACCAGGACTGCTGATTTCACCAACACCTCCTTCTCCCTCTCCACCCCCAGCTCCTCCTCTCTCTCTACCCCCAGCTCCTCCTTTCTCTCCATCCCCAGCTCCTCCTTCTCCCTCTTCAGCCCCAGATCCTCCTCTCTCTCCACGCCCAGCTCCTCCTTCTCTCACTCCACCCGCTCCCCCTCCCTTCTCACTATCCTCCAAACCACTCTCACCAATCACTCCCATCCTACTTTCACCATCAGTACTTACCCCTCGTCCACCACTACTACCACCAATAGCACTATCTCCACCTCCACGTCGACCTCCTCCTCCTCCTCTCCCCAAACTATCCCCACCTCCTCTCCCCAAACTATCCCCACCTCCTCCTCTCCCCAAACTATCCCCACCTCCAAAGCCACCAGTCCCTCCTCCCTCTCCACCTCTACCACCACCTCCACCTCCTCCCTCTCCACCTCCACCCTCTCCTCCTCCTTCACCCCCTTGTGAAAATCCTTTCCCAACAGGTCCGTTTTAATTTGTTAACAGTAGGCATGATTTTCATATTTAGTTTTTCATTTATACTTGCGATCTCCTCACCAAAATTATGCATTTTAATTTCTGGTTTTTCACTCTCATTCGGTTACACCATGTCCAGCAATTTCTTTCTTTACCGCCGAACGTTCACGTTCCATGTATTCTTCTTTTTGTTTTCTATTTTTATGATAATTTTACTTAAGCATCTTAACTACTGCCCAATGATTCGGATATGAAATGGGATTAGTAATCTACTTTCATTTTTAACTGGGAGTTTATTGCTCTTTAGGAGTACGAAAATGGAGCGATCGATGTATATGGCCAAATTCCGTAATTCCGGGTGTTGGAAATTTCGGAATGAATGCAAATGCCACCGTTCCTTTTGGAACTGAAATTCTCCTGGATTTGCCGAGGCTCGATTTGAACCTTCTTAGCATCCAGGGGAAATTAACGTAAGACAAAAACCTTCAATTTACTTGTAATACACCGTGAATCTTCATTAGCATTAATAACACTAATTTGACTCCGGTTTTTTTTTCTTCCTGCTTACAAAACATACCAGTTATCTTTTTCTGAACGTTTATTCTTTTTGCGGTTTACAACCGTTCCTGTCATTCGAACAGGAAACATAATTATTAATGCTAAACTAGCCCTCAGTACCTATAGCGTGACATTGTGTCGTTTGTATTCTGGTCAACGCAAAAGAATTCCATATATTTTCTTTCTCACTTGTATTCGACGCCCCTTTCAATTGCTGAATGTTTTGGATGTTAAAAATAGATTTTTTGGCTGGAGTTTCTTTGACATTTATATTTACCATTTTTCTTATCGTTTTTTGTTTTCCCAATTGTAGGTTTTTGGATAGTCCAGATTTACCGAACATATATGTGAAAGCTCACTTTATAATTGTCGAGGGAGAACTTGTGATTGGAGAAGATGCTAAACATTTCCAACAAAAAGCTACGATTGAATTGACACCAAATTTTGAAAATGGAAGATCGGATTTGCTATATGCTCCGAAAAATTCAAAAATCGCTTTTAATGTTGGACATAAGGCTTTTGTTGTGGTATGTTTAACAACCAAAAGAAAAAACTAGAATCCAAATTATATTTGAAATACTTTGAAAGATTGAAAGGGAAAGATCGTTTTTGCAGCTTTTTGCCTCGGTATGTTTGTGGTTTGAAAACAAAAAACTATCTTTTTAAAATCTGAAAATACACTGCTAATTTTCATTAAAAGTGGTGCTTGTGATTCTGCTTTTAAATATCAGATAGAAGGAAAAGCTCGCCTCCATGGGATGCCAGGTGGCAGGTCCACACCATCCTGGTGTCGCCTCATTCAGACTGCGAAGGCAAATGACACCAAAATTAGAGTGGATTCTGAAGGGGCTGCAAAGTGGCCGGTAGGGGGAGCGATTGCAATCGCTCCCACTGACTACAAATTTGATGAGGCTGAAAAGAGAACAATTGTCGCTGGTGAGAACACCACATTTCTCTCTACTCTCTCTTTATTTATTTTGTAAGTGTTGCATAGAATTTTGTGGCCGTAAGCCATACGAAATACAAATCAGTCAGATTTAATGACTTTTTTATTTTTCATCCACTATAACTTTTTCTAAAACATTCAAGCGTATAAGAAACTGTATTCATTTTTTAGCCTTTCGTTAACACAATTGTTTAAACTCTAAACGTGAACTCCTTGAGTATTCAACAAAAAAGAAATAAAAAATAACCTGAAACTGACTCGGGCAACCTTGGGAATGTGATTCCTTTAACAGTTGAGTCGATTGAAAATGGAGTAGTTCTTACTTTAAATTCACCCCTCAATGTTGATCATTTTGGCGATCAATTTGGTCTTCCAAATGGTTTTGGAGGTTTTTTTGATGAAAGAGGGGAGGTAGCCCTCCTTACTCGAAATATTGTTATTACTGGAACCGATGAAGGAGATCCTTGGGCCCTTGAAGGTACATTTATAAATACATTTTTTTTTATTACTATTCTGACAATGATGTATAATGTCAAGAAATAGTTAATGGTTTTTTTATATTAATTGAATGGTTAGTCAGTCAGGATCAAATTTATTTTTTCTTTATTTCGGAAGTTAGAAGTTTTCCATTATGTGCACGATTTTTGAGATACCAGTTGCCAATTTTTGCCCAATCCTTCATAAAAATCGTATTCTAAATCTTTCGATTTCATTTTTTCAAATTTATTATCTGTCTATACCGAAGTAAAAGGACAATATTTTGACTGCAAATTTCTGACGTAAACATTAGGTTTTCCCAGGTGGACATTTTATGGTATTTAAAACGAGTGTTCCACAAGAAATTGAAGGAGTTGAATTTCACAAAATGGGGCAGCAGGGAAGACTTGGACGCTACCCTTTGCATTTCCATGTGAACGGAAATAGTCCCGACACAGTTTGCCGCAACAATGCCATTCATGACAGTAAACAGGTGAGAATTGTAAATATAACAGTTTTCCTTTTACGAGAATTTGCATGCAGAAAAATCTTAAATCTTTGGTCACTAAATTGACACAATCAACAAATTTCATTGGTCGAAAATCAACTTCATCGTTAAAAAATTATCAGTTTTAGTTAAGGCTTTGACTCCGATGTTTTTTTTTATTTCTTTAGATAAAAGGAACACAAAAAGCGATGCCAAAAAAACAATTTCCGCTATGATTCAATCATTAAATCAGGGCAATTAATCTGACTTTGTCTCTTTAATTTTCTGCCCACTTCTGATTTTTACCCCTCAAATCGCATTCCTCCCCTCTCATCCCCTCCCCTCCCCTCTTTCCCTCTCCCTTCGCTCCCTCCTTCCCTCCCACCTCTCTCTCTCTCTCCCACCTTAGCGTGGAATTGTTATCCATGCGTCACATGGGATGAACATAGATCGAAATGTGGCATACAATGTCAGTGGACACACATTTCTAGTCGAGGAAGGAGGAGAAAAAAATAACACATTTTTCCAAAACCTTGGGATTCTTACAGTCCCAGGTGAGTGTGAGAGGTTCCTATGTAAACGAGGATACAATAGAAACAATTGATATTAAAAAAATGTTCCGGCCATGGTAATTGTGTCCATAAACCTAAAAGTACATTAAAATGGACAAAAAATGCCATGGAAAGCAAAAGGTTTTCTTTAATCAGAAGGTTCTCTTTAACCAGAAGGTTTTCCTTAACTAGAAGGTTTGATTTTCTTTGAGCAGAAGCCTTTCTTTAATCAGAAGGTTTTCTTGAATCATAAGGTTTTCTTTAGGTTTATTCATGGTAATAGACGATCGATGATGTAAGTTTCTAACAATTTTGAAGTTTTTGGGATACATAGTCCGCGTTAGGATTTCAACGGCCAGCGATCACCGTCCATCGACATTCTGGATTTCCAATCCGACGAATCACTTTATCGAAAATGTCGGCGCAGGGGCCGCCGATTCCGGGTGAGTCTAAAACATGTTTCCCCTGAGTCCAATTGGTATCAGGGTGAGAGAGAGAGAGAGGGGGAAGAGGGAGGGGTAG
Organism: Zygnema cylindricum; assembly: GCA_037447655.1. Taxonomy (NCBI): domain Eukaryota; kingdom Viridiplantae; phylum Streptophyta; class Zygnematophyceae; order Zygnematales; family Zygnemataceae; genus Zygnema; species Zygnema cylindricum. The sequence continues at coordinate 17,898 of JBBHKE010001631.1, forward strand.
AGAGAGGACGAGAGGGGGGAGATAGGGGTAGAGAGAGCACGAGAGGGGGGAGATAGGGGGAGAGAGAGGGGAAAAGGGAGGGGAAGAGAGGGAAAAAGAGGCTGAGAAGAGGGGCAGAGAGAGGGAGAGAGAGAGAGGGGTGGAGAGAGGGCGAGGGAGGGAGAGGGTGAGGAAGTGGAGG
>JBBHKE010001632.1:0-39222 GCA_037447655.1 Zygnema cylindricum
CCTACTGAATACTCCAACTACTGCCGCTATGTTCGGCCTGGTACAGTTCATAAAGTAGATCAAACTTCCTACAACATGTTTATAAATGATAGATTTTATAAAATCTCTCTCCTCTGGACTCATCTGATCGTCTAAGATCATCACTCCTCCTTCTACACTCCCTTCACTTATTTTTTTCAAGTCCATGGGAGTGGTATAACTGTTAGTATTTTCCATTTGGAATTTCTCATGCATATTACCTATTGCTTCTTTTTGAGTAGGTTTGATAATTTTCTTTCCCCTATCTCTCTCCATTTGGATCCCCAAAATATATTTTGCCTCCCCTAAATCCTTCATATCAAATCTGGCCCCAAGATCTTTCTTCAACCTATTGATCTTCTCCAAAGACTTACTCAACACAAGCAGATCATCCACATAAATTGCAATAAAAATTACACCATTCTCATCTTCAAACATATAGATAGAATGGTCAGAGCTGATCCCGATATATCCCAAATCGGTGAGAAACTCATCTAGTTTGTTATTCCACTATTCGAGAGCCTACTTCAGTCCATATAAGGATTTTATGAGCCTGCAGACTTTGCTCTGTTCTCCTTCTTCCATGAACCCCTCGGGTTGCCTCATGAAAATTTCTTCCTCTAACTCACCATTAACAAAAGCTGTCTTAATGTCCATCTGGTGGATTTCCATGTCTTCCGCTGCTGCAAAACTGAGGAGAATCCTTACTGAGAGGAATCGAACAACTGGAACAAAGGTCTCCTCATAGTCAATCCCCTCCTTTAGAGTGAACCGCTTCGCTACCAATCTAGCCTTATATCTTTCAATGGTATTATCTGGGTCCAGTTTTAGTTTAAATACCCGTTTACACCCGATAGGTTTTCTGTCTGGAGGACAATCCGTTAATTCCTAAGTACTTGCTTCCATGATAGAAGCCATCTCATCATTTATGGCTCTAATCCATCTTTCTTTCTCTGGACTATTCACTGCCTCTGAGTAAGACTGAGGCTCATTTGGGTGAGATAACTTAGTTACCATATGAGCCGTTTGTTTTTCCTGTATCATTATGCTGCTCCTCCTTCCTCCCTCAAACTCTGAAGCTGGAATGGATGGAAGTCTTAGATTTGTTCTTACTGTCTCATCGCCTTCCTTGTCCATGGAAGCCGATTCTTGTTCTGCTTCTTCTATCTCTTCGAAGTCCATAGGAGTATGTGAGGTTTCCGGTGAGTCTCCTGTATCTTAGATCTCCCCTAAATCTGCAATCACGGTTTCACTTATGTCCCTTTAGGGGAACGACTGAGTTCTCCTCACTGTCGGACTCAATTCTGATTCTTATCTTCTTTGTATATTTGAAGGCGTCAAATGACTTCCCTTCATCCATGACAACTAAGTGTTTGACCAGAATTATATCTTTCTTTGCTAAGTCATAGACTATATATCCTTTAACATCCTCATCATATCCCACAAAGTATCCAGGTTTTCCCTTAGCATCTAGTTTCCAATTCTTACTATCCGTGTAAAGACTGTAAACTTGGCTACCGAATACTTTAAGGTGTGAGATATCTGGTTTCCTTCCAACCCATCTCTCATAAGGTGTCACTCCCTTTATAGCTGAGGTAAGGACTCTATTCTTAATGTAGTTGACACAATTCATTGCTTCTGCCCAAAATCTCTTTCCTATTTTCTTGTCTGCCAACATACTCTATGCACTATCTTCTAGTGTTCGATTCAACCTCTCAGCTACCCTATTTTGTTCCGGGTTATATGGTACAGCTTTCTGGTACTGCACTCCCTCATCTCTCAAATATTCCTCAAACTGGTTAGAGGTATATTCCCCCCCATTATCACTCCTTATCCTCTTAATGGGGGTTTCATGCAACTTCTCACTCAGGCTTTATATTCTTTGAAGTAAGTTGATGCTTCAGACTTTGTTTTCAGAAAGTAGACTCTAGAGTATCTAGACCAGTCATCGTTTATTGTCATTATAAACCTCTTTCCTCCCACTGAAGGTACTTTTGCAAGTCCCCAAATATCTGTGTGGACCAAGTCTAACACTTTCTCACCTCTATATGTGGCGGCTTTGGGAAAGGGAAGTCTGTGAGCCTTACCTTGAGCACAACCACTACAATCATCCATCATTTCATTATCCCCAAACTGAATGCCTTCTACTACCCCAAGCTTTTTCATTTCCCTTAACCTATCAAAATGCACATGCCCCAACCGCTTATGCTAAATCATCAACTTAGGAACACCAACATAATAAGCATTCTTCTTTTAATTTCTCAGGTTAAGCCTAAACATTCCTTGGCTACACTTATCGACCGTGAAGTAAACTTCTTCCCCATTCTTAGCTGTAAAGACTCCCTTTCTAGTGAAGGTATTTAACTCTTTGTCATCTACCACAGACGTAGAGACAAGATTTTTACTCAGCTGAGGAATGTATAGTACATTTGAGAATGTAAGTATAGAAGTCTTACCCTCCACTAAGACTTTCAGATCTACTGATCCCACTAGATCTGAAGTAACCACTCTCCCATCCCCGTTCTCTACTTCTACACTAGGGATCTTTCTTAGCTTAGTGAAGAGTTCCTTATCACGACACATATGCATGGATGCATCTGAGGCGATAATCCATCCTTCCTGTGGAGCTTCCTGAATTGCTCCAAGGGCACACTTCTGTCTTTGAGGGATCTCCTTCTCTTCTAGGCTCTCGTCAAGAAGAAGCTCCCCATCCTCGTCAGAGGACTCATCCTCGGTATCTCCTGTCTCTTTTGTAACCACAAGTGCCTTTTTCTTCCCTCCTGAAAAACTCCCTCCACGGTTCTCTTGGAGCCTCACCTCCGACAGCTTGACACAATCTGCGATGAAGTGTCCCGGCTTTTTGCAAAAATGACAAAGACCCTTTGGGGGCCTCAGCCCCCCATAATGATTTGTTCCCCCTTTTTAAGGTTTCTTCGGGTCCTTCCCCCATCGATCTCCTTCTGCTGCTAGAGCTTGAATGATGTTCCCTCCTCTCCTAATCTCCATTGTGTTTTCTTGCACAAGTATCATCCTGACCACTGTGTTCCATTTCCATGAAGTATCACGCATTTCTTGTAATCAATACACTATGTTCTCGAACTCATCTGGTAACTTCATGATAAGAGTGTTAACTTTCATTTTCATTGTACCTGTCCACCCGGCACTTTCCATCTCTATATATAAACAAGAAAGATCATTACAGTAATTTAACATCTTTCCTCTTTTGTAAGTGTAACTCACTAGCTTTTGCTCAGCCAACTAGAGCTTCTAAATAGTTCCACCTCTATAAATCTCCACCAAACTCATCCACAACTCCTCGGCCTTGTAAATGTGAAGATGAGGAGTGGCCAAAGCTTGAGTGAGGTGCCTTAGAATGAAGTTATTGGCAGCCATGTTTACATCCTCCAATATTTGAGTATCGTTCTCTATGGTCTTCACAGTCGCCGCTCTCGATACTGTGGCAATAGGAGTGAGGGGTGTCTCCTTCCCTTTCCCCTTTTCGGACACACTGCTGTCCCCATCATATGCCTCCTCCGCTTAGGCAGCCGATGCTGCAGGAAACCTTACTCCTACAAATCCTGGTGGAGTTCTCGAAGGTGGACGTTTCACTTGTCCACTAACGATACCCCAGTATCGTTTTTCGCACAAAGCTCCCATCATCATGGCTTCCCAATAGATGAACCCAGATCCATTGAAGGTGGGCACCCTAGAGGATGGGCCCATAACCTGCAATTCTGTGTCCTCCATTGGACCACAGAATACAGGAAGCCTCTAGATAATATTTAACTTACCCACTTCAAGCCCAAACCACTGCTGTCCAGCAAGGCAAAATGAAATTTTCACTGCACCCCTATACAGCCTGGACTCCGCTGAGTGTGTAGCAAAAAGAATCACTAAAAACGGCCAACCAGCCGATAAGTTATGAGCCGGCAAAAATGCCAATTTATACAAGGCTCTCTTAGAGAGAGGTGACTATCTACCAAAATTTCCTAAGTCCTAAACCTCTCTCACAACCCCTATCTATTGAAGTACGAACCAATCATATTACTGTAAAGTACATAAAGGTACTATGGCCGATGTCCTTTATGTACGGCTGGTGTACGACAAGGCTGCTGATTGGACGCGTGTCACTTTTCCACTCGTTCGTATATTCTCTGGAATTCTCGCGACCGAATGTCATCCTTCCACGCGGCGCCACGTCATGCCACATCCATAAAATCCAAAGTGACCATTCTATGATCTCGGCGATGATGTGCGCCGTCGAATTAAATTTGACATTGAATGTTGACCATTTAAAACAAATGTCCATTTCATTTGTTTCGTGCGAAATGACGTTCGCACTAAACCTTAACAAGTTCTATGTCCGTTCGTCCATATTACAGTTAAATGGTTTCTGTGTTATACAACAGTTTAAATACTAATGAAACCCTATATCTCCTAACGGACTTCTACGACAGACTGGTTAGAGCTAACGGCTACGCCGCGCTCTGCCGGTCGGGGGTTCGAGTCCTACCGGACTCAACCTTTTGTTGAGAGTGACTTAAGTCACTCTTTAGTCCTTCTTATGGAGCTCAGGCAGCCATGGCTCTATCGCTTCTCTCTCTCCTTAAGTGACTACAACAAGTATGGGGGGAAGAGAGAAAAGATGGAGGCAGGCTGCCTACATTTTCATTATATGTTTCCTCTAATAAGTTTTAGACCTAGAAAATACAACAAAAACTACTTATTTCAACAATGAGGATTTTGATGAGACATCGGAATTGGAAGATAGAGGAGCTGAAAATCTTCCTAAACGAAACCCAAGGATGCCTTCTATACCGGCTTCCGAATTTGAAAGAGGAAGAAGTAGTAAACGAATTCAAGAAAGACAAGTAAATTACCAACTCACAAAGATGTCTCACCCAAATGAACATGAGACATACTTAGAGGCCATAAACACCCCAGAAAATAGTCGGTTGATCACAGCTATAAATAAAGAAATGGCCTCTATCATGAAAGCCAATACATGGGAGTTGGTAGATTGTCCACCGGACCGAAAACTGATCGGATGTTAGTGGGTTTTTAAACTTAAATTAAACCCCGATAATACCATTGAGAGGTACAAAACTAGGTTAGTTGCAAAAGGTTAAACTCAGAAAGAGGGGATAGACTACGCAGAAACCTTTGCACTTGTAGTTAGATTTCCTTCTGCTAGAATCCTTTTGAAAATAGCCGCAGCGGAGGATATGGAAATACACCAGATGGATATTAAAATGGCTTTTTTGCACGGAGAGTTGGAAGAAGAAATTTACATGAGGCAACCAAAAAGTTTCGTGGAAATGGGGAAGAAAACAAAGTTTGCAAAATGATAAAATCACTCTATGGGCTTAAGCAAGCCCCGCGACAGTGGAATACAAAGCTCGACGAATTTCTGACCGGTTTGGGGTATATCACAATTAGTTCATATCACTCTATATATTTATTTGAGGATGAGGATGGAGTGATATCTATTTCTATTTATGTGGATGATTTGTTGGTCTTCAGCAAGTCCTTAGATAAAATTAACAAACTAAAACGGGATCTTAGAAGCAGTTTTGATATGAAAGATCTCGGCGAAGCAAAGTATATTTTAGGAATCAGATGGAGAGAGATAGAGGGAATAGAATTATAAGACTCACTCAAAAAGAAGCAATCCGTAATATGCTACAAAAATTTAAGATGGAAAAGCAAACGGATGTACTACTTCTATGGATTTGAAGAAAGTGTTTGAGGGGAGTGAAGAGAGAGGAATATTGATCATTAATGATGAGATGGATGAGATAGAAAGAAAATTTATGGAAAATATCCCTTATCGACAGATTGTAGGCAGTTTAATTTATTTTATGAACTATACCCGGCCGGATATAGCTGCAGCCGTAGGAGTCCTCGTCAATAGTCTAAATGAATCAAGAAAGAGAGACAAGGAGGCTGCCAAAAGGGTGATGAGGTATCTTGTGGGGACAAGGGAATTATGGTTGCATTTCGGAGGGGAGCACACTGACATTACAACCTAGAGTGATGCTAGTTATGGAGATGTGCCTTTAAAGCGGTGTACGACTGGATATGTGTTGCAAATTGGATCTGGTGCATATTGTTGGAGTAGCAAGCAACAAAAAGTAGTTGCTCAATCCACTATGGAGGCTGAATACATGGCTTATTGTGCTGCCACCTAAGAATTAATGTGGGTTAAATCTCTTCTTGAAGAACTTGGGTTCATCAAGTTTGGAACTCAAAATGTTTTTTGTGATTATCAAGCTGCTATCTCTATTGCAGCTAATCCGAAACATCACTTAAAAGCTAAGCATATGGATATTAGACTAAGCTTTGTCAAAGAGAAGGTTGAAAATAAAATTATTAAACTGGTTCATAAAATTGATAGAGAAACGATTCTAGACATGATGACAAAACCAGTGCCTTCCCCTAAGTTGATTTATTGCAGAGAAAACTTTGGATTAAATTTAAAAAGTGACTAGGAATTAAGGGGAGCCTAGAAAAAGAGATTTAGTAGTTCACTTCTTTGTTTTAGTTTTACTTTTAAGAAAGAGAGTGAGGATCAAAGGCACGCCATGGCTGCCGCCATATTTAGAAAGTGGCAGATTTTGAAGTAGAGGAAAAAAAAAATTTGATGCCTAAGTCCAGACTAGAACATGGGTCTGTGGACCTCTTTACAGTCGTATGTCTTAACCACTAAGGCGATATCGAAACGATACACGTGCTGGGTTTCAAAGATATATAAACATTAATGCAACAGCTAATTAACAGCAGACTAACCAAAAAGAGCAATATATGCATGTACGCGAATCTGAACCATGTAAAATATGTTTTGATCGAACGGCCGACATTGTAGCCGTCTCGCAAAGTGAGCTTTTGGCGTCATTTGGAGATAGCGTCACGCGGTGCCACGTGGCGCCACATTATTTGATACCGGAGAAGATGGGAGGAGGAACCATGGCTCTTGATTTGACAAGTGTCACCTTGTAGACTATGTCGTACAATGGCAGTAAAATAAGTACATCTCCTATTATACCTTCTTGTACTATATAGTGTTCCTATTGGACTAGGGTTTAGTAGTAGGTAGTCGTGAGTAGGCAGACCAAGACTTAGTGATATTTAGGTACCTCTCTCTAAGAGAGCTTGTAACTATAAAGGTCATATTTGACAAGCCCTAACTTACTGCTCAAAGGAGCAAATTCAGTGATTCTTTTTGCGTTTGACTCAAGGGAGTCTTGTCCTCACAGGGGTGAGAATGGTCAGAATATTTGTGTAACTAGGCGGCACTTATTCAGTGGGAAAGTGGAAGGGGCAAATATTATCCTAGAGGCTTTACAAAGGCTGCTCATTCTGTGGGTCAATGGAGACCACAGAATTTTATTGCGCACTGTATCTTATTTCACGCTATGTTACTTTTCGAGCTCTAAAATAAGCAGGCACTTCTCGACATGTGATCAAAAGCATCACATCGTAAGATATGGATAACTAAACCAGAAAAAAATCGTATGACACGCCACATACAAAACTAAATAGACAATACCTAAAGTAAATGTTAGGTTCAAGGTTGACATTGGTCCTCGCGGTCTATTGCGCGGCCAGCTAAATTGTTGTTACGTCAAGTTAGTGGTCTTTACGACAAGTTTGTGATCTAGGTTGGTTTGGAGTCATTAAGTCTAGTTGTAGGGTTTTGTAGTACGTTGGTTTCGCGAAGGTTTAGTTTGGTGACGACCAGGTATTTTTGTTTCGTTTGGTGTGTACAATTGGTCGATTCGTTTTGTCTTTATCTCTTTTGGTTGTACGTTTGTTTAGTACTTTTGTTGTACGTAGCTTCGTGCATAAACGTAAATTGATTGGTACGCGCTTCGTGCGCACTTTATGTTTGGTTTGGTTTTATTGTTTGATAGTGTGACGCTTCACTTGCAGTACTACATACTGCAGCTTAGTGGGAGGGAAACTTAACGTTTTTATGGGAGAAAAATGTCCGTGAAATATATTGACTTTCGTGGACAGTTCTCTCTCGTCTGAATTATGTTTATGCTTCCGCTGTAATCTTGCACTTTGCATTTTGTGTAAGATCCTGTCAAGTGGTATCGGAGCTTGGTGGCTAGTTTGGCCGCTATAGGGAGAAAGAAGAAGAATACCCCTTCTCGTATGATGCCTTCTTCTTCTAGGATGATTTCTCGACCTCCGGATCCGGATCCTCTAGATCCAACTGAATCCGAATCATCGTCGGATCTGGAAGTAGAAACTCCATTTGCCTTCACCGACAAAACTTTTGAGGAGGCCGTTTTGATCGATCCGATAGGACAAAAAAAGGAGAATGAGGGGAAAAAGAAGGACGAAGATGACGCGATAGAAGATCGTCTTCAAAAACTAATGGATGGTCTTTTCCGATATGTTGATCAATTGATCTCGGAGACGAACCGTGTCACGAGACCTCCATTTTTCGGAGATCCCATTCCGACACAAAGCGTCATTGATACGGAAAGAGATGAGGAGGAGATGAGGGAATTGATTCGAAAGGGGAAACTTCCCATCGATGACGATTCGGATCTTGACGATTGAGTGAAGGGGACGAGCAAGTTGAATTTATGTCCGGAAAAATTGTCATTTTCAATGGGACGAATTATCAATCGTGGAAGAAATATATTAAAGGCCAATTTAAATTAAAACGCCTTTGGAAGGTGGTAAAAGGGGTGGACAAGATGCCTACCTCGGATCGGAGAGCTTATCGGGTGTGGACGAAGAAAAAACTTTTCTGCCGTTGACGGTTTATTCCAATCATGTAGCACTTCTATTCACGATTTATTTCTTACCCAAAGATTCACCCATGATTGTTGGGTGGCCCTTAAAAATCATTTTGAGAAGAGTCTTCAAAACAAAGGGCAACATATTTATACCAATTATACATCTTTCAAAGTGAAACCAAATGAATCGATCGATGAGGCCGCAAACAGATTTAATATTATTATCGAGCAACTCGCAAATATGGGGAAATTTATTGAAGAAAATGATATGGCATCGGTCTTCACTCATTACTTACCGGAGAAAATGATACATTTACGAGACATTCACTTATCGAGGGATTCGAACACCTTGGATTCGATCATAACATTCTTTAAATCGACCGAGGCAAATCGCCGGAGCTCATCAAGGGGAACCAAACCGACCGGTTCCCTTAATGCGGCAACATCGGAAACGCCCGATCTAAATTATTTTCGGGGAAGAGGAGGAAGAAGAGGGGGAAATCTGAGAGGAAGAGGGGGAAGAGAAAATGAAAGGGACGGGAGATCTCTTTCTCACCCCGGATTTTCAAATTTGACCAATATTGCATGTTTTCAATGCGGCAAACTTGGTTATATGGCGGCTTTTTGCCCGGATAAGGAGCGCCAATGTCACTTTTGCGGGAAATGGGGTCATATAAGCCCCTTATGTTACTCGAAGGCCGACAAACGAGGCGGCGGTGGAAGAGGAGATCGCGGCGGTAAAGGAGATGGCGGCGGCTGATACGATGGGCGCGGCGGCGGTCGTTTTGACGGCCGCGGAGGCCGCGGAGGTCGCCATGGAAGGGGAGGAGGACATTTTATGGGCGACTACCAATTTGAAAAGGAGGAGAAGGCGCGCAAATATTTTCCGCCCTTAACTTTTCGCTTGATGTTTTGGCAGGTGCTACGCAAAAAGAAAAGGAGTGTATTATAAATTTTGGCGCGTCACACCACGTACGTACAGACGCGTCGCTTTTTGATGATTTTCGCGAACTCATTGTACCAAAACGAATCACTGTCACAAGTGGACAAGTGATTTCAATAAGTACAGTGGGTACTGTAGGTTTGGACTTACCTATTTTGGACGCAAGTGGCGTGGAAAAAGTGACGCAAACCGAACTAAAATGTTTTGTACTTACCCAAAGGTTCAGTGAACCTTCTCAGCGTACCGCAAATTCAACGTGCAGGCGTTAGCGTATTTGCGTATGGCAACTCCACAATAAAAATTGTAGGATCGGATGGTTTACAAATAGGCGAAGGAGAAGTCACGAATTTTATGCATAGTCGCTCAATATGGCGTCGGCCGAAAGCGCACCCAAATTCTGGTGGCATTATTTCGCAAATTTCCGAATTGAAAGGCGATTTAACTTTGTGGCATCACTGTATGTGTCACATATCCGAGGGGAGTTTACGTCGCATGATTAAGAATGGAAGTGTAAGGGGATTGGACTTGGCGTCAAGAGAGAAAATTAACAGGTGCGAGGGATGTAGTAAGGGGAGGCAAATCCGAAAGCCGCATCCGACCAAAGATCTAACGCATTGATCTAAGCATCCGCTTGATCTTGCGCATATTGATTTATGTGGGGACCTAAAACTGGAGATGATTGGAGGAAACAAATATATTATGGTGGTGGTGGACGACTTCTCTCGCTTCACATGGGTAATATTACTTAAACACAAATCCGAAGCATTTTTACGCTTTCAAGAGTGGCATGTGATGGCCGAAAGGCAATGTGAGAGACAATTAAAATCTATTAGATCAAACAATGGAGGGGAATTTCCTGCTTTTGATCCTTATTGCAAAGAGTGGGGAATTTCTCACCAATATGCCGCATCTTACTCACCAAAATCCAATGGAGTGGCCGAAAGAAAGAACCGTACGCTTCAAAAAATGGTACGATCCATGGTACACGGATCCGAGAGGAGTATTCATTTATGGGGCGATGCAATTTTAACGGCGAATTATATTTGCAATCGGCGAATTACATCCGTTTCGGGTGATAAAACTCCGTATGAGTTGTGGTATGGGCGAAAGGCTACCCTACACCACATTCGGATTTGGGGATGCCGTGCGTCGGTTTATATTCAAGCACAAAAGAGGAAGGGTAAGTTTGCATCAAAGAGTTGGAGTGGTTATTTCGTTGGATATAGTGAGAAAGGGAGTCTTTATCGAGTTTACGATCCGATTCGAAATATCATCGAGGAATCGAGAAATGTGGATTTTCACGAGGACTTATTATCCACAATCTCTCGATCGGCTAAGCGAAATTCTAATCTTGACTTTCATGAAGAATTTTAAATTGGTGATCTTAATGACATTGAGGGTTCGCATTCGGAAATTCAGCCAGAATCCACCTCCAATGTTAAGAGGGTGAATGGTAAAATTGAGGAGTATGTAAATTTTGGTAACATTGGTGGGGATTCGCGAAGCGAAAATTCCCGAATGTCTTCGGACACGATGAAATCTTCGACTTCTAAATCAAGTGAACCGAATATTATTCAGGAGGAACCAACGAGGGAGGAGAAAGAATTTGAGCCGAGGAGGAGTATGCGAGAAAATAGGGGTAAAAAACCGGCTCGTCTTTCTTTTGATGGTAACGGGAATGTGGAGAATTCGTATTATTTTATTTCGGTGGAGAGGGAGGATGATTTTCTTTTATAGCAATCGTTATGTGAAAGTAAGCCGGGCGATTCGCAATCGTATGTGGAAGCACGAAAATCATGCGATAGAGAGAAGCATTGGAAATCGGCGTGGGAAAGAGAACTTCAATCAATTATTGACAACCGTACTTTTGAGTAGGTAAGCCTACCGGAGGGTAAAAAGGCTATTGATGCAAAATGGATTTTTAAAACCAAAACTGGTGCATCGGGGGAAGTAGTAAAACATAAGGCTTGGTTAGTTTGCAAGGGCTTTCAACAAAGGGAGGGGATAGATTATACGGAGACGTATGCACCGGTTATTAAGTTTGATTCATTGAGGATGATTATTGCTATTGCCGTTGCCGGCAAGAAGCACATTCACCAAATGGACATAGAAACGGCATTCTTAAATGGTGACTTAGAGGAGGAGGTTTAAATAAAAGTTTCGGAAGGAGTAGTGTCGAAGGAGGGGAAGGTATGGCGGCTGCGAAAGTCTTTGTATGGACTAAAACAGGCACCGCGGACTTGGTATTTGAGATTACACAAGGTCCTAACCAAATTTGGATTTGTACGAACAGTTCTTGACTGTGGAGTTTACGTAAAAGGCGAGGGGGAGGATCAAATCATATTTTCTGTCTACTTGGATGACTTTTTGATGATATGTGACAAGTTGACGCGAACCGCGGAATTGAAGGAGTACCTGCGTCTACACTTTAAAGTCACAGATTGGGGGACGTACGATATATTCTTGGAGTGGAAGTTTTGAGGTATGATAATGGAGATATTAAATTGTCGCATGCGCAATATTGAAAAGAAGTACTAACAAAATTTGCTATGTTGGATTCTTAGCCAGTTTTTACACCACTAGATTCCAAACTTCAATATCGCAAATTTGAGGAGGAAAAAACTGTCCACATGCCCTATCGTGAGGCCGTTGGAAGTTTGATGTATTTCAGTGTGGCCACGCGACCGAATATTTCAGCAACAGTTTTTGTCGTGAGCCATTTTGTCAAGCTCCTAAAAGGATTCATTGGGAGGCCGTGAAGAGGATATTTCGTTACCTTGCAGGTACGGTCGAGATTTGTTTACTATTTCGATCTGGACGGACATCTTTGGAGTGCGTGGGATATTGTGACGCAGATTGGGGTGGAGATTTTGATACAGGAAAGTCAACATCTGGATATGTTTTTGTTTTTGGTGGCGCGACAATATTTTGGAGTTTGCGACTCCAACCAACTGTCGCATTAAGTTCAACCGAAGCGGAGTACATGGCAGCGTGTCATACATCTAAATCGCCGATTTGGATTAAGGGGCTACTTGGAGAATTGGGGAATACAATTGGATGAATGAAAACATTTTCCTGACAGAATGAGTTCGATGGCGTTGGTGAAGAATCTTGTCTTTCACAAAAGGACAAAACATATAAGGATTCAGTGGCACTTCGTACGCGATTTGGTCACCGCAAAGGAAGTTGAATTTTTGTACGTTTCGACGTTGGAGGAAGCTACGTATATGTTGACGAAAGCCGCGAGTCATGATGTACTTTTGAGGGGAAGACCCAAATTAGGGTTGGTGTAATGATTACAACTTTGAGAGGGGGATTGTTAGGTTCAAGGTTGTAATCAGTCGTCGCGGTTTGTCGCGCGGCCAGCTAAATTGTCGTTAATTCAAGTTAGTGGTCTTTACGACAAGTTACACCGTGAACCGCTATTAGCGTGTTGGATGCTAATTGTGGTACCCTGTTTTTTTCGGCAAATTCTCAAATAGAATTAAACATTCTAAATGTTTCTACACGTTATTTGAGGTAGCCTATTAAATAGGATTCATGACTCTAATTAAGTTTCATTATAATTAGTGTGGTGTACGGTCTGTCTGTTACGTACATTTTTGTACTTTTTCAAGTAGAAAAGTACAGAAAAGATATTCACGCTGCCCCGTAGTCGCGCTAACATGTAATTGCGTAAATATTTTCCGGCATTCGCGGATGTAAAAAAAACACGACGGCGTACGATTTGAACAATTTTGTACATGCACATATTGTAGTGTGGCGATATTCTGCACCGAAAATTTTTACAAAGCAGTTTACAAATTAGAGTGTACGAAAAATTATAATAAATATTATTTCCAAAAAGAACGACATTCCCAATTAGCGTAAATAACGTTAATTGTTTCATTACGCTATCTATTTCATTACGCTAATAGCGATTCACGGTGTAGTGGTCCAGGTTGGTTTGGAGTCATTAAGTCTAGCTGTACGGATTTGTAGTACGATGGTCTCGCGAAGGTTTAGTTTGGCGACGACCAGGTATTTTTGTTTCGTTTGGTGTGTACGGTTGGTGGGTTTGTTTTGTCTTTATTTGTTTTGGTTGTACGTTTGCTTAGTACTTTTGTTGTACGTAGTTTCGCGTATAAACACAATTTGATTGGTAGGCTCTTCGTGCGCACTTTATGTTTGGTTTGGTTTTATAGTTTGATAGTGTGACGCTTCACTTGCAGTACTATATACTGCAGCTAAGGGTATGTCCCCATGTACTTGTAACTTAGCGAACTTACTTTGTATTTTAGCGCGGATCCGGCGAACCCGGTGTTCAAGTGTCCCTATGTCTGTAAGGACGAAATCGTAACTTACGCTTGTGACGATTGTATACGTCGACAGTACCTGTGACGGTTTTCAACATCTACAGTCTGTGGTCGCACGTTGTTTTTTGTACCTGCGTGTGACGTCGCATGTCTTACCGTGACATTGTAGACGTAGCGCCTTCCAGCCTGTGCAATTTCACGGTCGAAGAAGATGCACTTTGTCTTCGCGTCGCCTGTCCGCTCGACGTGAAATGGCATCGGAATTTGAAGACCCCTGAAAAAAAGAAATCCGTACTAGACGAAAACGGACAAATCTAAACAAATTGTGTACTTGAATTTGTCTTATTAAAACGCAAACGGACAAAACATAGCGAACTATGTACTTTTCTTTGTCCTTGGAAATCGAAGGATTTTTGTCGAAATCTACGGCACGTGCGAAAATATGTTCCTATTTGTCAATCAAAAAAACCTAATTTTAAATCACAACGCGCACGTGTTTTAAACATAAGGTTGAAGATGACGTTTTTTGTCGTCGAAGTGGGTCGAAAAGCACAAGACGACAAATTTTCGTACATCCTAAGTTCAAGGATGACGCAAATTGTACTCTGCAGTACTTTTGTTGTACGTAGTTTCGCGTATAAACGCAATTTGATTGGTAGGCTCTTCGTGCGCACTTTATGTTTGGTTTGGTTTTATAGTTTGATAGTGTGACGCTTCACTTGCAGTACTATACACTGCAGCTTAGTGGGAGGGAAACTTAACCTTTTTATGGGAGAAAAATGTCCGTGAAATATATTGACTTTCGTGGACAGTTCTCTCTCGTCTGAATTATGTTTATGCTTCCGCTGTAATCTTGCACTCTGCATTTTGTGTAAGATCCTGTCAGTAAATAGAACCAATGGCAAAATAATGCACTTTGGTAAATACCACTCTATTAGATGTCCACGACAAACTGATACCCCGATAAGCTGATACTGTAGCACTCGTGAGAGAACTTTCCAAACTGCTTCTCGTGCTAGGAAAATCACCATCCACGTGCTGACACGTCGCTATATCCGAGTGTCGCTGAAAAATAGATGATGATGGATGACGCATAGCTGCAATTTGATGCGCTATCGAGAAAATTCCGCCCGATTTCACATCACCTTCTGTGAAAGTTTGAAACCTTTTCCATTCCTCAGGAATTGAGAGTTACTTGAGACCCATTTGTAATCTATTATTACGATAGAACACTCTAAATCCTCCAACGCCTTTTTCTGGCGTTGCCATCTGGGCTGCCACAGAAATGCCACGTAGACAAAAGAAACGCGATAATGTAACAGTATCACGTGTAAATGCCGTGACTCAATTTCGACATGAGATTTGTAACAAATGGTGCGTTTATTTCATACGAAATACTCACAAATCTAGCATACCGTGCGGAAATTCCCCATCCTTAATTTTCGTGCGGCTTAATTTTCTGCAGCCGCAATGCTCGCACAGTCGCACGTTCTAACACATTGCTTCACAATTCAAGAAGCAAAAGCACATATATGAAATAGTGTAGGCTTGTGCAATTGCTGTGACTCAAAATCTCGAGCCTTACAAGTCAAGTAACCAAACGTGCGTACATTTCATGCAATATTTCACACGAAACCAGCATACCGTTCGTAGAAGTTCCCATTCAGAAATTTCGTGCGACTACTTGTAATTTCTTGCAACCGCACACGTTCGCACGTTTTACACATTGCTCCAAAATTTTAAAACAAACTAAGCCATGTGAAATAGTGTGGACTGCCACTGTTATCCTGCTGCAGCTTGCAGAGACGCTTCATGCTTGCAAGATCCACACTATTTGTGGTGCTGCTAGCTTTCCTGCAGATTGCTGCAGATTGCTGCTCGTACTTGTTGCAATAAAGTGTTAGGGTTTTAGGATTCTGGCTAGTTAATCTGTAAGGAATAAGAAGTAGGAAGAGGTTTCTAGTATTTTACAATATTGAAAAAGCGTGTGAGAGAAAAATAAGAGAAAGAGTTAAAAGTTGAATAGGCAAAAAAAATAGAAAAAGAAGGCTTCTGGAAAAGAAAAATAGATTGCCGCCATGGCTTTTGTTATCGATGAAAATTTTCTTGCGATTACGGCAATAGTTACTGTAAGTGTTTTTTTTTTTTTGTTTAATTGTTATTATTATTTATTTAATCGGAATTTAGACTTCTACCTATTTTTTACGGTCTCGGTTTCCTCCACACATTTCTATTTCATTTAATGCCTATTGCAATTTCCCTTTTAGTTTATTGAAGTTTTATTTCATTGAATAGCAATTATATTATTCCGTTTTTGTTAAAGTTTTTGTTATATGTCCAATTAATTCTTTAATTCTGTTGTAAACACTATTTTTTTTCTTGAGGAGCAGTCAGGAAAAACTGTTTTTTTTTCTTTTTTTCTTTTCAATTTAAATAAAACGTTGAAAGCTTATTTATTATTTTCGAGAAAGTACAGTTTTTATGGTGTATAGTTATGATTTATGTAACGATCAGTTAATCATATATTTATGTATATATTAGTATTTTGGATTATCTGCACCATATTTCAAAAATCTGTGGCCGTATTTTATTATAATTTTAAATTCACATATTACTTGTTTAAAATTTTATTTCAAAAAAATGGAATAGCAACAAAAGTACAATGTATGGCTTCATTTTCCTCACCATATTTTATGAATTTATAATTATTATTTGTCATTTTTTGTGTTCCAGTAAAATGTATTCATTCAACTTCATTTATTTGTTTTTTTTTTTTTTTTTTTTTTTTTTTTTTGTTTCTGTGAATTATGTTCATCCAACTTAACTTAAATGTTTGATTTCTTTTTTTTTGCTTTTTCTTTTTTCTTTTGCAGTTAGTATACCAATTGATTTTTTTTACTGTTGCCGTAATTTTTAAATTCGATAAAGTGACCGATTTTGCAGGTGAATTTAAAGCTTACATCACTTTTTGGGTTTTTATATTTTTTTCTTCAGTATCTTTGTTTAAATTCGATAAAGTAACCGATTTTTCAGTTGAGGCTAAATTTTTTATTTGAATTTATAGGACTTTTTTCAGTGTTCTCATTTAAATACAGTAAATTAATTGACTTTGCAGGTGCAGTTTAATCTTAGGTTAAGACTTTTAGACCAATGTTTAGTATTGTAGGTGAGGTTGAAACCTTCTTAGAATTATTTATGGCAGTTTTTATTGTTTTAGGTGAGGTTGAAACCATTTTAAATTTTTATAGCTTTTTATTATTATTATAGGTGAGGTTAATTTTTAGGGCATTTTTTAACATATTTCTCATTAAGTATTCTTTTACAACATATGCAGACTACTGAAAAAATCAAAGAAAAGTAAATTAGTAAGTATGTTGCCTATTTAAAAGAAAAAATATATATGTAAAAACTATGTATGTATAATTGTTTCGCGATACTACTTAAAGCCTGCTTGTTTGACGCTTTTGAGCAACATTTCTCACATTTACTTCTTAAAACCTTTAATCGTGTTTCTTTGGTGTTGTTGACATTTGCTCTAGTATTTTTTTTTTTTTTTGCTTTTGTAGGAGTACATTGTTATTGGTTAAAAACAATAATATGATATATGTTTTTTGACATTTTCTGTTGATTTTCTTATCACAGGAGGGACAAATTTTGTAATTCTTGCCCTACTGACGGCAATTTTAAAAGGGCAGTGGTCTGTGAGACAGGTGAGGGCTCTAAATTACTACTATAGAAAGGATTGGAGAGCTACAAAATACAAGAACGTGAATGTTTTTTGTCTTTTTTTCCAAAGAAAAAGACAAAATGATGATTAGAGAGGTAGTAGATAAATAATTTATGTCTTGTTTCCAGAAAATTTCACTTCCAAAGGTACTAAAGTAAATGGTTGTAATCATTGGAGAGGTACTGCATAATTGATTTTTGTCCTTTGTCCTGAATAAAGACAAAATAATGTTTGGAAAGGTACTAAATAAATGATTTTTATTTCGTTTCAGACAGTATTAACGCTTCTCATCGTAATATGGGGTCTCCGACTTTCCATTTTTCTGCTTTTAAGGTGCAGTTTATATCCTTGCTTATGTTTCCATTTTTCATTTTAAAGTGAAATTAATACCTTACCGCTGTTCCGATTTTGTTGATGTTTTTTTATCAATCTGTGAGTTTGATGAAATAGTTGCTGAGAAACCTCCAATAATGAATTAAAAGTTTAGTAAGTGCGATGGCGACTCTACGAGATAGAAAATTAGAGAGCGTAGTTGAGTGCTGATAGAATCTGATGTTTGTTCTCCCTCTCTCTCTCTCCCTCTCTCTCCCTCTCTCTCCCTCTCCTCTCTCTCTCCCCCCCTCTCTCTTTCCCTCACTCTCCCCCCCTTCTCTCTCTCGCTCTCCCTCTTGCGCCCACTCCTCTCTCCCCCCCCCCTCTGTCTCCCCCCTTCTCTCTCTCGCTGCCTCTCTCTCGCTCCCCCCCCTCTCTCTCTTTTCCTTTCTCTCTTTCTCTCTCTCTCTTCTTTGTCCCTCTTTCTCTTCTTCCTCCCTCCCTCCCTCTCTCTCCCCAGGATTTTGAGTTGGGGTGAGGATAAACGCTTTGATGGTAGTCGAAATAGTATCGCAAGTACGGCCATATTTTGGACCTATCAGGTACAAAATTGTCCTTTTTTTAATGCAATTATTGTTTGGGTGACTTTAGAAAAATGTAAGCAGTGTTTAAACGTATTTTAAACTAGGTTTTTACAGTCTTAAAAGATATTATTTGTCCACATTGTCGTTTAAACTTGGTTTTTATCATTTAACTCTCACATTTCGTCTCAAATTTCAATTTGTAGAGGACAGTAACTTGTATCCGGAAGTTAATGTTTTTTGTCTTTATTGACGTTCAGAAGGTTAGTCGAATGACTTTGAAGTTATGTTAAAAACAATATACATATATTTTTTAATAAAAAAAATGTATTTGCCAAATTTGCAGTGGAAAGTTTTGACAAATGTATTGCATGTATGTGGTTTACATACTTGACCAAATTCATTTGATTGGGAATCTGGTTTCATATTTTTATTTTTCATATTTCAGTCTTTGTCAGAGGTCCACTGGGAAAAATAAAAAACTAAAACAGAATCGATGTACCAAATCAATATTCCAGCTTAATTTTATCATAACATGAGTGAGAAGTAAAAAATTCATTCAAATCTCTCCGCTCTTCTCCGCATCTCTCCTCTCCTCACTCATCTCTTCTCTTCTCTTCTGTCTCTTCTCTATCTCTTCTCTTCTCTGCTCCTCTCTCTCTCTCTTTCCTTTCTTTACACTTCCCCCGATATCCATATTTACCCAAATTCGATCCCCGTTTCCTTCCTTTCCAGGCGGTATGGGTTTGGGTTTGTAGTCTTCCTGTGACAATTGTTAACGGCACAACTCGAAACCCGTCTATTGGCACCCTCGATATTATAGGATGGATATTATGGACAATTGGACTTATTATCGAAACAATTGGGGACCAACAAAAACTTAATTTTAAAAATAGTGTGGCGAATCGAGGCCATTGGTGCGATGTGGGAGTTTGGAAATGGTCTCGACATCCAAACTATTTTGGGGAGGTAAGGTTTTTTTTTTTTTTGGTTGGTTTGTTTGTTTGTTTTGTTTGTTTGTTTTGGTTTGTTTTGTTTTTTTTTGTTTTTTTTTTGTTTGTTTGTTTTTTATTTTCTCCTTCGATTGATTTTGAAAGAGGAATTTTGTTTAGTGTAAATTTAATCCGTGGAGTAGCAGGTTTTTTTGTTATGAAATTTGACTCTCTCTCTCTCTGTCTCTTTCTCTCTCTCTCTCTCTATCTCTCTCTCTCCCCCTTCCCCTCCTTCCCTCTCTCTCTATCTCTCTCTCATGTCGGTAATGTGTCTCATATATCACATATATATGTCTCATCTCTTTTCCTCATCCTCCATCCTGATCTCCTCCTCCTGTCATCATCCTCATCCTCATCCTCAATCCTCCTCATCTCCTCTAAAATCCTCATCCTCCTAATAATCATCTTCATCCTCATCTCATATCATCATCCATCATAAAAATATCATCATCATCATCTTTTATAGTCAGTCAGATCATCATCTTCATCATCTCTGCCTGTCCCTCCCTCCTTCCCTCCTCCTCCCTCCCCCCCCCCATCTCCTATCGGCGGCCTCCGTACTAGAAGGCGGCCAATGGGGGGCCATCGCCAGTCCTCTCTTTATTACTGGAGCGCTTCTCTTCCTTAGTGGGATTCCATTGTTGGAGGTCAGCGGTTAAGAAGCATATGGTTCTTGACTTGCGGTTCTTAAAGGGGGAGGGGGAGGGGGAGAGGGGGAGAGGGTACACATCACCTCGCTGTTCGAGTTAATAACTTTAATTGGAGTGGGTGTTTCTTTTTTTACCCAGATTCTTAAATCGGTGTTAAACACATTGTATTTAGTTAAGTGGCCCAAATGCCACATTAACACACATAGTTAAGAAATACATAATTTAATACACAATAGTGATACATAATTTAATGCAGTATTTAGTGTGGTTAAACCAAAATTTTGGTGTGTTTTGGATAAATTGCGGTACTCGGATATTTAACTATTTTACAAACTGAAAAAAAAAATGTAATGCGGAACGTAAAACATATGCACAGCTAGTATATTTTCGATTTTTTTTTTGAAATGGTTGTTTTTGTTTGTGTTTTGGTTTTTTTTTTTTCTGTCTTGACAGAAATTTACGGTCGGTCGGACTACCAGAATAAAAAGTTCTAATGAGTATGGGAAAAAAAAACAAAGTTAAAACAAAAGAAAACTAAAAAAACTAAAGAAAAAAACATATGAAAAAACTGCAAATGAGAACAAGAAGACGTAAAAAAATCAAAACGAAAAACAAGACATGAAAAAGAAACAAAGAAAAAAAACAAATGAAAAATCAAATTGAATTAATTCAAATCGAATAAGTGGCTTTGACTCCCCTCCGTCGCTCCCTCCCTCCCTCTCTCTCTCACTCTCTCTCTCTTCGCCCTAGTCTCTCTCTCTCTCCCCCTCCCCTCCTTCCCCTCCCCCTCCCTCTCCCTCTCGTCTTTCTTAGAACTTATGTGGCTTTTTTTTGTTTCCTTCTCATTCTAACTTGTTAAAAAAAGAAACTCTTTCCATCTCCCTCTCCCTCTTTTTTGTGTTTTGTTGTATGCAGTCCTCTCATTCCTCTCCCTCCACCCCTCTATTCGAGTCTCCCATATTTTGTAAAACTCCTTTTCTTCTTTGAATGGCCGATTTACTCCACGGTTCAAAACTCCGAGGGTGAGGTTATACCCAATGAATAGTTTAATTTTTATGTTTAAAAATTAAATAATTTTGGTTAAAAAGTGATATACATAGATACATTTATTTATGGTTAAGTAGTTGTAAAATTACGTTTTTATTTGGTAAAAAACTGGTATAAATACATGTGTTTTTGGTAAAAACGTGGCATAAAAACGTTTTATTTTTGGCAAAAAAGTGGTTTAGTTTTGTTTTTTTTTCTAGTAAAGTTTTAGAGTTTCTTTAATCTTTAGGCAAATTGTCTATTCAGTTGATGATATATATTTTAGTTTTTTCCTTTTTTTTTTTTTGCTTTTACTTTTTTTTTTTAATCTTTAGTCGTACTTTTATGTATATCGTTTCTTTAGTCAATTTTGTGTTGTTTTGACCCCATTTATTTAAAATCATTTTATTTTATAATCCATTTCTAAACTTCAAATTTAGGGGTTACACCGTACAAACCATTTCTAAAATAAAATTGTAAACGTTTTTTTTTTTTTTTTTTTTTTTTTTTTTTTTTTTTTTTTTGTTGTTGCTGTTGTGGGATGAACAGATAAGGTAGATTGAAAAAGGGCTGTGTTGACAGAAATTTTGGGGAAAAAAAATTGTTTTTTTTCTTTTCTTTTCTTTCAATCTTTTTTTCATTTTTTTTCGACCATTCTTTTTCCGTTTTCCTATTTTTCATTTTGTTTAGTTTTTTTTTTTGTTTATTTTTTTTTTCTCTCTTGGGCAAAGTTCTGGTACAATTTTTTTTTTTTTGAACGAACGATTTTAGGCCCTTTTTTGTATCATATTTTTTTTTTCAATAAAACAAAACATGTGGCCCATATGAAAGATATGAAATGTTTTTTATATTTACTTTTGTCATGAATGGAAAAAAAGGAAAAAAATATCACACCCGTGTTATTAATTTATACAAGGTGGGTTTAAAAAATAATTTATTACAACTTTATTACTATTGTTGTAAATGATATATGGGAAATTGACTGTATTTTTATTTATTTATTATTTACTTTTTTTCATTCCTTAACTTTTATTATTCCTACCGCTTAAATTTTCCACCTGCTATTCCCCCCCCCCCCCCCCCCCTTTTTTCTTTTTGCAAGTTGTTCTGAAAAGGTTAAGGGGCGAGAAAAGAAAAAAAAATGCACATATGCAGTCAAAATAATAATTTTAATTTTAATTTATATATTTATATATATATATATATATATATATATATATATATATATATATATATATATATATATATATATATATATATATATATATATATATATATAAAGCATCATCGGATGGAGATCCAACAAAGCCTCGATACTGGGAACCATAATTTTTAAAACTCCTTCGAGCGGCCTCTCTAGCTAGGGGACTTTTTTTTTTTCTTAGGCAAAATCTATTGGTGAGGGTTGAAGTCGTATACGAATATCACAAGCCACCAATCACTATCTCACTTCACCCAGGACCGGGAGAGACTCTCCCCATTTGGTTTTGGTGACGTCTATTACACCGTGGATCGCTATTAGTGTTACTAACGCTAATTTGGTTGCAACTTTTTTTTACCAAAAATCACAAAATAGAGTTAATTATTTTAGGATGTGGGGTACAATATGCCAGGTCTCCTTGCACTAAATTAGTATTATTAATTCTAATTTCGCATTAACACTAATAAATCTTTAATGCTAATAACGATGAGCGGTGTACCATGAGACAATGTGAGAAGACCATAAAGCTTGGGAGAACATAAAAGGACAAAATTTTCCTAGAGTGACGTCCATGGTATTGGAAAAAATGGGGGATAAAGGGAAGACGAAAATAGCAGGATAAATTAAAAAGCACGATGGTAACCCATCTGAGTCAAGGGGTAAAACGATGAGCGGTGTTCCATGAGACAATGTGAGAAGACCATAAAGCTTGGGAGGACATAAAAGGGCAAAAAGTTTTCCTAGAGTGGCGTCCATGGTATTGGAAAAAATGGGGGATAAAAGGAAAGGAAGGGAAGGGCAACTTATACCAAAGTCAAGTACAACTATTAAGATGTAGGGATATAGTATGAGACGAGGTGATCCAAGTCATAAGTCCCGACGATATTATAAAACCTTTAATTCTTTGCAATTTCTTTCTTGTTTTTAGTGTTTTTAGTGTTGATACGAAATCCGTTGCGCGTGTCCAGGAATCAATTTCCGATGGGGTTGTCGCCGCCATTAAATCTGAGATTCTTGAAGCGTTTCCATCTGATTCTTCGCGTGCCCGTTTTCTCTCTGGTGGTGGACCGGGATCTGGGGCTTGGCTATCCACTACACCCATTTTATCCACTCTCCTATTCGCACCTGCTCAATTCACCACCTCCCTCCGGCTTCGCCTTGGTTTCCCTCATCCTCCTTTACTTGGCTGTCTAGTTTGTTCTTGTGGTCATGTCTTAGAGCCCGATGGCATCCATTTGCTTCGTTGCTCCCATGGGGAAGATTTGATCTAGGCGCATGACACTATTCGCGACGCCATTGCGACTATCGCTTCGGAGGGTGGCTTTTCTGTGCGTCATGAAGTTTCTCACATTATTCCCTCGCGCCGGATCGATGTTGGTTTGCTCGATGTTGCCCGTCGCATCTTTGGTGACGTTGTTTTGGCGAACCTTACATCGGCTATAGTCGTTGATCAGCTCGACATGTTGGGGTGGCAGCCCGTGATGCTGCTAAGGCGAAGGAGAGTCATTATGCACACCGAGACCCTATGGATGACTTTATTCCGATGGAGGTCGAGATCTTTGGTTGTTTGAGTGTTGCAATGGAGGAGTTTCTCCGTATTTGTGCCCGGCGCTCTTTCGAGCGACGAGGACTTGGGCGCCCTTCTCTTTTGGTTCTTACTTCTTTTTATCATCAACGTTTATCTGTGGCTTTACAGCGAGTACAAGTTTCTATCCTCCTTCAATCTATTGCGGTTATGGATCGTCGACGTGTTCCGGAACTCCCTCAACGTGCTCCCTCGGGCTTGGGAGACTTACGAGGCTGCTATTTGTAGATGTTTAATTGTGTTGGGGTTGGGGTTGTAGTGTTGGTTTAAGTGAGTCGTTGTATTTTTCATTTTTCGGTTCGGGTGCTTTTGTTTCACGCGTTGCTTTTCTTTATTTTATTTTGCCTTGCTTGTAAATTTTCAGTTTTGGCCATGCCACCCCATTTGTACCTCTAAACTCAGATGGTTTACCATCGCGCTTTTTAATTCAATCTGGCTATTTTAGTTTTTCGCATTTGGTATTTGACATTAAATATAATTAGGTTTTTGAAATGCAATGGCATAGACGTTCAATATGTTTTTGTCATATTTGTATATCGCTCTTAATTTTCTTTAAGCAAGAAATACACGATCTTATCCCATAACATTGGAACAAATGGGAATTTTGACATTGCTGAATTTTTTATATTTTGACAAATATGCTTTTGTGTATATATATACTCGTTTTTAGTTAGAGAAAAGTAAAAAAAACATGGAAACAAGACATGCAATATATATATATATATATATATATATATATATATATATATATATATATATATATATATATATATATATATACATATTTAAACAAAAAAACAAAAACATCTAAACATAAAAAAAAAAAAACAACAACAAAAAAATAATCTTATGTTGTCTATAACATAGAATGAGTCGTAAATTTGAAATTGACCAGAAACAAACAAACAAACAAACAGAAAAAAAAAAAAAAAAAGAACTAGAGGAAACAAAACACACCGTGAAAAAAATATTATAATAGAAATTTTCACAATTGTATAATTTTATTTCCTTTTCATACTCTCTAATTTTCCTTATCTCTAGTTTCGGAATATGCAATCTACACTATATTTCCCTTCCTTTCAATGGTCTTGAAACTCTTTTGAATTTTGTTTTCATTTTTGCTTTTGAATTTTGAAAAGCAAAAAATACAAAATACATCTAAATCTTAAGCATAAAAATTAATAACCATGACTTTAAACTAAGAAAACTAAACTAAACTCCAAAAAAAATGTAAAGTTTTAAACTAAAATAATGCAACTTTAATCTAGAATAAATCCAAATAGGTTTAATAAAATAGGTTTAAATATTCTAGCGTTAGTAACTTTAAAAAGTAAAATACCATCCATTAAGATTAATAACCACAAAACAACAAAAAAAAAAGAGTTAAAAAGAAAAAAGCAGGACCTTTCCTACGACTCTTTTCCTCCTCCTTTCCATTCCAATTCCAATCTCTTACAATAGACGTACCACGCTTGCCCTCCTTTACTTCTCTCCTTCCACCCCTTTACCAATCCCCTATCCCTCTCCTACCACCGCCTTACCAGTCAATCCCTCTCCTCCCACTTTTTTACCACTTTCCACTCTACTTCTTCTTCCTTCCCAAAACATTTCTAGGCGATTGTCTTTTCATCTCCGGATTAAGAAGAGGAGATCTTGCGGGAGATTTCCTACCACTCATTTGATTCCCTCCTCCTCCTCCTCCTCCCCTTGCTGATTTTAAAGACAAAGGAGAAGGCCTAGGACCTCTCAAACTACTTGCCCCTACCACTCTCTTCTCTAAACGTACACCATTCGCAGCCCTCAGCAAATTTATACGCTCTATCTCCCTATCCCTCTGCCTCATCCTCTCCCTCTCCTTTTCCCTCTCCCTCTCCTTTTCCCGCTCCCTCTCTCTCTCCTTCCCACTCGTTTGTGAACCAAAAACGGGGGAGAGAGGAGGAGAGGCGAGGTCCACAAAAACGGAAAGCATTTCTTTTTTTACAAAGGGCATGGGACGGAAGGGAAGCATTAACTCTCCGATTCCACTCGCTCGAGAGAGAGAGAGCATGTTGACGATGGAGGGAGTCTGGAAAAGAAAGACAAATACAATTCACAAAAATGAGAGGCAGAGAGAGAGGGAGAGGGAGAGGGAGAGGGAGAGGGAGCGGAGAGAAAGAGAAAGCGAGACCAAGAGGAAGAACAAGAGCGAAAGATATAATTTATCTATATTTATTTCTTATTTATTGTTTGTTTTGGTTTTCCTACTTATTGTTTCATACATACAATCATTCATTCATTTATTTGTTAATTCATTTGTTTATTCATTTGTTTATTTTGTTAAGTTCTTAGTTTCTTACCTGATATCCTCTACTAAATGTCTCCACATCGTCTCCTCTCGCAGAAGCTCTCTCCCTCGAATGACTACTTTGAGAAGAAAGCAAAAACGCTCTTCCGGCTTTTTCGTACAAACTTTGGTTCGCGAGTCTCGACTCCATTTCTTTCAATTCGACCGAAAGAGCGTTCGAAAGTTCGTCTCCGGTTTTCGCCGAATGGGAAGACTCGATCGTTTCTCGGGCAGCTTGCAAAGTTTTTAGCGCGCCCGAAAGGTCGCCTCGCTCGGCGAGTTCGCTCGCCTGGAATAAGAAAATGAATGAGGTTAACGATTTGAGGGAGGGAGGGAGGGAGGGAGGGAGGGGGAAGGGAGGGAAGGAGGAGAGGGGAAAATAATAGTCAATGAAGCGAGGGAAGGAAAATAATAACTGATTAAATGAGGGAGGAAGGGATAAGAATAGTCAATTCGGGTAGGATGGACGAAGGAAGGAGGGAATGTAATTAGATTAAGGATGAAGGGAGGGATAATATAAACAAAAATGAGAATTGACGAATAAATGAATGAATATATAAGTAAAATGTACGGACAGAAAATCGCAAACAAAGAAACAAAGAATGAATAGAGAGGGAAGAGAGAGCGAGTAGTTTTCTTTTCTTCTTTTTACCTGAGTGATAGAAACGGCAACTCTCAACCGATTCCGTTGCCGATCCACATGGAGAGAGCCTCCCGATTCCACTATTTTGTCTTTTTCCGGTCGGGCAACAGTTAACTCTTCCGCCGGGGTTCGAACCACGGTTTGAAAAAGGGGTTTGCTCAAAAAAGAACATCTTGCCCGCAAAACTTTTTCGCTGACCGAAACCTCGGCCGCCTCGATTTCTTCTTGAGTCTGTACGATAAATGAATAAACAGAAAAAAAAAAGTAATTAGGTGAATAGATAAATTTGTAAATACAAAGATAAACACAATAGATAAATAGACGAATAGATAAATAGATAAGCAAATATATAAATAAATAAAATAGACAAATTGATACGAGATAGATTAAATAGAGGAAAAAATTAAATTAACTAAATAGATTAAGCCGAATGAATGGATGGGTAGATAAGTACATAAAGGGAGAGGTGCACGACTGAATAAAAATAGATTTAACCATGCAAGTAATTAAACAGATCAAATGGGTAAAGAGCTGGGGCAAAAAAACAAATGTAAACAAGTAGTTCGGTAAATGAGTAAATAAATAGCAGATAAATACATACAAGAGAGAGAAAACGCTGGCAAGTTAAAGCATAATTAAGAAAAAAAACTGGTAAAAGCAAACATATTTTCTAGGCAGTTAATAACCAACACAATATCAAAGCCAAAAAATGCTAAAAATTTGCCAAAATAGATAAAAAAACAAAAACACAAAACACAAAACACAAAACATAAAAAAAAAGTACCTCGAAAGCCGGTAACCACACTTCAAGCAAAATATTCCTCTCCTCTTCCGCATACAAATCCCCGAGTCTCACCATCCCCTCGTGTCCCTCCGGCCCGAGGTGGTGCTCGTAGCTCCCGGAGTGCACCTGGGCCACCTTCACTCCTCGTGCACCCCCCACAAAGGACACCTTGGCATCTTGCACCACTACAGACAAAAGACCGCCGATGCACTGCGCAAACGCGTCCTGTAGCACCGGAAGAATACAAAACGACAAAATTCAAAAACGAAAATCGACCAGAACAAAATCAAAGATGGAGAAATAGTAACGGAGAAGATGAAAAAAAAACTGAGAAAAACACTCCCTCTCGCTCTCCCTCTCCCTCCCTCTCCCTCTCCCTCTCCCTCTATCTCTATCTCCTCCACTCACCTGCACAGTCTCCTCCGTCTCGACGAATGAGAACATGCCACCTGTCTCCTCCGCTATGGTGTGCAAGGCGTTCGGGTCGTGGTCGGCGCCGAATCCGAACGTGTGGATGTGAATTTGGCGCGCAGTGAGGCGGCCGCTCGATTTGGATTCGCGCTTCGGAATGAGCCGCCGATATTGTTCACGTTCCGCTTCGGCGCGCCGGGTGTGACTGCTGTCACGTTACGGTCACGGCATAATTTGGTGTCAGGTACGGAATTGGGTAAAAACAAAAATAGTAGGATTCAAGAGAAAAATGACGACCGTGCTCGTGACTGTATGATGCGTTTAAAAGAAAAGGCAAATAAGGAAACAACAAATTTTTAGTATCGTGTATCGGCAGCCTCTTACCGATAAACGATATGTACGGCTTATCGATCCAATATATCAATAAGCCGTATTGGATCGACATATCTTTAAAGAAATTATCGCGATACATTATTGAAAATTATCGGACCGACTATTATTCCAATAAGTCCGTACTTTAGTAGTTTAGTTACGTACTATATAGTACGAAATATATTTTGCTATTTATTCAAAAGCTCCCCCTCCTTTGAGCCCCTAAACGATTATATCGGCGATAATTTTTTGCCGGTCCGTAGCGATATATCATCCCCTTTGCCGTTCGTTAATAGAATGCTATCAATATCGGATCCATCGCCGATAGCAAATTACCCGATACACAACACGACAAATTTCCAACCAAAAAACACGCATTTCAACCATACCGTGGTTTTTTTTTTTACGAAATCATATGTAAACTACACCGTGAATCGCTACTAGTGTTATATTTTTTTCGCCACTTAAAACTTTCATCCGTACACTCTTGTCCGATTCTCAATTTAAGACCGTCAATCGGAAACTGAGAATCTTACCTTTCAATCGAAACCGTCAGATCTAAAAACTGACATGCGTGTACGGAGAAAAGATGTTTTAGAGACGAAAAAAACATAACACTAATAGCGATTCACGCTGTACATAAAACTTTAAACCATTCACGGTTACAACTTACAACATCCATTCATCAGAATACCGCATTCATATTCAATTAATCATACATTACGAAAACAATTCCGTTCGATTACAAAAAAAATTGTACAATCACGACAACCAAGTACAAGTCGTACCTTTTGGCGAATCCGTATGAGCTGATCGTGGTCGTATCTTGACCGTCCGATAGCATCATAACCGCCGACACCGGATTTTGCGCGGCTCGCTCTGACAGAATTCTCAATCCCTTAACCAAAGCGTCCGCAATATTTGTACCGCCTTTGGCCGTCAAGTTTTCGACCGCCAAAACGGCCGTCGACTTTCCGCTGGACGTCATTCTTTTCAAAGTCATAACTCTCCAAGCTTTGTTCGAAAATGCCACAATCGAAAGACGGTCCTTTTCTCCCAAATTACTTATAATAAATTTCATGGCTTCTTGAACAAGTCCTAGTTTTTTTCCCGCCATACTTCCACTCACATCTATTACAGTGACTAGATCTAGAGGAACATGGCTTTGGGATGATTGGGATAAAGGAGAATTTAGTGTGGATTTTGGAGTAAAAGGTGGATCTAAATCCATTTTAGCCGTTGAAGTTTCAGCTTCAATTATTTCCAAACACTCCGATTCTATTATCGAATCCGGCAACAAGTTTTCTTCAATAATTTCATCTAACTTCTCATCAGTTATTTCGTCTAGCTTTTCTTGCTCCACGGATCCTACCAATCCATCATTACTATTTTTTATCTGCTTGTCACTCTCCGGTTCCGAAACCTTGACGAGTGTATCACTCCGAAAAGAAATCGATTGCTCCCTCATTTTACTTTTGGTAAAATTTAATTTATAAAAATCAGCTGAAGGAGCTTTAATAGTCAAAAGGACCGTATAACATTCTCGAACTTCTTCGAAAGGAACCACACCCTTTTCCGCACACATCGAAATTCGCAATCCATGGTCAAAAGATTCGAAAAGTCTTTCGTCCACAATCGGTAAATCGACATCATCATCGTCGTTAAAAACCATCGGCTCCGCACAATCCCCAACCTTGCCATTTTTTAAATTCCCATTTTCGACTAAATCTTGAATCAATGAAACGGCTTTAACTTCATCTCTCAAACTATTTAGAAAAGGCAATCCCGATTGCGACACCATATTCACTTCTTTAATTTTTTCCAATTTTGCAACTTCAACATCCATGTTTCTCCCAGCATTTTGAGCCGCCAAGAAGGAATTAAGTGTTGAAAGAGCATCTCCAGAAGGGTTTTCATCCAAAGCCTTAAGAAAACTCTCCGGAATGTTCTCTGGATTCATCACGCGATACCCACCATCGAAAACCTCTTCACCATCCTCCTCTTCTCCCTCGTCTCCCTCCTCCTCCTCTTCCTCTTCCTCTTCCCCCTCCCCCTCTCCCTCCTCATCCTCTGCCTCCCGCTTCTCCTCCTCCTCCTTCAAACCCTCGTCGCAGATATTCATACCTACATTACTATTAATGCTACTATGACTATTATCACCTGCATTATTATAATTATTATCAACATAATTATTTCTCCTACTACTTTTCTTGTTCCCCGAATTACGAACTCTTGGATAAAGATATCCCGCTGTCGAGGATAACCTCCTTTGAAAACTCATCATCAGAGGGAATCCGTTCCCGTTACCGTTTCCGTTTCCGTTTTCCGTCCAATTCCCATTCCCATTCCCATTCCCACTCCTAATCCCATTCCCACTTCTAATCCCGTATCCAATCCCATTTTCGTTCCTATTCGTGCTTCCGATCCCGCTTCCATTCCCGGTCCAGTGTTTGCTTCCGTTACGGTTAGCGGTGGGAGCCATCCATGGAACCTCCGACCATGCCGCGCGACATAAGGGACACGCGTCGTGACCGTGACGAACATTCGCCGCGATACAATTAAAGTGAAAAACATGACCGCATTCGGCCGTAAAGAGAGCTTGCCCGATACCGACTCTGTGGCGCTCCAAGCAAATAGCGCAGACATTCTGGGGGGGGAGGGAGAGGGAGAGGGAGGGGAGGAGAATCAGTGATGTTTAAGTGAATAACACCCTACACTATGAGGGAAGGGAAAGAAAGGAATGAGTGGAGGAAAGGAAGAGGGAAGAGGGAAGAGGGAGAGGGGGAGGGAAAAGAGACGAGGGAAGAGAGAATAAGGAGAGGGAGAGGGAGAGGGAAAGGGAGAGGGAACAGAACAGATATATGGGAAGAGGGAAGAGCGAAGTGGAAGAGGGAAGCGGGAAGAAAGAGATGGAGAGAGAGAGGAAAAAGAAGAGAAAAAGCGGAACAAGGAGGAGCGAAGACTGAAGAGGGAAGAGGGTGGAGGAGAGTGAGGAGGAGAGGTAGAGGGAAGAAGAATTTTCAGATAGTGAAAATAGTAGAAGACGGGAAGGAGAGAGGAGGTGAGCGGAGGAGACGAACATGTGAGGAGGGGAGAGAGCTTATGAAGAAAACAAAGAAAGGAGGGAGAGAAAAGGAAGAGGTAAGGAGTGAGGACGGTGGAGGGCAGAGAGAAATACACCCCAGTCCTGGAAAGAGGAGACACACACACACACACACAGAGAGAGAGAGAGAGAGAGAGAGAGAGGGAGAGAGGGAGCGAGAAAGATAAAGAGGGAGAGAGAGAGAGAGATAAGGGAGAGAGAAGAGTGATAGGGAAAGAGAGAGAGAGGGAGAGGAAGGTGGAGCAAGAGAGGGAGAGAGAGAGAGAGGGTGTGTATGAAGTCTCCCCTACCCTTGGTCCTCTGGTGGGAGGCGAGTACAGCTGACTCTCTCCCTCCCCCCCCTCATTCCCCTTTATCTCTGACACGTCACTAGCCCCCCACTCCTCCGTGGCCCCTCCGTACAGCTGGTCGCCACCTGGCAGCTGCGGGTACGACTGTCCGTACAATTCCAATGCCACGTCAGCATTGTACGGATTCTCGGATTGGCCGCCGAGAGCTCTCCTGAACATCTTCCAGGGACCCCTCATGACGGTTAGCATGGAAAGGCGGGGTGGAGGGAGAGGAAAGGGAGAGGGGGAAGGGGGGAGGAGAGGAGAAGGGAGTGAGGGAGAGAGGGGGGGGAAGGGAAGGAGAGGAGAAAGGCAGGGTGGGTGAGGAAAGAGAGAGAGAGAGGGTGAGATGTTTGAGAGAAAAGTGTAAGAGAGAGGGGTGAGGTTGAGGGAAAGTTGGGGAGAAGGGAGAGAGGGAGAGGGAAGAGGGAAGGAGAGGGGAAGTGAGAGGGAGAAGTGAAAGAAGAGGGAGCGGGAGGAGGAGAGGGGGTAGAAGGAGGAGTGAATGTCGGAGACGGAAGGAAAAAAATGTAGGGGTTCTTTTGGAGGTGAGGGAGAGAGAGAGGGAGGGAAGGTAGTGGGTTGAAGTGTTAGAGAGTGGGAATGTGGAGGGAGTAGAGGAGGGAGTAGAGGGAAGAGGAGGGAGACTGAGATTGGATGAGGGAGGATTGACAGAGAGAAGGAAAATATCAAAGAAGGTGAGAGAGAGGAGGGAGAATTAGGGGAGTGAGGGGAAGGAGTGGGAGAATTGAAGGGAGGGAGGGAGGGGAGTGGAGGGGAGGGGAGGGAAGAGGAGAGAGAGAGAGACAACGAGTCAAAAGCAGTGAGAGGAAAGTCGAGGTCAATATAATTATTTAGTGTGGATGGGGAGTGGTTAGAGGAAAATGGCGAGTCAGAGGGACGGAGGCAGGTTCTGCCAAACGAATACGACAAATAAAATCAGTAATAGCACCGTTAGCAGAATAGTAAACGACAAATTATGGCATGTTTAAGATATGGTGACGTTTTGGCCGTATTCGGAAGCTGGACGATTCGGCTGCATGGTACAATCGTACACTTCAGACTTCTGCCATATTCCAGAATGTACGGACTGACATGGAATGGTACGGCAATGTACTTTTGCGTTAATGTCTGTAGGGATCTTTTTTTTATTGTTATTCAAAGTACAGAATATATTCCAGTACAGTACTGTACGGATAGCTGGACTGTACTTTGTGCCTGTCAAGTCGACGTGGCAAAAAGAATCCTTTCGACGAACTATGCGTACGGATAGATAAAGTAGCTGTACGGTTTCCTTTACGAGGTTCTCTGGAGGGGATTTTTTACGCCACATGTCGCTCCAAGAAATCCTTTAAAAAGTCAAAACCCTATATTACGGCAGCGGTTAATTGGTGTAGTACCATCGGAATACGGCTGGATTCTGGTGCGGGTTTTCTCCTCTCTCGGCTTTTTGTCGTTTGTTGTCCACCGACCAGAATTTCCAGCAGAGAGTCGTGATATAGCCAAAATAATGTGCACGGTAAGGTACGGACTAGTATTCTAAGCGTATGGTATTTTAAGCGTAGAACAAAACTGTCCGGCATTTGTTTTGACCTAAAACGCTCCAGTTAATGAAATGGAAAGCGGTTTTATTATAAATTATTGTTATCTCGAATTCGAATGTGGGTTGGGGTTGGGCTCCACGTGGACCATTTGCGTCTCGTAAAACTTTCTTGTTTTTTTTCTATCGCGGTAACACAAAAAACTCAATGATTGGGATTGCCGCGGGAATTCTAGCGGACCCTTTTTAATTTGTTACTCGTGTAGCGTACGGAAATAAGGAAACAAAACATTGTACTCACGCTATTCTGGGTAAAATAAACTTGCTCGGTGAAAAAAACCACAAAGAGTCACAAAAACTGAAAAAACAGACCGTCAAATGCTCAATGATTGGCACAGCCGCTGGAATCCTACTGTAGCGGAATTGCTATTTAATATTTATTATAGGCGTGTCGTTTTCGATGAGAAAAAATAGTACACGAGACATTATTAAAGCTTCCAGTTAAAATTTTACTATTGTTTTTTAGAGTTCGTAAACTGGCAATTGATTCGTCCGATCTGGAAATTGATCTCCGACAAAAGTTTTTGACGTGTAAAACCGCGGGGACAAAAGTTTTTCCTTTACATACTTTTTTAGCTGACCGTGCGGTGGTTCCTCCCTGAAAAATTAAGATTTTTGACAAAAAAAAAACATGGTTTTATTGGTCAACGATAAAATTGCCCGTGCAAAATCTGAGAAAGAATCCCAATTCCGGAGTTTAATGCCATAAAAACATTCAGGCGCGTGAAAAAGCAGGAAAAAACGTTTTTTACAAATATGTCTGTTTTTACCTTGTTTTTTTAAGTTTAAACTGGCAACGTGGCAAATGCGGAATGGCCAAAGATTTTGATCTGGTTAATGCAATGGAATCATCACTCGTTTTGTCGCGCAAAAAAAAAAAAAAAGCGCCAAAAGAGCGTTTTATGAGACGGAAATGGTCCTCAATGATGCCCAAACCCTAACTGGGGAGCCAATAATCTAACAGCTATGATTTTTACACTTCTGTTTGACCTTAGAAACTCCCCCGCGAAATCGAGGCTTGACCCCAACGGTCAAGATTTAAGAAAAAATGTTATTGCATCGTGACCGTCCGTTTTTTTCCAGCAACTGCTGAAAATTGCTACACCTTAATGTTTGACCATAGCGTTTTTGTCGTTTTGCTTGTTGAAGAAACAGATGGTAACGTAACGGCGGATGTTCTTTGGAGAAACCGTTTGCTTATCTTGTCGTATTATAACAATGTTCGAATATCAGAATCCTATTGGTTTAAATTTTTGTTTGGGAGGAACACTACACCGTGTATCGCTATTAGGCTAAATGATATTTTCGCCGCTTAAAACATAATTCCTCCGTACACTTCTGTCCGTTGAGCCCGTCAATCGGAAGCTGAGAATCGTATACTTCAATCGCAACCGTCAGATCTAAAAACCGACACGTGTGTACGGAGAAACGATGTATAAGCGACGAAAAAAACATTAACACTAATATGTAGTAGCGATTCACGGTGTACTCTACAACGTGAATCGCTATTAGTGCTAATGTTTTATTTGCCACTTAAACATCTTTTCTCCGTACACACTTGTCCGATTTCGGATATGACGGCTGCGATTGAAAGGCTGTATTCTCAGCTTCCGATTGCCGGTCTCAAATTGAAAATCGGATAAGTGTGTACGGAGAAAAGCTGTTTTAATTTGGCGAAAAATTGTTAACCCTAATAGCGATTCACGGTGTACTGTACCGTACACCCTTTTGTTGCCATTCTACGAAACAACTGAATAAAGCCGAGCCCTAAAAAAGCTCTATTGACTTTTGCACATATGTACGGACACAGTTGCGGTTCCAGTACTATCCTGAACCGTGCCATACGGAATCGTACGTCACCGTACGGCCAAGTTCCAATAGGAACAGAGTTGGTCGTATTTGTTCTGACAACTGCAAACTTCCAAGCCTCTTGTATTCCGTACGCTGCCGTCTTTTGACAGGAGGAAGACGACAAAACAAGGGCGGCTGAGGAGGAGTGTGCTGTGTGCACCTCATGTAAGTGTAGCTAACCGAGCACACTTTGTCGTGTAGCGAAGATTCTGCGTATCGGGCAAACTTTGTCTCGTCCGCAAGATTCTCCGTACGTTTAGTACAAGTGCTCCAATGTTCGAAAACCAGTGACGTCACTTGCAGTACAGCAGTGACATTTGTAGACGCGATGTAGGATTTGCGACGTAGCAGTACACGTCATTATTTGGTGACGTAGACGTCACGCTTACTTGTGACAGTGTGACGTCACTTATTCTATTTATTGTTCGTTTTTTTCGTTTTATTGTCCGTACTCGCTCGACCTGCTACCAATTTTGGAGAGGAAAAAAAGACAAAATATTTATTTTTCAGAGATCTATAAATTTCGTGAAAAAAATTCGTGAATGAATCCATTTCGAAAGGAGAGAGAGCGAGAGAGGGAGAAGGAGAGGAGGACGGTGGAGAGATTGGCGACTGAGGTCCGGGACCACTGCAATTATTTCTCCGTACATGTCGGTGACGAGAGATATGACTCACTACCTACCTCTCCATCCCTCTAAATCTCTCCCTGTCTTTTCCTCCCTCCCCCCCTCCCTCCCTGCCTCCCTCCCTCCCCTCCTCCATCCTCCCTCCTCCTTCCTCCTCCCTCTTTTTCTCCCTCCCTCCCTCCCTCCCTATCCCTCCCTCTCTCCTCCCTCTCTCCTCCCTCTCCCCGTCCTTCCTCACCCTCGCCCCGTCCCCCCTCACCCTCCCTGTCTCTCTCTCCCTCTCTTTTTCTACCTTCCTCTCTCCCTCCGTCCCTCCCTTCGCTATCCCTCCCTCCATTTCCTGCCTCCATGTTCCTCCAACCTTTTCACTCCCTACCTCTCTTCTTCTTCTTCCTCCCTCTCCCTCCCTCCCTCCCTCCCTCCCTCCCTCCCTCCCTCCCTCCCTCCCTCCCTCCCTCCCTCCCTCCTCTCCCCCTCCCTCCCTCTCTCCTCCACCTCCCCCCCCCTCCCCCTCCTCCCTCCCCCCCCCTCCCTCCCCCCCCCTTCCCCCCTCCCTCCCCTTCCCCCCATCTCTCTTCTTCTCCCCTCTCCTCTCCTCCCTTTCTTTCCACCTCTCCTCTTTCCCTCTCCTCTCTCTCCCTCCCTTCTTCCCTCCCTCTCTCTCCTTTATAGGACGCTTTCTGTACGGAGTAACAATATATAGTGTTTCCGGCTAAACCTTTGGATGACATTCTCCTTTCTGTTCAGGGTTTTATGGTTTCAAGGGAACTGGAATTCAGGAGATTGTCTAATAAGCAACTTTTCTTTACAACATAAAAAAAAAAGATTTTACATGGTAGACAACTCAACAGATAAGAACAAGCCAAATTAGAGAAAACAGACGTCTACTACCGAATCGGAGATCAAATGAAGTAAAAGGAAAAGAGACTTGTGTCTTAAATCAAATTCAATAGCCTGCGTTGAAATAGTCGAACTCAAAAGCACACAACAACGTCAAATCAACAATAAACATCATAGTTTTTTTTTTCTCCTTTGCTGCCTTGCATTTGGCCGAAATTGTTAATCTAACTCAATTTAAAAGCCGCGGACATTTGTGACTTTCTCACTGTTCCACTATCCATAGAGAATGTCCTTATAATCTAATGTTCCATTGGAAGCTTTTATCAGCTACACATTCATCATCCGAAACATTTGTCACATTATGCACACATGTTACATATGTCACATTCATCACATTTGTCACATTCGTCATACATGTTACACATGTCACATTCATCACATCTGTCACATTTGTGACATGTCATAATGGTCACATTTGTGTCGCACATGTCACATTCGCCACATCCGTCACATTTGTCACAATGTTGTGACATATGTCACATTTGTGAGTTGATACACAACCAAAAGAAAATGTTGAAGCGAAACTGACTTTATATTAATCGCAGGATAAACAAATAACCAAAATTACAATTGCTGAGACAAAATTGTATTTTTCTGACTATCTCCACCACATGCCATTCATGTTTTTTTTTTTTGTTTTTTTTTTTTTTACATACGGTGATAAAACTTATTTTTAGGAACAGAACTCGTCATTTTGACACTCTTTAACCTTCATTTACTTTCACTGTCCTTCGCTTTCCTTACATTTTCCTTCATTTTTTCTTTCCTTCATTTTTTTGTCACTTGTCCTTCACTTGTATCGTGTTTTCTTCATATTTTCTTCACTTTAAAGAAGAAAGTTTCCGTG
Source organism: Zygnema cylindricum (assembly GCA_037447655.1). Classification (NCBI taxonomy): domain Eukaryota; kingdom Viridiplantae; phylum Streptophyta; class Zygnematophyceae; order Zygnematales; family Zygnemataceae; genus Zygnema; species Zygnema cylindricum. Next base: position 37,876 of record JBBHKE010001632.1, read on the forward strand.
GCGTGTTCCATGTACTAACGGCTTTGTCGAGACCTTCCGACATTATCATTTGTACCGCTTCAACCACTCGACCCAAAGAATAATCCACCTGCAAAAGACAAAGTCTAAAAGCTTGAAAATCCCTTCACAGCCAATCTGTATGCGGTATCACAACTACTGCAGAAGTTTGCAATCAGTATATGCAGCAATAAAACAGCAGGAATAAAAAACTGCAGAAATAAAAAACTGCAGGAATAAAACTGCAGGAATAAAAAACTGCCGGAATAAAACTGCAGGAATAAAAAACTGCAGGAATAAAAAACTGCAGAAATAGAAAACTGCAGGAATAAAACTGCAGGAATAAAACTGCAGGAATAAAACAGCAGAAATAAAAAACTGCAGGAATAAAAAACTGCAGGAATAAAACTGCATTAATAAATTTGCAGTAAGTTTGCAGAAATTGCAGCAATGAATTTGCAGTAAAATTAGAGAAAAAGTGCAGTAAAGTTGCAATAAAACTTTAACATATTTACAGCAACTTCGCAGAAAATTGCATATTTGCAGTAAACTGCAATAAAAATCTGCGTGCAGAACATTTGCAGCAAAATACTAAGTTTCCAGTGAAATTAGAGTAATGTTGCAAAAACTTTTGCAGAAAATTTAAAGAGACTTTGCAGTAAACTTGCAGTAAAAGAACATAGACGTTTCTTTCACATAACATTTTACCAATAAATAGACGGGGAATAAATATTATGCAGAAGTTTCGATTCTTTTCCTCTCATTTAAGAGTTTTGTTTCCCTTTTAGGATTAAATATTACGGTTTCTCACCTCCTCTTTCTCTCTCTTATCAAATTTTTGCAAAACAAATGTCGCAGTCGGCATGTTACCAGGGGGCCTCCCAATCCCTAAAAAAAATAAAAAAAATAAAAATACATTTTCACAAACCAAGAAAATAGAAAAACAGGAAGGAAAAGTCAGAAAGAAAAAAACACATTTTTTATAGAATCAATCTCCAAGCCAAACAGAAATACTTTCCAATCATAAAAAATGTTACAAACTTAAAATCTTCATTTCTACATCTCCCTCCATCGCTCTCCATTCTCCCTTGTATCTTCTCTCTCTCTCCTTCCTCCCTGCTCTCCTCTCTCTCCTCTCTAGTCTCTCTCCTCCATCTCTCCCTCCCTCCCTCTCTCCCGCTCTCCCTCTCCTCCCTCTACTCTCTTTCCTCTCCAGTGTCTCTCCTCCCTCTCCTCTCTCCTCCCACTCTCTCTCCTCCCAATCTCTCTCCTCCCTCTCCGCTCTCCTCCCTCTCTGCTCTTCCCCTCTCCTTCCTCTCCCCTCTCCTCCCCCTCTCAAACATTGTAAAA